>CM053791.1:350531667-351031667 GCA_028749045.1 Cupressus sempervirens
AAAATTTCTTTATCCATGCAATATTTGAATAATTAATTGGTGCAGCAACATATGCACCCTAGAGTGGATTGAGAAATATGTTAGGAATAAGGTGTCCCAATCTTGAATAATTCCTATTCTTATTATTTGTTTTGTAAATTTATTTTTTGCAAATAATGTAATTAAGTGTGAGTGTACATGTCTAGTTGGCATGTTGATGTATCACTCCACCTGTATGTGTCTACATCTTGAATTGTATGAAAGGAAATCATGGCTTAAATAGTTATGATAGATTCCTATGATACATAAGAGCTATCTCTAGAAGATTTAATTATGGGTAAAGATGTGAAGACATGTGGCATATCTTTGTATTTATGTGTTTTCTTTCTCTATCTATTTTTTTTATTCATGGTTGAATGCAATATTATTGTTTACATAATATCAAATCTGAAATTGTAAGGATTTAAAAGGAATTTGTACAATAGTTTCCTTAAAGGATTAGTGTAGGAATTTGTTTTTGTGCCTAAGTTTCCTTACAAAATTTAGTTTTACTTCTTTCTTGTCCATAAAATTAGTCTTCTTTCTAAAAATAAAGTGCCTCCATTTGTACTCTTTCTATCATTAATGTTTCTAGCCTAGTCATAATTTATTAAACTCTTAGTTCAAACATGTCACTCTTATTGTACCATAATCCATAGTCTTTTGTTCCTTTTAGATATCTCAGTATCTTTTTCACAACCATCATGTGATTTTCCCTAGTATTAATAGAAAATATAGAAACATGCCAACTACTAATGAAATGTTAGGCTTTCTATGTATAACATATTATAGTTTTCCAATCATTTACCTTAGAAGAATCATCATTCTTTAACAATTTATGACCAGTAACCATAGGTGTTTCAACTAGTCTTGAATGCTCCATTCCAAAAGTCTTCAACACTCCTTGATATATTTTGATTGAGTAATGAAGATACTCTTCTTCATCTAATAAGCTTGTAAACCAATAAAGAACTTCATCTCTCCAAACATTGAGATTTCAAATTCTTTCTTCATCTCCTTAGAAAATGAGTTATACGAAAAATCTTGTCCACCAAATATAATATCATCAACAAAAATTTCAGCTAGCAATATCTTGTTCTCATATTCACTTTTTAGGTACAATTTGTTGTTGTTGTTTTTTCTTGGAAAACTAATTTTCACAAAATAATTATGTAACCTTTCATACCATGCTCTAGGCACTTGCTTCAAACCATATAGTGTTTTATGTAGTTTACATATTATATTCTTCTTGCTAGGATCAAAAAATCCTCCAAGTTTATCATTGTAGACTTCTTCTAAGATTCTATTTAGAAATGCAGATTTGATATCCATTTGATATATCTTGAATCCTTTGTAAGAAGCATATGCAAGAAAATTTCTCACTCCTTCTAATCTTGAAATTGGGGAAAATGTCTCATCATAATCAATTCCTTCCTCTTGTGCATATCATTTACAAACTAGTCTTGCCTTCTTCCTTGTCACTTCACCTTTCCCATTTAGCTTGTTTCTAAATAACCACTTGCTTCCAATCAAATTCTTGTTGTTTGGTCTAGGTACCAATTTCCATGTTTTGTTCTTTTTTATTTGATTAATTTCTTCATTCATTGCCTTAATCCAATCTTAATTCTTCAAAGCATCTTTAATTGATTTAGGTTCAACTTCACAAAGTAAACAAGTATCATTCTTCAACTCACTTCTTGTCATGACTTTTGAATATTTTCTTCTAATGATTTGGTTTGGTGTATGATTCTTCCTTACATACTTTTCTAAGACGGGTTCAAAAATTCTTTCACTAGTACAAAAACAACAATATATTACTAAATAAACTACTTAAAATTGTAGATATGTGACTAATTTTGATCACGTGACCAATGGTAGTTTATTGCTGGACATTTATCTCCCAACCAAATTTATGACCAAACTATTTTAATCATTGATTGTGTCATTGATTTAGTTGTTTGTTGTTGTTACTTGGTAGTTTATATGGTAGTTTATTTGGTAATTATGGTATTTTATTTGGTAGTTTTTGGGTAGTACATATGGTAGTATATATGGTAGTTTTTTGGGTAGTGTATATGGTAATATATTTGGTATTTATTTGGTAGTTTATTTAATTATTAATTTAGTCATATTAGGGGACAATGGAATTGAACCAACATCCTCTTACTTATGAAGCAGGTGTTCTTCCATTAAGCTAGTACCCTTTATAGAATAATGCAAAAAAATGACAAAGTTGTCTTCCCAACATTAGATTTACCATGATCATGGTCACTGTAACATGATATACTATTCTTAAAGAACACAAGTTTTAGTTATTATTAAAAACAATAATTTAATCTTTATCAATAACAATTCAACAATTTTAAATTCTTTTGTTCAAGTATTTAAAATTATATTTCATTTCAATTACACTTCTCTAAATTATTGTTGTGATAGACTCTTTTAAAACATAATTTGGAGCACTTTGGCCACATGCAAGTATTGTTTCTTGTGCTAACTTCTCATAAATATATACAAATGATTATGCAATTTATGCCAAGAAAATAGACCTTTGCATCAAATAAAAACATCAAACCCTATTAAAAAATCACATCTATTAAAAACTACGAAACACAATCAATTGAAATACTCACTTTTTAATATATGTAGCTGACAAAGGATTAGGTATTTCATCTTTCTTATGCTTAGGTGGGTGCTAAAAGTGTTCACCTAATGTTGACATTTATTGCACCTTAGTCTACAAACAACATAAAAATAGGAATTTGATAAAAGTAAGGCACATGAAAAGAAAGTTTTTATAAATGATCTATAATTAAGTTATTTCTAGTAATACGAAAGTGGTGCCAATTCATAAATGTAACAAAGAACTAAATAATATGTTTATGATAAATTGCTTTAAAAAACCTATAACAAAAGGAAATAATGGACTTGTAAAGCCTAGTAGGAAATGACTATGCTTCACATGTTGATAGCCCCAATTATAGGATCAAGTTGGAGATAGAGGAATTATTCTAGAAGTTTTCTTCAGTTAGAAGTCATGTGCAATTAGTACAAGATCTGAATTGTGATCCTTGAGAATTGTGTAATGCAAAGGCTTATAGATGATCTATGTTGAAATTTTTGAAGGCTATAAATGTAGCTTTGTTTTAAACAATAAAGATTAGCTTTCATCAAGTCATATTTTCTTATCCACTGTATGAATTTTCTATGCATTGATTAGCATTGTATAAATTTGCTAAGTGTTAAATTTGTAACAATGATAGAATATTCATGCCCCCTTGGGATTGAAATCAAAATGAGATAGAAGAGATGTATAAATAACCTAAATTTGATCAAATCATATCAAATAAAAGTTCATGATGATAGATAAGAGATTAAGACCAAAGAGTGACCACCAAGCAATGAAGATATGCCCCAGTTTGACTAAATTTGACCAAGAAAGATAAAGTATAAGAATTAGGTCAAAGAAAGAAGAAAGATGAAATGAGATGAAATAGAAATGAAAGCAAAGAGTGGAAGAAAGGAGAAATGATGAAGAAATGATGATTTACCGAACAAGATTCAAAGATTAAGCCTCAATAGGTTAGCCAACTACATAGAAGAAGGAAGAAAATTTTGAGTAGCAAGATTAACCCAAATTTGGATTTTGATCTTGAAAATGGATCTAGGATGTCGAGATTAGCAAAAATAAGTCAAAAGCATAGATGAGATGGTAAGATAGAAAAGAAGCAAGAAATAGGAAATAAGAGATAAGATCGAGAAGAAACAAGAGAAGGATGAATACAGTTAGCTAAAAAGTTCATGAAATATAAAGAAGAGAGCTCTCTCAATATGCAAAATGAAAAACTAAGCTAAAATGAACTCTATGATGCAAGCTAGTATGAAAATGTGTAATTGCAAGGGTTAAATAAGTAGGTCCTAGTTTTTATCATCGAGCCTTATTAGGGACATCATAAGATCATATAATCATCACTAGTAAAACTATGAGGATATGAATATGATCTATGTTAGATAGAAATATGGGAATCCAACCTAAGCATCAAAAACATGTAAGTCAAGATGACTATGTGATTAGATTCGCTAAGTTTAGTATAGCAAGATTACACCTATATCAAGGCATAAGGGCCAAGATAACCCCTGAGTGCAGCCTTGCAAAATAGTCAATGATGATATTTTTATAAGTCAAAGTGTCAAATAGGACAAGCATGAATGCTTTAAACACTATAGAAAAATAAAGTATACCCACAAGCATAAATCAAGCAAACATGCCCCATGCCTGTAGTCTTCTAGTCCATGACATTCTTGAAAGACTATTAGGGATGGAACATATAGCAAAGAAATCATCATAGACAACACACAAAGTAGATAAAGATCAGCATAACTTAGTCATTTAAGTGTTTTAGTGCATATGTGTAATTCAATTGGCCATTTCTTCAAGACTTGAATCTGATAGTAAGAAATATTGCAACATCAAAGACTGTAGGTAAACTATCTAAAAAGTGTTGAGAAAAACTTTATGTCAAGCTGGGGGAGTAGTGTTGAGAAACATCATTATGTGAGTTGCCAAAGAAATTCTAATGCATAAGGAGACTTCAAATAGGCTAATCAACTATGCCCCTGAGACAAGGACAAGAAATAATCCCAAGTGGGTGGTTGAGATTGATAGACATACGTGCAAGGGTCTCAAGCAGTGCCTGTTTCCAAGTTTTCACCACTTGGCAAATTTTTTCAAGACTATTTTCAAAAAAAAAAAAATTTGTATTTTTGAAGTTTTTGATTTTTTTGATGATACATCAAAGTGCCTATTGCTAGGTTTTCATGAAGATGATCCTTTTTTAGGACATTTTTTGATTTTTAGGATTTTTTTCAGCATCATATTTTTTTTTGGATTTTTTAGAATGATTTAGAGATTACTAGTTCTCAGGAAAGATCACATCACTTTCTCCCAATGTCTAGCAAGGTGTATAATATGGAGTAGGAAGCTAGTGGATAGATAGAGATGGATAGGCAAGGAATATGAAGCGAGTGAAAGTGATCCTCAAGGATTGACTCCTCAAGAGTACCCAAGCTAGGGAAAGATAGCCAACTGGATAAGGTTTTGGATAGAAATGGAAGCAATGAACAAGATAAAATATTGGATAAGAAATGGAAGCCAATAACTTAGATAGCATATGAGATAAGTATGGAAGCCAATAAGTGAGATAGCATGAAGCATGTAGTCTAAAATAGTAGCCATATCAAGAGACCTATTAGAATCATGTTTTATTTATTCTGATCGAGACCAAGGGGTCAACTAGATAGGATAGCGATGGGATAGAGAAATAAGAATAAATTTGCATATGAAATATATGAACAAATGAGCAAGAATAATAGAGAATATCATGGATAAGATAGCCAATACACAAGGGTAGCTAAACAATGTCAAGATCAAAGAGGAAGAGGGAAAAGGGGATAGATGGATGATGGAAGAATTACACATGATACTTGTTTACCATGTTCTCATCATGGTACTTATCCAAGGTGCCATAAAGTGGTTTTCACCATAGGACAAATTTATTTCTCTTTACTTTTGATACCAAGGTTCCACAAGAGGTGTTTTTCACCAAGGCACTTTTTTTTTTTGAAATTTTATCTTTTTGCTTTTTGAATTTTTAGAAAGAGCTCAAGTTGTTTGAATGTAGATAGTGCTCCTATAGGAAAGATAAGTCATTATAAGCCAAGACCATAGAAAGGTACATGCTCAAAGATGTTGATAGGGTGATGAAAGATAAATGGTAGTAGGAAGAGTACATGGAGGATAAGAGTTCATGTATAGAAAGTAATTGTAAGATTTAGAGGATTTCATGAGGGTAGCTACAATATTGGATAAGATCAACATTGACACACACCTTGAAGGGTATTGGAATTATGGAGTAATCATGGATGAAATAGCTTGAGGTTTAGATGTATGAGGTGATAGAAAAGATTTGGAAAAAATTGGAGTGGAAGGCTTTGGAATATTTTTAGGAAGATTTTTGTAAGAAGATGGAATGGAAGCCTTTGGAAGCTTGAATGTCAACTTTGTTTTCTTTTCAATGTTCAAGTCTTTCAAGAGAGACTTGGGAATCCATATAAATTTAGATTTTCCTTTGGATACTTCAAAACACATTTCTTCAATAATGGGTTTAGGAACCCATATTTTCTTTGATTTAGCTTTTTTAATAGTGGACCTTTGTGGTCTCTTGAATTTCTTCTTTGCATTCACATGTTGATTAGATGGGACATAGTGATCTTGATTTTTCAATGGATTATTATGTTTATTCTCACTTCCAAAAGACTTGGGATTTGTGGATGAATAAGGATGATATGACTAGTTTAGATGGATAGATGGGCGGAAATTCATCAAGGATGAGTGCCTTTGTTGATCTTGAGGTATGATGAGAGAGCTAGGAGTAGAAAATGTAGGAGATGAAGGAACATAAGGTCCCAATATAGATGGAAGGTTTGAAGGCTTTAGCTTTGATAAATAAGGACCAAGGATATCAACATCTTTAGAGTGAGAAACATAGTCAAATCCATTAATAGACTCATGAGTAGCTTTGATAAGAACAACATTTTTAATAGAAGCACTTGAAGCTTGAGCACAATTTTGTAGTGGATATGGAGAGGTAGAACATGAGGGGACACTTTGATCTTGACAAGTAGCTTTGGATAGCATAGGAAGAGAACTTTTCTCATAATTTTTAGTAAGCTCAAGGTAGAAAATGGAAGTGGTATCTTCATCATACTTGGGGGATGGAAAAGACATAGGATACGGAGGGGTGAAATTTTGAAGGAGGTGAAAGGGTGCTTGATCTTGATCTTTCTTGAAATTTACATATTTTTCTTTTTAAGAGTCTTCTTGACATAGAGCCACTTCTAAGTATGAGGGGGAATTAAGAGTGAATGGATTAGTACTTGAATCTTTAGGCTTAGTATCTTGGAAAAGGTTTGCAACCAAGTGAAGGTTATCTTGAGTTTCTTTTAGAGGGAGCCCTTAAGGATAGACATAATCTATGTTAAAAGCATTAGGTTCTTTATTTGATAGAGGTATGTTGGAAAGAGTTGAAGTGTTTGGAGGTGTATGAGTGTTGGAATAAGTGGAGGTATCAAGGAAAGCATCACTAGACATAGGTTCATTAATATGATCTTTCTCAAGAAAAGTATCCTCATCACATGAGTCATTAGAGTTATCAATAATCCCATTATCAATAAGATCTTGGATTTTATGTTTCAACAAAATGAAATTTGAATTACTATTATGATAATGTTTATGATAAGAACAATAGATATCAAATAATGGGTTTCTATATGAGCTAGACTTAGGTAACATGATGAGCTTGGTGTCAAGGAGTGTTTGCAAAGTGTCATTGTAAGAATCTTCCAATGGAGAAAAAGTTCTAACAAAAGTATGTCTAGAGTCTTTTTCTTGTTTCTCAAGTGAATGGTATGCATCCATGTCTTCATCATTGTCTTGGTCAAAGATAGGTCCATCGTGATAGCTTGGAATAGGCTCAAAAAAGGTACCAATTTCTTTCTTTCTAAGGAGGTCTTTAGATCTAGAAGATGAAGACATTTGATGTCTTGGAGTAGAATATGTAGACCTTGAAGAAGATGAAACATGTGTATGTAAAGGTCTTAAGGGAGATTCATTTAAGAATTAAATCTACTCCTCAAATCTTTTCTCAAGTTTAGACTTCATTTCTATCATACGCTTAGAGAAATGAAGGTAAGAAAGATCATTTGTCTCTTATAGTTCTTTGTATTGAGCGTATAGATCTTGAAACTCTTTAGTGGCATGAAGAATATCATGATCATCTAACTTTGGTTAAGGTTTGATAGCACAAGGTTTGAATGCCATAGTGGTAGATAGATAATCAATCCTAAAGGAGACTAGAGGAAGCTAAGAAGGTGACACAAGATAACTTGATGTCCAAACTAAAGAGGTAGAGTGTTCACTTTCCAAAATAGTAAAGATAGAGTAAAGTGACTTGTCAAGAAAGTGTCCAAGAAAACTTCAACACTAGTGACTCAAGTCAAGATCTAGGAAAGAAGACAAATAGCCAAGTAGATAGAGCAAGTAGGATGATAGGTGAATAACCTTCCCAACAAAAGAGTGTAGTCAAGAAATCAAGGTAACCATTTCAGCAAAAAAGATGACTAGCAAGAGGACATAGACCATGAAGATAGAAAGACCAAGAGCACTAAGACTAAAGAGCCACTTTAAACATGTTCAAGAACTAAAGATATACAAAAGAAAAGTCAAATGATGAGACTCCCCTTAGAAAGCAACACAAGAAAATATTTGAACTTGATGTTTTGACTTAGTTGACAAAGTTTGACAATAGTTGATAGCATAGAAAGTTTGATGTTCAAAAGAAATTTATTTCCAAGCAAGATAGTGACACATGGAGTAGTCCTCAAACAATCAAACAAGGGAAAAATCAACCTTGCATGATACAAGCATATTGATGACATGAAGAAATAGAAGTCTTATTAGCCCTTTTTGTGAACATTTGTCTATAACATACTGAACTTTATCATCTTTTAGTATAATTTTTTTTGAACTTTTGATGTATAAAGTATGGACAAAGGGCATAAAATGATAATAGGAATAATATCTAAAAAGGGGTTCATTCTGTGGTAAAAATCTTTCTTCATGAATGTTTGATATGGGTAGATCTTCCTGCAGCTGAAGAGATTGCAAAAATTATTAGTTGAATAATTAATGCCTTTTCTTTATAAACTAATAAATGAAAATAAATGTTTGTTGGAATTCTTGTGCATATTAAATGTTGATCGCAGGGATACAAGCTAAGCAAGAGTTAATCAAAAACAAACTATGAGGGAATAGCACTAAGGCATTGATGGTATTAAAGAGAAGTGTTATGACACCATTGCAACTGGAAGACTTGGCAGCAAAGTTAGAAGGGACTTATTTTAATGCATAACAAAGTGGGACCTAATAAAGTGTTTGAGCAAGGAAGCAAGCATCAAAGCAATCAGTTAAACATGCAATGTACGATACATAGATTCCTAGAAGCTATTTAAAGATAGATGAAAGAGTAGATATAGCATTTACTATGATCTATATTTGTGGGGAATTTAACGGATAATTAATGTCTTTACAAATTGCATGTTTGCAATTTTAAGTTGTAACTGACTTTCCTTCATGAGGAAGTCATAGTTTTAGGAGTTTTTTGTTCTTCCTTTCTTTTAAATAAGACCTCATCTATATCTATGAGGTTAAGTAGTGAGTAGAGAGATAGAGTCGAGAGACATCTTGTTGTTCTTCCTAAGTTATTGTAAAACTGCATATTTCATTGGAATACATGCCTTTGTTGAGTTTCTACACTTTTATCTGAGCTTGTCTTCCCTTCATTCTTCTATGGGGGCCCATGCAGAAGGTGGAGTTTACTTTAGTAAGTAGGAGTTAGACTCAATTTTCCACATTAACATTAGAACTATTGTTCCTACAGCCACTGGAAATAGAACTACTCACTATTCCTATAGCAGTAGGTGCATAGATGTTGGTTAAATAATTAGAATTTCCTTCCAAGTATTTGATAGTAGTCTTTCCTTTGGATAAACTAGATTTCCTTAATGGTTATTGCATTCAAGGTATTAGTGACTTTTAGCAAAAACTAGAGCATATACTTTGCAGACATCATCTCAAGTTCACACTCCCAGATTGACATTTAATGAAAATCAACATAGTACTTTGGTAGTAAGGGATGTCCGATCCTGAAACTAAAAAGGTGTTATATTGATTAGACATATTTTTGGCATTGTTGCCAAGGATGGTGTCGATCTAGTATTCACTATTGAGTCATTTAGTTTCATTTTTAGCATTCTTGCATGCATAGAAGAAGAGACCATCTTGGAAGATTTCTTCCCAACTTCAATTAGGAAGATCCTTTTTATCCTAACCCTAAAGAAAGAGAAGAGAGAGAAGAAATAGAAGAACTATTTGAGAACATATTTGCAAAAGTATGAGAACAAGTACAATCACCAACCACATCTAAAGAATCCTTCTATTTGAATAATCTTTTTGCTGAGCCAAAATATCAAGATAATCCATTAGCTCTAGTCATTTTTCAGCCACCACTCGGACATCCACAAATGGCAACATCTCAACCTACCTTTCCCTTTCCAATTCCTCCTCAGTAGGGTAATCAAAATCTAAAAAATATACCTTCAACTACCTTGCCTAAATTCTATGGCCTTATTACTAAAGATCCAAAAACTTTTCTCTTTGAATTCAACATCCTTTGTCAAAGTTACAACTACACAATTGATGACCATAAGCTGAAACTATTTCCATCAACTCTCAAAGAAGCCTCTTTAAGATGGTTTGTGAGTCTAGGTGCCAATGTTGTGACAGATTGGCCAACTATGAGTAACTTGTTCCTTAATAAATATAAGGAATATTGCACAGGCCATGATTTGAAACGAGATCACATTTTTAAAATGTCAGAAAAGGAGGATGAGACTTTGGAGGACTATGTTTCCCAGTTCATGTTTAACCTACAGTGCAACACACAACATCAGCTAAACAAGGAGTCCCAAAAGCATCTCTTTCTGAAAGGAGTGCATGATAGGAGTATGGAAGCTTTAGACTTAATGGTTGGAGGTGACATTACACAGAAGACGTGGGCTAAAATTAGGAATATTTTTTTGAACTATTCAAAGAGAAACAACAAAAAAAAGGATGAGGTTTGAGGGACTTACTCCAAAAAACTCTTGGGGCGGGAGTATCTAAGATAGAACTGTTAAACCTCTTGTCAGATTTCAAGAAAGACATCATTAATGATGTTGCTACACAATTGGATACCATGCAAGCATGAAGGAAGAAGGATGATGTTGATAGTATGTTGGCAAAATATTGCCCCCATTGCAAAGAAAATAAATGCAACTACTGATGTAAACCTATTGCTAGCTTGGAATCACAGCATGTGCCTACTGAGTTCAAGGCAATTGATAAAGACGGTGAAGTCCTCTATGTTGCTAAAAGGTCATGGGCTCTAAGATTAGGTATTCCTCAAGACCCACTCCATAATTATGGTGGTAATAGTGAATGGAAACAATAGCATGGTAATTATAATAATTGGTAGTAGCCCAACCAAGGTTGGCAGCAGCCTAACCAAGGTTGGCACCAACCTCAGCAAGGTTGGCACCAACCTCAGCAAGGTTGGCAAAAACCTCAATAGGGTTGGCAACAAACCTAAACCTAGCAGCAACACCAACATCAACCAGCCTTGACTCAACCTCCTCAATAGTAAGCCTTAATGCCTCCTGCAGCCAATACAGCCCCTCCAAAATAGCCATAGTTACCTGCACAACTTGCACCTAATCCTAATAGTGCAAAATCTTCAGCCCAGCAACAAAGTTATTCCATCACCCTAAATGATATCCATCTATGATCTGGAACAACGCTTGCCTCACCTCAGCAGCCCATTATAATAGAAATAGATGATACAAATGCTAAGTTAGTTCAAGAACCTGCCACCACAATTTCTCCTGCAGCCAAGACACCACCATTTCCTAGTAGGTTAATAGAGAAAATCTTGCCAAGTGAAAATCAAGCTGCACTAGACTTACTTGAAAAACTCAAGAAAATGACGGTAAAAATTCCCTTGATTGATGCAATAAAGGAAGTACCTATATATTCAAAAGCCATCAGAGAAGCCTGTATTAAAAAGCCAAGAAGGAAAAAGAAAGACCCAAAGACAATCCATGTCCTTGGATAGCTTTCTGATCTTATGCTTGATAACTGCAAAATGCCTAAGTATGCAGACCTTGGAAGCCCAATAGTGACCCTCACCATTCAAGGAGTGCAAGTGCAAAATGTCTTAATAAACCTAGGAGCATCCACCAATGTAATGACCAAGGAAGTAGTGTCCAAATTAAGCATCATTGGTCTAAGGAAAACACCAACAATCTTGCAACTAGCAGATAGTTCTACCATCATTCTTGATGGTATGCTAGAAGATGTCACTGTCACATTACATTCATGGGAGTATCCAGTTGATTTTGTTGTACTCTCTCCAAAAACAAGTACTGAGGGATACCCTATCATTTTAGGATGACCATGGTTAGCCACAACAGATGCTTATATTGCATGCTAATTAGGGAAAATGACTATTTCAGATGGAACGAACACTAAAAATTTAACCTTGTATTCACCTGCTTAGCCTTTGCTGCAGGATGATCAAGTTGTCTTGCCAAATATGGATGACTCTGATATGGACATAGATTCTATTCAACAATTGATGATGATCTCATGGGACTCATTTATAAACATTAAAGAAGAAGATGATATTATTTCTTCTATCATACTGAATGAGTATGGAACACAACCTGAGACATCTTCTAAATAAAAGTGTGTCTTAGAAAGAATTATGCCTTTATCTATTGAACTTCATTATTCTAAGTCTGCACAACCTATGCATTCACTCTTGCCACATGAGATAGATTCACAACCAATTGTGAAAATTTCAATGGCTAAAAAAGTAGTCAAAATAGCAATCGTTCTAGGAAGAGAATTAAATATAAGTAAGTCCTTATCTCAGGCACAACATCATAATACCCTGCAACTACTACAAAAGCACCAGGATGCTTTTTCTTGGGAGTATATAGATATGAAAGGTTTGGATCCTACACTCTGTACCCATAGAATTTATATCAATCAGGACTGTAAACATGTGAGATAACCTTAGTGTAGGATAAACCCAACATTAAGGGATATTGTCAAAAATGAATTGCAAAAGCTACTCAATGTCGGCTTCATATATCCTATTTCAGATAGCCAATGGGTGTCACCATTGGTTATTGTTCCCAAAAAGGGGAGAAAATGGTGGGTCTGCATAGATTACAGAGAACTTAACTTGGCTCCTAAAAAGGATCACTTTCCATTGCCTTTTGTCAATCAAGTTATTGACAATCTTGCAAGAAAAAATTACTTTTCATTCTTGGATGGGTTCAATGGCTACAATCAAATCCAAATAGCACTAAAGGATTAGGAAAAGACCACATTAATGTGTCCATGGGGAACATTTTCTTATGATGTCCTACCATTTGGTTTATGCAATGCACCTACAACTTTCCAAAGAGTTATTATTAGCATTTTTTTTGACATATCTGCAAATTGTTTGGAAGTGTATATGGATTACTTCACCACATATGGACAAACATTTGAAGAAGCCAAGGAAAACTTGGACAAGGTTTTACAAAGATGCAAAGACTAAAATTTGTCTTTAAATAGTGAAAAGTTCTTTATGATGATGCAAGAAGGAGTGGTGTTGGGACACTTTATTTCCCCTAAAGGAATTGAAGTAGATCCATCAAAAATAGAAGTCATACATACATTGGCTATACCAGCTAAATTGAAAGAAGTCATGAGTTTTCTAGGACATGTGAGATATTATCGATGTTTTATCAAAGATTTCAATCAAATTGTAGCACCTTTATATAAATTGGTTCGAAAAGATGTAGAATTTGTATGGGATTCAGAGTGTACAAAAGCTTTCCTACAGCTTAAGGAAGTCCTCTCAACAGCACCAGTGCTCTAAAGACCAAATTGGGAGTTACCTTTTCACATACACATAGATGCTTCAGATCATGCCATTGGAGTGGTACTTGGCCAAAAGATAGATTCAGTAGAACATGCAATTTACTATATTAGCAAAAATCTTCAAGGAGCCAAGTATAACTGCAATGTGACAGATAAAGAACTGCTTGCTATAATTTATGTTCTAAATAAATTCAGACATTACATTATAGGATACCAAATATTTGTACATACAAATCACTCTGCTATCAAATATCTTATGAACAAGCCAAAAATCTCTGGATGATTGACTCAATGGTTGTTACTAATGCAAGAATTTGACATCACCATTATTGACAATCTAGGTAAAGCAAATGTTGTAGCTGATTTCTTGTCTCGTCTTCAAACACTTGATGATCCTGCAACCATAGAAGATAGCTTTCTTGATGAACATCTCTTCCTTTTGTCTGCACAAAACCCTTGGTATGCTGATATTGCCAACTATCTAACTACTAGCAAAACTCCTCCACATTCTTTTGCAAAATAAAAATGATTGTTGGCTGAAAAGAGTTTTAATTTCTCATGGATCTCAGGATTCATGTTTTATATTGGACCAGACTAGATAACATGAAGATGTCTCAGAGAGGATGAAACATATGATGTTCTTCGTGATTGTCATGATGAGCCCTGTGGTGGTCACTTTGCTAACAAATGGACTACATTAAAGATTTTGAATACAGGTTATTATTGGCCTACACTTCACAAGGATGTGGCTTAATATTAAAAAAATGTGATAAATGTCAAAGAATGGGTCAACTAGCAAAAACAAGTGAAATGCCCCTGCAACCATAGATAGAAGTAGAACCATTTGATAAATGGAGAATTGATTTTGTTGGCCCTATTGAACCACCATCAAAAGGGAAAAGTTATATACCAGTTTGCACTGATTATGTTACTAAGTGGGCTAAAGCAAAACCCATGAAGTATCCTCGTGACAATAATGTTGCAAAGTTTTTGTACGAATGTATCTTTACCAGATTTGGTGTTCTCAGAGAATTACAATCAGATCAAGAGCCTCAGTTCACATCTAATCTGATAGTTGCACTCATGAAGGAGTATAAAATTTGACATGGAAAATCATCTCTGTATCATCCACAAGCCAATGGATAGGTAGAAGTGACAAATAGAGAGCTGGAACATATTCTCACTAAAATAGTGTCTTTGCATCGCAAAGATTGGGTAGCTAAACTTCTTGAAGCCTTACGGGCATACAGAACAACATGGAAATCCACTATTTGGTTTATGCGTTTTCAAATCCTATATGGAAAAATAGTTGTTATGCTTATTGAATTTGAACATAAAACTCTGTGGACAGCTTTGGAACTTGATATTACCCTTCTTGCAACACAACAAGATCACATTTTGTATCTCAATGAGTTGGATGAATAGCAAAAATCAGCTCTTCATAACACGGAATTAATTCAGAGTCAAAGAAAGCAATGGCATGACAAATTCATTAAAGATAGAGAATTCTCTGTTGGTAATTGGGCACTCCTGTATGATTCATGATATTAGTATCACCAAGGCAAATTTTAGACTCGATGGCTTGGTCCCTATGAAATCATTGCAATTTTTAACAATGGAGCAGTTCAACTATCAACAATTGACCTGATCAAATTCAAACTCTTGGTTAATGGGCATTGTCTAAAGTTATATCATAAACCAATAACCCAGGAAGAATTTCTTCAATAGTTCACCATAACTGAAACATCTCTTCCTATAGGCACTTTGTCTAAGTCTCCCACTCAAATTTTTGTAGCCCCTTGAATTTATTTTCAAGGCCTTCATAATAAAAATTCCACACTCATGTGAAAATTCATTCCTTTTCCACCTCATTCCATCCCATCTTCTTGTCTTTTCCATCATCACACCATCTCACTTTTTTTCTCTCGTATGGTAATATTTGAACCATCCTTCCTATCGCACCTCAAGTCAGTCACACTTGACCCTTTTGCATTTATTTAATTTCTTATTTATTTGGAAAAGCATGTTATTTCAATTTTTGGAATTTGCAATCTTTACAATCTGGTGGGACCCAGTCTCTGCTAGGTTGGGGGGTGGGAAAATTGAAATCATGAAATCATGAATGCAAATCAAGGAAATCTTAAGTTGGCATGTAGGATGTACGAGGAAGGGTCATTTTAGTAATAAGCTGGCACTCCTTTGTACTTCTAAAATGTGTGAAATAATGTAAAGAAGGCTAACCATTAAATTATGATTTCACATAACCCCTCATTAATATGGCGTATGTTTTTTAGCACGATCTTTATCCTCATTATGGTTTGGTGATTAAAATGCCATCATGAAGTCCTGAAGGATGTGATGTTTGGAAAGTATTGGAGTATTTCAATTTCCCTTTGAAACCCTTGTAGCTATCATTGCCCATACTCTCAAAATCACTTGTAATGAATTTGCCTGTAATAGCATTTTTTTTTCAAAAAAATATGGGTGGAGAACCTCAATGGCATGAACCAGCAAACCACAGAGTCTTACTACCAAACCCAACAACATGTAATTTGTTTCAACAATGAGGTTGGTTGGCTTATTGTCTCAATTTGAAGCAGTTTGATCAGGAAATTGCATCCAATTTCATAGTACATGGAGGGATGGATATGCAACTGTTAAGGGCATTCAGATAGAATTCACCAAAGAAGTGGTGGCATAAGTTTCTGGGTTTCCCACAAATGGAGAATGTTAGACAGAGGACATGGATGCACGATAAGAAAAAGAGCAATTTTCAATACCTAGAGATCCTTGGCTGCAAGAAAACAAAAAGTAAGGTACATTATGATTATCTCTCCCTCTACAGTTCATCCACCCTACTAAATTTATCATAATATATTTTACCAGTGAAGGAAGGTATTCCTATTTGCATGTTGTTCATTTCAAAACTTTGAGTGGTTTATGGCATGGTGATCATCCTGTAAATCTCTCAAGTTTCCTTTATAATATTATCAAAAGGCAAGCTACCTATGTATAGCAAGGCAGAACCCAATCAGTATCCCACCATTGCTTGATCAGAGCGATAATTGAAAAAGAGTTGACTAGGCAGCACTTGGGAAACATGGGATGATTTTGTAAAACTAAGGATAGAGGGACCTAAAAGGGGTGGACCTAAAGGGCAAGGAGTGGGGATAAGAGAGAAAACTATTGTAGGAGTCAGGAAAGTAGTATATAGAATGGCTCAAGAAGCTTCGGCTTCTACTTCTGTAGCTCAAATTGCAAAAAGGAAAATTCCTGCCATAGAAGCCTCAACTTCTAAGAAGAGAAAATCACACATAGTTGCTATAGAGGAAGGTTCAGAAGAAGTATCTCCAATATCACAAGAACTTGCACTTAACCCGAATAAAGGGAAATCCATCGATAAGGGCCAAAGACCAATTTCTACCCCAAGTTCTACTCCATGACAAGTTACTAGAATGTCTGGGGTAAATTTGAGAACTGAACCTTTTGCGCCACCTGTTGAGCCTCCTATACCACCTATTGATGTTGAAACTCCACTACCTACACCTACATAGTCACCAGAGCACACACACCTACTCCTAAACATGAAAATGATCTTGAGGAAATTACCACAAAGCCAAATAGACCTATTAATGTTGATAGTGACATGGAGTCCTCAGAAGAAATAGTGTATAGGTTTGAATAGCCAGCGAAGGAAACTAATAATCTACCACTAGAGGAATATCCATCTGTTGCACAAGAAATGGTTCAGGAAATTGTTGAAATATTTCAAGTTAAAATGACTATTGTACCCTATCCTACAGCTATTGCCCCTTCAAAAAAAGTTGATAACACTGTTGCCTGTCAAAATAAAAGCTTTATTGAACGTCAGCATTCTCAAGATGATAGCACTACTGACCACCATCATCTTGAGCACTGCCTTCAAGATTATAAACCTATTGTCTTTCGTCATACACCATTAGACATTTCTAATTCATTAACAGCCAGCTTTAGTTTGTACCAACAATTTCAATGGGAAAAAGAAAACTAGGACCTAGAAAGGAAGCAATTTATCAAAACTATCAGGGAACAGGCACAACAAATTGAAGAGAAGGATAGTGAAATTATGTTCCTACAACAACATGTCACAAAGATTATAGAGCTCATTCTAGAGCTTGTAAATTGCAAGTCCCCATCTCCAGTTTACACACTGTTCCTAAAGGAGCAAATGATTAATTTTCAATTGTCTCAAATTACTCGGGGGTTGAACCCTTCCTTACACACTCCCCAAAAATTCTATGTAGCATTCAAATCAATTCCAATGACTCTACAAGATCTCCTCTATGAGTTATATGTTCATAATCTTTCTATTCCAGATGATAAAGATTGGAGTTCATTGATATATATAGGAGATATACAATTTAGGGCTATTATGTCATGGATGTAGAATGAGATTAGTCGAGAGAACTAGGCTACTCCTTGAAAAGGAAATGTTTGAACCATTGTACATTTGGCCAGAGGTATAAAACACTCACAGAGTATTCTTCAATTGGCTTTCTATTAACAATGATCAAAGTGTCACTACCAAAATTCACCCTGTCTGCGAATAGGCATTTCTGGATTGGGAGAAGCATTATTCTGCAAATGCCCCAGATGCTATACAAGCCTCCCTTCAAAGATGGATCCGATTGCTAGAAGATCTGAAAATAAGGGAGTTGCACTCTCCCAAAAATTTGGAGTTGGCCATTAGTAGGATGCCCAAGTATCTGATGTTAGGTAGAAGTCAGAAAAATTATTGGGTACCTCTTCATTTCCAACCACCAATACTCTTGCATCCTATGCTTGGAAAGTATGATTCATTTCTTGAATATAACATGATTTTTGAAGAATAGAAATGGGAAAGGTTGAAACAAAATCATGGATATTTTAATTATAGAGCTCATGAGTCAGGGGAGAAAATTACCAATGATCTCAGGCTAGGGATGAGGATCAGAAACCTATAGATGCTAAAGGGACCAGCCTTAGGAAGGTTGGGGGGGGGAAATGATGACATGAAGAAATAGAAGTCTTATTAGCCCTTTTTGTGAACATTTGTCTATAACATACTGAACTTTATCATCTTTTAGTATAAATGTTTTTGAACTTTTGATGTATAAAGTATGGATAGAGGGCATAAAATGATAATAAGAATTATATCTAAAAAGGGGTTCATTTTGTGGTAAAAATATTTCTTCATGAATGTTTGATATGGGTAGATCTTCTTGCAACTGAAGACATTGCAAAAACTATTAGTTGAATAATTAATGCCTTTTCTTTATAAACTAATAAATGAAAATAAATGTTTGTGGGAAGTCTTGTGCATATTAAATGTTGATCACAGGGATACAAGCTAAGTGGGAGTTAATAAAAAACAAACTATGAGGGAATAGCGCTAAGGCATTGATGGTATTAAAGACAAGTGTTATGACATCGTTGCAGCTGGAAGACTTGGCGATAAAGTCAAAAGGGACCTATTTTAATGCATAACAAAGCAAGACTTGATAAAGTGACTAAGCAAGGAAGCAAGCATCAAAGTGATCAGTTAAACATGCAACGTACGATACCTAGATTCTTGGAAGCTATTTAAAGATAGATAAAAGAGTAGATCTAGCATTTGCTATGATCTATATTTGTGGGGAATTTAAGGGATAATTAATGTCTTTACAAATCACATGTTTGTAATTTTAAGTTGTAACTGATTTTCCTTCATGAGGAAGTCATAGTTTTAGGAGTTTTTTGTTCTTCCTTCCTTTTAAATAAGACCTCGTCTGTATCTATGAGGTTAAGTAGTGAGTAGACAGACAGAGTCGAGAGACATCTTGTTGTTCTTCCTGAGTTATTGTAAAATTGCATATTTGAATGAATACATGCCTTTGTTGAGTTTCTACACTTTTATCTAAACTTGTCTTCCCTTCATTCTTCCATGGGGGCCCATGCAAAAGGTGGAGTTTACTTTAGTAAGTAGGAGTTAGACTTAGTTTTCTAAGTTAAGATTAGAACTGTTGTTCTTGTAGCCATTGGAAATAGAACCAATCACTATTTTTGTAGCAGTAGGTGCATAAATGTATGGTTAAATAATTAGAATTTCCTTCCAACTATTTGATAGTAGTCTTTCCTTTGGATAAACTAGATTTTCTTAATGGTTATTGCATTCAAGGTAGTAGTGACTTTTAGCGAAAACTAGAGCATATACTTTGCAGACATTATCTCAAGTTCATGCTCCTAGATTGATATTTAATGAAAATCAACATAGTACTTTGGTAGTAAGGGATGTCCAATCCTAAAACTAAAAAGGTGTTATATTGATTAGACACATATGTGAGGTTTTAAAAGAAAGCTCTAGAACTATCGTCATGTGTATGTTCAAAAGATTTCCACAGGTCTAGCACATTTGAGAACATATAAAGTAATATCTACCTAAAAGTCATGGTTCATTACTCAAAAACTTGGCCCATGCTTGATGCTCCTTCACCTTACATCAAGTGGTTTCCCACAAAATATATTGGCTTTCATGGAAGTGTCATAAACACAGCCAAGGGAATACATATGGTGAGGTAAATCTTGGGGTGATCTGGGTAGTCCACTAGGATCGATCCTTGTACCAAGAAGTTGAGTGAAAAAATAGGGTGGATACTAACCTAGGGTGTTTAGAAAGGGCTTCCATTCATAATGTTCCTCTTGCACCCAATTAAGGGACACCCCACCTTGTAGTCGGTAACAGACCTCACAGTCACAAGAGCACCTTAAGCATTCTTGCCTAGTGATCTTCTTATGGTCAAAATCTCATAAATGATCACACTAAGAAAATAAAAACACTAAATTTACCAAGGTTTTTTTTCCTTGATAGCCTTGAGTTTATATTGGGTTCTAAGAGTAAGGTAATTTTCTTGTCCCCACTTGGGTTGTTCCTCTAAAGTTTTCCAAGAGTAGGCCCTCTAAAAGATTCTAACTACCACAAAATGGATCCACTCTCAAGGGTCAAGATTTTTTATTCACCTCAAGGGTGAAGAGCATACTCTCCTATCTTGATTGCTTCCCCCAAACACACCAAGAAGATTTAATTACCCCCTTGCTTTCAAAATTCAAAGGTGGGTCAAGATTTTTGATTCATCACAAGAGTGAAGAGTGTATTCTTCTATCACCAAGGAATCCCAATTAAAAGTTTAATGTGCCTAAGAAATGAAAGAAACTAGTAAAATGTTGTACATGGAATAAAAGAAATACAAGAAAGTTTTGTTTGTATGCATTGGACAACCCTACAAACAATTGTTAGTAGAGCTTATGAATTTGAAACTTTGACATATGTTCTTTTTAGCAATGAAATGAGAAACTCCCTACAAAGCAACCAAGGTTAGGGAATAACAACCAAGTAAGACCTACAACAAAAAGTGGTTAGTTGCCTCAAAGATTCAAGTTATCTTCCAACCAAGTGTATGCAAAGAAAGTGCAAGCTAATCATAAATGCTCTCATTTTTACTCTTTTCTTTTGACCTAGTCAACAAGATTGGACTTTTTTTCTATTATTTTGGATCCAAAAATAGAAATAAAAAGAAGAGACCCTACTAAAAACTAGAAAGCTTTACAAAAATGCAAGAAATTCACTTCATTTGTTCCCTAGGGACCCATTTTGTCAAAATAAACTAGATTTATCAAATTGATTTTTTGTTCCTTAATATGACCTCAAAATTCAAAATAAAAAGAAAGTACCCCCTCTAAAATTCAAAAAACTTTCTAAAAATGTAAGTTTTTCTGAAAAAGTCACTGATCTGTGACTAGAAATGACTTTTTATGTAAAAAAAAGAAAAATCCATAACTAACACAAGTCAAGTCAAAATGATTTGAAAATTAGACTGAGACATCTTAGACACATAGTCAACTAGCAAAAAAAATTAGAACCAAAATCCAAGTGGTTTAGGAGATATGATCAAATCTTCAAAAACCTAGGGTTTTGGCCTTCAAACTAATCTGGATATGGGTTAGCCTTAAAACCAAAGTGAGAACTTTAAAAAACCACTTAATTAGATCCAATATGCTATTGTAAAAAATCAAAAATGAGAAATGAAAGAAAATGGAGCTAGAAACTTGATTCAAGCCCCACGGTGGGCACTAAAAATATGTGCATAAAAGTGTTGCACTTCTATAAACTATTATTCTTGAGAGAACCCATGGAAGAGGAAGTCTCAAAAGCTGACTTATAACTCTCTATCTATATGATGTGCAAAGGCTATGAGATGGTGGCTATCAAATGAACCAAACTATGCAACCCTTGCAAGGTGCACCATAGAATGAGAAATTCAAAGAGTAGAGGCAAAAGTGGCAATATCCAAGAATCTAGAATAAAATGCAATGCAAATGCAATCTACTCTAAATGAAATGCAAGCTAACAAAGAGAACTAAGCTAAAACACAAATGAAACTAAGATAAAAAGTATGTCATAATGTAATTAGAATGAGAACTAAGCTGTAATGCAAAACTGCAAGAATGCTCCAAGTCTCCAAAATCACCAAGAAAACTTGTAGCATAACAATAGCATGAGAGACTAAGATTTTTTTGAATGAGGAGAGGGCCCTCCCTTTTAAAGAAAAAAGGACAATGGAGATTAAGAGGCAAAAGAGGAATAATTAAGGGAGGAGAATATATCTTGAGTGATCCATGTGCACAAACATCTCAACCAATCACAATTAATGGTTGACTTTTGAGAGGATTTGAAATGTGTGGAGGAAAAAAAAAAATTATTTTTAAAATAGAAGATTTCTCCCACCTAGAAAATTGTGCATTCTTGTGTAGACAAAAATTATTTTTATTTTATTTCTAAAATAAGAATAATCATGCTTTATATGTGCACACTTAGGATAAGAGATGAGTGGGGAATTTTATTTAATTAAAAAAGGGGACATGTTCTTTTAGTTAAATATGAATTTAGGAAAAAGTGGTCAAATTATAGGTTAAAATCAAATAAATTGATTTTTGGAGATTTGATCAAAGATAACCAATGGATAAATTAAGAAAAAATGCTAGAAAGGGAGCTCATAGTCCAAATGACCATTTTTGGGTGATTAAAAGTACATTATCTAAATTGTAATCCTTGAGAACAGTGTAATTCAAAGGCTTATAATTGATCTATGTTGAAATTTTTGAAGGCTACAAATGTAGCTTCGTTTAAACAATAAAGATTAGCTTTCATCAAGTCATATCTTCTTATCCACTATATGAATTTGCTAAGCATTGATTAGCTAAATAGCTAGATATTTTCATTGAACTCTCCATCTAAGAATTTGCAAAAGCATAACAAAAAGAAATTAGATCAAAGGTTAAGTCCTATCTCCATCCAAGAAACTACAAAAACCAGTAATAAGGAAAACTAACATCACTAGTTTGATTTCTACTTGGACACTCAGACTAGAAGTTGAAGTGGTAATGAGAGCTAATTCCCAACCAATGGCCCAATTTGACAAATCTAAGCACTATATAAGTTTCCATTTTAAGTAATGTCTACAATTTGAAGGAGCTCTAATGTCAAAATACCCTTAACAAAAATACTGAAGTAAGTTGCACTAAGCTGAATATAATTGTATGGCTATGATAGGAGCTAGACTAAAATGTGTTGGAAAGTATTTTTCTCAATATTTTGGTAACCCCTTAGGGTTTGGAAAATTTATGGGCCTCTTGGTCCATATGAAGAAGCCCCAATTTTTTTATATAGAGTAATTCAATTTATCAAAATGTTACATCCTATCTTTGTACTCTAATAGAAATATTTGATTGATTCCTACTCTTTGGGTTCTAACATTCTAAATGATGATGAATAATTCTCACTTGGGTTTGGCCCCATGGATTCTTCACTCTCACTATCCCAAGAATTGGAATCAAATAAATCAAATTCACTTTCTTGTATTATAATAGAGAACTTGGATCCCTTAAGCCTGTTGATTTATGACTTCATCTTCTTTATGATGAAATCATGATCTTTGTCATCATAGTCATCATATTCATAAAAAGCTGATGTATTCCCATTTTATGTAGCCTCATACCTTTCCTCCTAGAAATATTTGTGTAGTTGTATCTCTAGGTAAGAGCACAAAGCTGGGTCACAATTCTGCAAAAGTCCATAGATTGTGATTGTGCTCTTCTAGAAATGGGTACCCATTTTCGATTAGGGTACTCGATTCAAAATTTAAAAAATGAGCACCCAATTTTTAAAAAATTGGTTACTCATTTTTTTAAAAATAAAAAAATATATAAAACATAAGACATTTGTATTTTTTGAAACAGGTACCCATTTTTTACTTCTAAAAAATGGGTACCCATTTCTAAAAATTCAAAAAAAAATTGCGGGGGAATTTTATGTGTCAATTTGACATTTTCAAAATGGGTACCCATTTTTTGAATTTAAGTAATGGGTGCCCATTTCTTAGAACATTGGGCGGGATTTTTTCCTTCTACCTTAGATTTTGGTTTCGGATAGACTTGTTGAGACCAAGCCTATGCCTTGACCTCTCAAGATTTGGCTAAGGTATTAAACTAACAAATTCACACCTTGCCATAATTTTTAGAGGATGTTCCTGATCAAATTTTTTAATGAAACAAAAATCTATTAGAGCTCTCACCGTCCTGATTTTAAAAATATAAATTTTATAGTGCTATGATTTTATTTACTATTTTTGCATTATTTTTTAATGAAAGGTGGTACCTAAATGTAAAATAGTGAAGTTCACTAAAACTTTAATAAATTTTTTATTTTATAATTTTTCTTAAATTAATTTATATGTCATCAATCTACATACAATTCTTTTAAGGTTAAAAAAAAAATTGTAAACAATGAAATTTTGATAAAATTATGGTGTTCGTACACGAGAGGTTTTAAAATTTACCTTTATAGCCAATTAATAATTTATTATTATTATTATTATTCAATAAATAATTAAGAAAAAATGTTGCCATCAATCTTAGTTGTACTAGGTAACTCCTTTTAAAAGGATTTACGAAAATTCATTTATTTGTGTCAAATTATAGTGTTCGTACACGAGTGTGGTATGGTCCTGAAATAACATTTTGAAAAAGTGGTTTTTAAAAATCCATAGCAAAAATAAAATCTATCATATGGGTACACAAATAAATTACATATTCAAAAAGTAGATTCGAAACACTAAAAAATTTATTGCTGAAGTTTTTTTATATTCAATCTCTAAATGCATCAAATTTTGACATCAATTGACAAGAAATTTACAAAATAGGAAAAACACTTCCACTTTTTGGCCAAAAGTGAGACCCAACTTCTTGCATTGACCCCTCTAAATGCTCAGATTCATATAGTTCACCAATTTGAGATGTTTAAGGGCTAAGTTTCTTGGGTAAGTTCATGCAGCCATCCAGTCCTAATACTACATCTCTATTAGTCTCAAACCCTTTATCTTTAACTAACGCATCACCATGTCCTGTAGTGGTTATGTCCTCTTTATCAAAGAACATTATTTGATGCTCTTCCTCATTTATCTTATGCATTTTCTCTTCTTGATCATGTGAATCTACTTCACTTTGAAATGTATCCCCATTTGCCTTGTGACTTACATCTTTAACTAATACATCTCCATATCTGTATTGAAAAGATATAACTCCATCTCTATCTTCAATAGAATCCTACATATGATGTCCTTAAAAGCTATTACTTTTACTTATTTACTATGCATCTATATATAAGGTATGTTGCAACATCTACATTTTTGTAATTTGATTTGAGATATTGAACAAGATAAATTGAACTTGCCTCAATTTGTGTATGTTGTATGACCTACCTTTTGTGAAATCTGAACTCTCCAGCCTTGACAAAAATTGAACTCTAGAAGTCAATCAAAATAAAAATATATATTAAAAAGTTTCACAAATTAAACCCTTAAGTAGTGCATATAAAAATGGAGTGACTGCATATCCATTTTCATCATGAATAATAAAATATATAACATTTTTTTCATTAGCAAATAACCTACTCTTTCATTCTGAGAAGAAAAGACAAATGGACTCAAATCACTTTTACTATACAATCATGTTGGATGATTCTATAAGGTTACTATTTGATTTATAAAGAGTATTCCATGTTCCTGTGAAAGAACTTGTTGAAATGCATCAACATATTCTATTGATGTAAAGGAGGCATTTTACTTCTAGACAATATTTACCAATGCTAGATGCTAAACAATAATCAACAAGGAAGCATATCATCTATCCTTGAAAAAAAAAATTTGATAAGTGATAGAGAAGTATCTTAGAAGGATAAAATCCAAAGAAATGAAAAAAATTATCATCTTAAATATGATTAGAGGTGAAAGAATTAGAGAAAAATACACTCAAAAAGGGTTTTTTAAATAGGCAGAACTAAAAATTCTCAAGGTAGAAAGATTATCCAATAAGATATTTCCTGATCCAATGAAGGAAGTAGTGGTCTATGCATCAAGTACAAATATAGAGAAAATGGATCATTGGGAATCTATTCTTTTGGAATAATTCATTATAGGCTCCCCATTTGAGGGTCTATTGTATTGGTAAAGGACTGAATACTAATGGGCACATGTATATTTCACCCTTCTACATTAGGATGGAGGATAATTCTTTAAATTCTCATTCCCATATCACAAGTTCCCTAAATTAAAATTTTGGGGCAGTTTGAGGTTTATTTCTTGATGGAGGATCTTCTGAAAGAAGTGTTCTAGAGGCAGTGGTGCATGCTAAAATATGGACTCATTTACTTTGTTTCTTTCTTGGTTATCTTGAATCCTTCACTTTTTAGCATTATTTATGTATTTAAAGCCTTATCTAGGGCTCCAAATGCAATTTCCTATTCATCATTGTATTCTTTTTTCCCCACTTAAAGTTCACAAAATGATTGATGTAATTATATTTACCTCATAGTTCCAATAGGTTGGTCTGACATATTTTTTGTTTCAATGAGAAAAATGTGATTAAATGGTGAATTATAAGCTAGGAAGCATTTTCAAGATCCAACTTGAGCTATGTATAATTGGTTCTATCTTGAGGATTTCATTGTAAAAAGTATTATAGTATCATAGTATGCAATAATATCAAAAGAGTTGAAAACAATGAAGTGATGCCACATTCAAATGCCCTGAGATCTTGAGCCAAAAAAATCATTACAATGTATAAAATAGACTAGATTTTTTATTCATAAAGAACTGATGCTGGCAAACATGCAGTGACACACATATGGTGTCTATATTCTTTCCACAAGCTCAAAGTGTGGTGTATTGTTAAAAAATGTATTCCATTTATGCTATGTAGTTATGCCTAATAAAAAATGAGTTTTATCAAATGTTTTTTCTTTTCACATGAATATTCACATCATATATAGAATGGTTGTACTGATATTCGCCTGAAATTTTTATGCAAAGTTAATTTTTATATTCATCTCAAGTGCATTCAAGGAAATTTCATGGACTGTTGATTGAATATCTAAATTGCATAATCAATTATCAATGTTTTCATGTACTAGCTTGTGGCCATAGCTATTCATCTAAAAATGCTTTGTGAGGCATCCAAAATGAGGTTGCACTATTATTTCTAGTATTTTTTTAATATGATAAAACCTTAAATACTTCACACAAAAATTACTAAAAAAAAAAGGTGGAGAATGTTGCTTACAAGAGGTTTTGTTCTCACAAACCAAAAATGAAAAAATTATCTCTTCCAAATAGATTTAATCTCAAAAATAAAACTCACATGCCAAAATGGAAGTTCCAAACCTTCTTTTAGAACTTTTTTGTTAGTTTTCCAAAAAGGCACTTTCTTGCATTTTTACATCTTTTTTGTGAACAATTCTTTTCTCTTTTACATTACTTGCTTGGGAAAGCATTGTTTTACTTCCCACAATTTTTCCATGACTTATGTTTTGGTTTGTTTAATAAGAATCTATAATAGGCACCCTAGATGTGGATTTTTGCCTCATCTATTTTTTATTTTATTTTTTTTGTTTTGGGGTTTTATTGTTTTTTATTTTTTAGTATTGTAGACTACAATGTACTAATAAAAATGTCAAAATTACTAAGAACCAAAACCAAATGCCAATAAATTGAAGATTTAAGTTTATTTGAGAGGAAATTGTGCAAACATAGTACCAAGCTAATACAATTCCTGATAACTAATAATAGCAATACAATGATGAAAAAGTTAACTCGTATAACTTATGATCTCCACCACCAATATCCTAATGTTGGTTCAATAATCACATATTCAAATTAGTATGGTTAATTATTGGTATTTATTGTTGTTGTTTTAGATCTGGGCCTTTTATGACATTAATCTATACTATACAATTGTATTGGAGTTGCTCCTTACTTGTGATTATTGTGTTTTGTCCATGTAGTGTTGAAAGTGTTGATTGCTCCCCCAAAACTACCTAGATTTGGTCGGATCTACTATTCCGACACTATACATTCAAGCTGGATAAGAATTGGTTTTCTTGGAAGATGTATGGCTAACCATAGGTATTGATGATGATTGATTTTTTCACTAAACTTCCAAATCTAATTACTTGAGTATATAGAGACTTACCCTACAACAAAGCTTTGATAAGGCTAGAAGCCTTGGGCCCACTAGAAAAGAATCCAAAATCAAACCCAATTTCTTTCAAATGCACCATCTTACAAAATAGCCCCAATGCTAAATTTCCATCTTCAACTCCTACATACCTAGAACTCATTTAAGCCAATAGCACCAACTTTCTCTACGGTAGTTTGTCAAACACCTCTTGTGCAACGTCTAAACTTCCACACTTAGCATACATGTCTATAAGGAAAGTACCAACATAAGTAGTAGACTCAAATCCTCTACTAATTACCTACTTATGGATCCACATTTCTTTCTCTTTATCTCCCATATAAAAAAATGTATATATTACATTGACAAAAGTGAACAGGCTCAATTCGATGCCAAATTTTTGTATCTCAAAAAATATTTCTAAGGCTTTCAAACCATGGCCATTCTTGGCACATGTTGATATTATAGCCTCCAAGATTGACAAATCTCTATAAGGTACTTTGCCAAATTGTTCGTTCAAATATTTAGATCCACAATTTCTAAACAAACAATGGGTGCACATCGCACACAACTCATTTGACTTAATGATAGACTCAATCAAAATATTTTTGAGACAATCTTGTTTGACTAAAAATAAACTCAATAATACATGTTGGTTTGAAAAAATTACTTGCCAGACCAATCTAAATATTTGGAAAAAGAATCTTTAAATAGAAAGTTAGAGGCAATATGCACTTTAAAAATCCCTAAGCCCTAGTAGCCTTAAAAGGGTTTTCTAGCAATTTAGATTGAGTACACTAGACAATCCACTTAATAGTACGGTGTGTATTTACTTAGAAAATAAAGATTTGTGATATGAGATACATCTAAAGTTGCATTAACAAATATAAGGTTTTTCAAACTTATGCATCATATTATATTTGAATTACATTAAAGTACCCCAGAAATAGAAATCTACATAATTTATTACCATCTTTCCATTCTGGCAGTAATTGCAAATGTCTATATTTGAAAATGCTTAGAACATAAACCTTAAACATAGCAAAAAAAGAAAGTTACTATAGAAGTGTGCATTTATTGTAAATAAGGGAAGGTACCCAGACACGTGTTTCCCATGTATAAGAATTTAGAACCATAAACACAATTCAAATACATAATAGGAACCAATAGTCAAATCCAATGTCACAAGATAAATTTGCTTTTAGTTATCACAACTAGTAGTATATCAAAGAATGAATTCAACTACTCCCTGGCCATTCAGAAAGTGAATGTAGAAGGGTGTGCAAATTTTTTGACACACTAATGTAACATTGCTTACCTCTAGTTTTTCCCTGTTCATAAATTGGGAAAAAGTAGCAATATGATTGCAAAGCTTTTTATTTGAACACTTATAGAACCTGACAACTCATGCACCTCTCTTTCAAAACTTGGGAAATTAAATTTACATCATGCAACAAATAATTTAACATTAAACTTTGGACCCAAACAACTGACCTTTTTTCGGTGCATAATGTATTACTTTTATAGATAAAATTTTTACTGTAAATAATTAATTATTATTACACTTTACTTAATTTTACTTAGGATAATGCATTTTTATATTAGTTGTCATATAGACACTTAGGAATATGCATAGTCATATGAGTTGTCTTGTTGACAACATAGGAGCTAGCAACTTATTAGAGCACATGGTGTCTACAACATCTCTTTATGAGATAAACCTATGTAAACATATTCTCTTATCATCACACAAACTCCTATTCTCAATGGAGGATAATCTACTCTTTGTAGACATGTGCTTAGTTATCATGTTTATCTCTTTGCTGACTCTTAATCATTCTAGTTGCCTTTATATATAGGCACTTCTAATGTGTATTCATCTCATGTCCAATTATCTCATATCCGATCATCTAATATCCATTCTCATTTGATCATATCTTGTCTCTTTTGTGCTATCTCTTGAGCTTCTAGATCTTTGCATTTCATTCTTGCCTTAGGAAAATTCTTACAAATTCACCTAGGCAGTCTCTCACATCCAGCTTAAAATGGATAGAAAATGAGTAAAGACCACTATTATGCATCTCAAAAGTAAAAAACATAACAAAAAGTCACTAATAGATTTTTTTCATGTCTTGGTCATCTTTCTATTATAATTCCAATATATATTCATGGAAAAAGACAATACAACTACAAAGTATTCATTTATGAATTTGGCAAAATGCAAATAAATATTATCAATACAAATGAAAATCATTCATTTAAAAATTTGGTAAATGTTGATAAGTATTCTCAACTCACTAATAAATTATGATAACAATTCACTATTGATCTCAAATTGCTCTTGACAAGTGAGTGTTAACACACTTAAGTTCTTCACTTAGTTCATGTCGAACTAGTAGTACATGACAAGCACAATATATATATATTAGACCATGTCGATTCATAATGAGTGTCAAGCCACTCATGTGCCGAGTCACTCAAACGTCGAGTAGATAGTATATGCCAAGTGACACAGGAGTCAAGTAAACAGTGGATGTTGAGAATTACAAGTGTTGATTCATAGCAGAGAGATTAGTGTATGCCGAGCATCAGAGACTTCAGATGCCAAGTATGACAAATTTTGAAATATTTATTTGTAAAGGCACTAACAACTATGTAAACTATTTTTCAGCCAACATAAGATTAAATTTTGATATTTTGAAGATAAGGATGAATGTCTAGTTGGATTCCCTATGTAATTACATGCAGCCAATCAAAAAATGGAAAGGATTAAGTGGAAAAATGGATGAATCTTAGCCATAGATTAATACCTAACCCTAAGTCACTAAGTATTCTTAAGGAGCACAAACCCTAAACTCTACATAGAGAGAAAATGAGCAAGTGTGTAAGGAATTGAAGGAGCCAAGAAAGAAGTTTGCATGTGCAAATAGAGCATTCATAATGGCTTAGATGTTATGAAGTGAAACAACATTGTAGAATCAATTAGAGAAAAATAGAGGAAAGGAAAAGGATACAGTAAAGAGACATCTAATTGAGAAGGATCAAGAAGAAATCAATTTAGAGGTGGTTTGTTATTAAGAAAGCAAGTGCTAATGGCAAGATCAAAGCTGAGACATTCTAATAGGTGATTTCAATCAAAATCTCTTAACAGAGTAGTCCTAATAGGTTGTATGAAATCCTCTAACAAAGTGCTTACTTAGTTGTAAGTTAAAGTCCTTTAGCAAGGCACACTTCTAACAGTGTGTTGAAATCCTCTAACAAGGTGAGACCTAATAGTCTTTGTAAACCATTACCAAGGCATATGTTTCATGATCAAAACAGTGTAACCTTCATTGGATACACTTTATTACTACAGTAGTGAAGATTTGTTGGTGTCATCCCCACCCCAGTTTTACCTTCTAATTGAAGGGTTTATGAGTATTTGTATCAAAGCTTTGTTATTTGAAAGAGAAGCTTTGCAACTTTGAGGAAAATATCATGAAATGGAATTCTACAAGTCGAGAAAGATTATTGAGAATCAGGAAATTGAAATACAACTCATTCTACACCAACTTGATGAAGCAAGAGAAGAACTAAAGAAATCTTTAAAGAAAAGGAAGGAAATTGCTATTGTAGAGAATAACACACAATACATAGAGATATTCACTAGTAAGCTATTTGTAGATGGAGACTCCAATGAATTTGATGTAGCAACTACAAATCTAATGGAAAAGAATAGAGCCCAAGTTGAGGAAATCATAAATCTCAAGTTAGAGCAAGAATCAAAGTTATACTACTATGTGAGGTTACTGAACAAAAGAAGAAAGCCATAGAAGAAAAATCCATGATTGAAGAAGACAAAGTAATTTTGGCCAATGGACTAGAAGAGAAATCACTAGAACTAACCAAGATTTCCAGCATGTAATTGGATACTCTAAGTCAAATGATGAATGCCAACTATGAATTGAGTGTCAAAGACATTGAGATAACTACATTGAAGTTGCAGAATGAACAATTGTAGAGTGGCCTAAAGAGAGTAAAGGAATTTTCTAAATTTTCAACAAGCCTAATGAAGCCATCAAATACTTTGAGCAACTATTGAGATCCCCTAGATCCAATAATGATACATCTGGACTAGGATACACAAGCACTAAAGTAGCAGAATCATCCAAAAGCATAGAAGAAAAGAACAAAAAAGCTAAGAACTCCAAACCTACTTGTCATAATTGTGGGAATAAAAGACATATTGCTAATGTGTGCAAGAGCAACACTATAAATCAGAATGTCAAGCCTAGGAGCATGGTTCACTTCCATAAGTGCAACAAGCAAGGTCATTAGACACATGAATACAAAACCAAGACCATGCAAATACAAAGATTTAAAGGATATTCCTACAATTGTTAGAAGTATGGACATAGAGCCTTTGAATGCAGATCCAAACCCATGTGTTCATCAAACAGGCAAGCAAAGGTAAGAAATAATGGCAAATCTTATAACTGGGATTATAATATAAGATATAACTATCATTATTGTCAAGAATATGGACATATTCCTGAGAATTGTATTAGGACACACTTTAGAGGGAACTACCAAAGGTGGTTGAGCCAAATGATATATTTTAGTTGTTTGAAGACTAGTCACATCGATAGGTATTGTCTAACTAGGTCAAAGGTACCAAGTTATGAATTTGATAAAGGCAAAGGCAAGGCAAATGTTGAACACATTAGAGATGAGATGAATAAGACATGGAAAAAGAAAGATAATTGTAGCACATCAAATGGAGAAGGGATTACTTCACCCAATGGGTTAGGTGATCACACCTCATCAAATTAGGCAATCAAGAGGTATGTGGGATTGATAATTAAAGGTTATATCATACATCTTCCAAAATGACTTAGCACTAAAAATATTACATTAGCATGAACAAAGATGCAAAATGCTATCAGAAATCCAAGATGAATCTTTAAGCTTTTCATGTTGTTTCCAAGCATGAAATATTTCCTATGTGTGTTGAGTGAGATGCTAGAAGATGTCGAGCTTACAAACTAGCTAGTTAATGCCAAGCTTGTAGTGGTTGCCAAGTGATTGAAATGCCAATGGATGTCAAGTGAGCCTAAAATTAGTTGATGCCGAGATTACAGTTGTGTAAGCACTCAGTATTAATTGCAAGGTTTTCAAAGGGTATTTGTTAATTTTAGCTTATTTGTCATCATTTCAAATTTGAGAAAGAGTGAACAGAGTAGAAGGTGATCTGGAAATCCATTCCAAGCAGTTGTAGAAGACTTGAGCAATGATTCTACACTAGTTCATTAGATTTTACAAGGTATTTGTCAAGAGTTGACCTACATAGTTCAGATTTTGTAAACCCTAGTTTTACATTATGGCATCTAGTTCAAAGAATGTAGAGGGGAAGCAATTTTTGAATGTTTAGTTAGTGAGTTATGAGGTCAAGCAACTTGTTTTCAAAGTTATTCCTGATATTGCATACAAGTAAGACCCTTCTAGTGCATTGTCCATGATTCCACTAAATGTGATAATGGTGCAAGATGTATGGAAATGCTACAATTGTAAGATAGGAAGCATTGGTGATATGGATATTAGGGAAGCATACAATAAACTATGTGATAATGGTGTTTTGAAGGAAGAGTTCAAAATTATTAAGAGGAAGGGATTAACATGAGCCCTAGATTTTTTGAATGTATTCAAGATAGAATAGATTAAGATAGTGCTCAGCCAAATTCATGATGGTTCATTATGGTTGGACAATGGACCTATCAAAATTACTAAGAGAATAATCCATAGGGTTATTGGTTACCAAACTCTAGATTGACCTAAGACACTGAGAAGTGATTCGAAGGAAGTGATTAGGAAAATTACTGGAGCTATCTAGAATAAGAGAGGCATGACAATTGATACAATAATTGATCATTTGATAAAATTTGTTATAATGGTGATTTCACACATGTTTTACCAATCTAGTAGATTGAATAGTGTGCCTTGTATACCTGTGGATGTGGGATACAAAATTTTTTGACATTAAGTCAAGTTTGTTATTAGTGACAACACTTATTCAGATTTTGTATGGTTACTGAACTCATTGAACAGTCTACAATGTTTTCCATGTAATTCAATAGCCAATGAGCTTTACAATTCCTACCGAGAATCCCAGTGGTTACCAAGTGAATTCAGTTAGTGAGAAGTGCAATAGTTCAAAAAGACCAGAATTAGGTAGTGTGAAGTCTAGCAGTTCAACCCAAGCAGTTCAATGGTTACCAAGCTTCGTAGTTCAAACTGAGCTATCAGTTCATGTAAAGTGAAGTTAGTGTTAATTAAGCTATGTGATGATTAGTGTTTACCGAGTAAAGTCATGGTAAATAAGTAGTTCAGTTTTTACCAAGTTACACAGTATCTACTGAGTCACCAATGCAGACTAAGTTTGAGACTACTCTAAGATGATTAGTATCAACTGAGCTTCTACTTCTACTGAATGCATGACGATGCTGAGGAGTGATAGTGGATGTTGTGTATCAAAACTTCACCAAGTCAGTCTTTAGAACCTAAGCGTCTTCATTTGAGCCAACTTTGTAATATTGGTGTTAACTTGTATATTCGCAAACTTTGTAATTTTGTAAATTGGATTGATATATATATATATATATATACACATATATGTATATATATAATATATATGTAATGTATTGTATCATTTCCATGCATGGAAAATATATGAAAGTGTGTGAGAAAAAGGAAGAAAGCATGAAATGATGAAAGAGTAAGAAGGATGTGAATGTGAATCAACAGCAAAGTATATTGTAAGGCCATATCAACAAAGGAGTAGTAGAGTCATATCTATCACATAAAGGTGATCAGTACTTTAAAGAATCTCTATCAACAAATCAAGTTTAAGTCAAAGATCTATTGTTTCATTCTAACAGGTGAACCAGTCCAAATACCCTAACAAGGTAGACTTCATAGTCTTTTGTAAAATCTTTTTACCGAGTGCATACTTTATTATATATTTGTAAATCCTCTAACAAGGTGGACCTAGTAGTCCTAATTGCTCCTAACAGGGTAGATCATTAGAAGTGATCATTGTAAGCCTTAACAAGCCAACTTTATGTTGTAGTATTGAAGTTTTGTGGGTATTATCCCGACCCTAGTTTTACTTTCTATTTGGAAGGTTCTTGGGTCACCAAATTCTTGTTTTCAAGTGCCATGAATGTTTTATGTTTTTAGTTTCTCATGCATGCAGTTAGATCTAATTTAATGAATTAAATAGTTATTGGATTATTGCAATTAAGATTTGAATTTGGTAAAGTTTTTGAGGTTACTAATTCACCCCTCCCCTCTCAGTAACCTAGCATGGTCTTGAATATTTTCAATAATTGGTATCAGAGCTTTTTGGTTCTCAAGATAAAGCTTGATAGCTTTAGCAAAGATTAAGGACAATGGAGATATTAATACTTTATAAGGCAATTGACAATGAAAAGCTAGATCTAGAAATGGCCATTGCACAACTCAAGAAAGCTAAGGAGCAACTTTCCCAATCCATGAAAAGAAGGAAGGAACTTGCAAATCAAATGAATGATCATCAGTATGTTGAAGAAAAGATTGAAGAGCTTTTTCCTTCAAGTAGTTCAAATGAAGAAAATGATACAATCAATGAACTCTTAGAGAAGAATGGTTACCTGTAAGAAGAAATAAGAAAGCTCAAAAGAGAACAAGAAATTTAGTTAGTAAGGCTATGTGAAATCTCGGAACAAAGGAACAAAATGAAAGAAGGAATGGATGGAAGAAACAATGAGATCAGAACCAATCCCTTCAGCATGTAGATCTTATAGATCAAATCTCTAATGGAAATGAAGAAATCATGAGCCAAAGACAGATCAATGAAAGATTAAGAAATGATCTAAATTTGGAAAGATAAATCAATGAAAGAATAAGAAGTGAGCTAAGATCTGAAAAGCAAATCAGTGAAAGATTGAAAAATGACCTAAACACTAAAAAGAAAATCAATGAGAGAATGATGAAATCCAAAGCAGACCTGAATCAATTGAATCAATTGAATGAGAAAAATTTCTATAGATAGAAAGGTAAAGCAGGAATTTGATACAAAGAAGAAGGTGAATCCTCCAAACAAGGTGCTCAAACGAATCAAAGACCTACTTGCAATCACTATGATAAGATAGGTCATACATCAAAAAAATGTTGGAGTAATGGTTAAGAAAAATTCAATGGTAAATGTTACAATTGCAATCAACATGGTCACATGGCTAATGAATGTAAAGAGAAACCCAATTTGAAGGCAAGTGTCACAAATGCAAGAAACGAGGTCACAAGGCATCAAACTATAGAACCAAGTCATTCAATCTAGCAGAGAAATTTGTGAAAGCAATATTTGGTTTGTACTATAACACCTGGTGTAGATGTCATTACTGTGGAAAGTATGGACACATTGGCATGAACAATGTTAAACATAACATAAGGAAGAGAGATACTACCATAAGATGTTTCACTTGTACAAATTTTCATCATCTAGCCAAGAATTGCATGAATACAAGTAGAATTGAAGATGGAAAGAAAGCAAAAGTAGACAACATTAGAAAGAAAATGAACCAGCAATGAATTCCTAAATCCATTGAGAAAGCTAGTCCAAGTAATGATGGTCATGTCACTCAAGAAGTGGGTGACTCCACCATTTCCATCTAAGTTCTTAAGTAAGAATTGGAACTACGTTATCATGATCACATCTAAACAATTTCAAAATTAAAGGAAGAAAAGATCCAAATCAGTATTCAAGATACAAAGGGATCATAGAAGATTAGTATCAGTTATCATCGAGTTACTTTCTCTACCGAGTAAGGTTGGGTCATGGACTCTATCGAGCATGGTTGGGGGTAATTAGTCACCCATGTTTGGTTATCGAGTTATGAAGCATTCACCGAGTGATCTGAATAGAATTATGTGTGAATGGTGTACTTAAACCTGAGCATAAGCACTTGGAAGATAAGGGTTTAACCCACATTCCCCACCTTCCCCAAAGCTTCCAAATCAAATAGATTAGATTCATCCTAACCTAAGTTCACAATGGTTAGTTATGGCTTGAGCAACCAGTTTTGATCACTAAGAAGATGATTCATCGTATCACTGCCCTTCCCATGCTCTCCAAAGCCAAAACTACTAAAACCCTAGGTCAGGTGGAGTTAGAGAAGAAAACCCTAGCCGAGTGGGATGGAAAAGGTATGAAGATTAGTAGTCTAACTGATGTAAAACTATAATTTTCCATACATGCGATAGCTCACAAGATCTACAGTGAAGCAATAGACTTGGAATTCAAGGTTGTGAAGAACAATCTGTCATATGATCTTGTAGACTTGTTATTGAAATAGTTTAACAAAAACATGGAAAGTATAAGGACATCCAAGAACTACTGTTGTAGATTTGGTTCATTGCTCACATGTCTATTTTTCTATGTTAAAATTTTTTTCCCTTCTAAAGGTACAGTCATATGGAGAAAGGATGTGCCATTTTTGTATTAGATTAATGAGTATATTGTAGAAATGGGTGAGAATTTTGTTAGCATAATGGATAATTACTTTGATATCTTCAAGGAGAAAATGAATAACAGATTCAAAATTCCTAGAAAATTGGTCGAAGATTACAAATATGATGTTTGTTTCATGGTCAACAGTGACAAAGTCTACATTCAGGCAGTGAAACCCAGAGTTGTATGGGTAAAATCTCTTCCCTATGAGGTGAACATTGATGAAGAAAAGGACATAATTGAAGCCTTGATAAAAAAAAACCCGTTGATCCAAAGGCACCACACTTTGGAACATATGATGAGGCCAAGGCAAGAATAGAGCTTGAAATAAAGCTTCCATAGGCAGTTAACAAAGACAAGAGGAGAATAGAAAAACTCAAAACCAGCACACTTCTTATGTTGATTGAGGGTAAGGGAGAAGATGACAATGAAGTAGAGGATGAAGAAGAGTTAAAAAAGGAAGAAGAGACAATAAAGAAGAAAGGCAAGGTGATCATCATCAAGCCACCCAAGCCATCCACTGTAGTGTTCACCAGGAGATCCAGGAAGAAAGGTAGTGGACTTGTGTTTAGCAAGCCTCCTCCCACCTTCTAAGAAAAACTAAAACAATTGGAAGAAGGTGCAGGAATAACCAATTTCAAATTATTAGAGTATGACACTAGGACAGAGGTTGAGAAGAAATAGGTTGAAGAATTGGTGCTAACCAAGATGGGAAAATGGAAGTATTCCCCTGATCAGATAGCCTTTCAGATCTTGAATGAGCTATTAGAGAAATTAAAGCCAAGATGGGACTCAACTATACAGACAACAAGAGATATCTATGAACAAACCTTGAGGCAGTTGTTAATGAGCATCACAAATGTTGAGGTAAAAGAGTCTATGAAGAAAAATGAAGACAAGATGAATCTTAGATTTAATACTTGTTTAATCTTGTTAAAGGATATAAAACATGTAGTCAAGAATGCCACAGGCATGTGGAAGAATGTTTATCACTTGCATAAATAAAGTGACTTCCCAATAGAAGTCAAGGATGATGACAATGATGATGAGGAAGAAGAAACATACTTTGAGCCAATACAGTTTGACAATGAAGAATTTGAAGAAGATAAAGAGGAAGACAAAGAAGATGATGAGGAGATTGATCCTATGAAGGTAGTAGCTACAATCATTGCCTCACTTCCTCACTCTCTAAGAAAATTAGTAGCTACATCAAGTTCAGAGACAACTTCAGCAAGTTTGATTGTGACCATAGCAAATACATCAAATATCCAATCACTCTTTGCTCTCTTATAGCTCAACACATCACTAATAGAAGTGTCTACCACTTCGTCTACTGAGTTGCAACCTCCCTTTTCTTCAGCTCCCAAGTCAACATCATCAGCAGTGAGTATAGCATGTTCTACAATTTTCTGTTCTTCAATAGTAAGTACAGTTTCAAGTTCTACAATTTTGGATTCTACAGTTTTGTCTTCTACAACTTTGGATACTTCTGTAAGTACTTCAGTTTTGGATTCAGTAAGCATACCAGTCAGTATTCTTTCTATTGGTACTATATTAGTTTTCATAGCTAGTCCTATTATCTCTACCATTGTTTCCATTATGGATTCTAAGGTAGTAAGTACAAAGGCAATTCAACCTAAGGCTCAACCAAGTACAAGACTTTTGAGTGGAAAGGAGATAGAGGAGGACATTGACCTAGATTAAGAGATTGAGATTCCAAATTGCGATTTTGATAATGCCACTACAGATCAAATGCAAATAGCTAGTCAACTCCTCCAAAAGAAAGAAAAACAAAAGAAATTAAAAGAGGAAAGAGATAGAGAATATAAAATCATAGAAGATGCTAAGAATATTTTGACTGAGGTGATAGGTGTTGAAGTTGATACTTCTCCACACATTTCATTTCAATTGGAAGAGGTAGTCCAAAAGTTTAATGAGGACTCAAGTGGTCAAGACAAATTGATTCAAAAACCAGAGAAGAAATTTGATAAAAAAGTGCTTGAGTACATTGCTCAGCAAATTGCCATTCAGCAAGTAGAGCTTTCCTCAATTTTGACCAATCTTGAAAACTCTTGCACAAATGTAACATCACTTTTTGGAAAGTTATGTAATGTTACCGAGTTCACAAAGGAGATAAAGAGAAAACTGACAAAGATTGATGAAGATCTGAATGCTAGTGCACAACAGTTGCAACTTGAACCAAGTTCAAGCTCTGCACGTCATATGAAAGTCAAATTCTTGTAAGATATGCAGGCAAAGTTGTTGAAAGAAGAAGCAAGGATCTAGTCTCACTGATAGATATTCAGAATATGATCCTTCCCATCATGGATACAATGTTGAAGCACATTGTTTACTCAAAAATATTGATCCATGACAACAACTTCTCATTGCAGATCACATGATAGAACTCTCTGCAGAAGTGCAAATTGCTCTACATATGTGCAAAGTTTTGCAAAAAAATTGGGATAAAACTTTAGCACTCATACTTAAGGTACATTTTTATTTTCTTTCTTATATTGGTGTCTCTATGTAAATTAGTTTTGAATAAATCTTTGGCATTATTGTCAAAATGGGGAAGAAATAGTATGTATATGTATGAGAGAGACAGTATGTATATATGGGGAAAGATACTTAGTATGTATATTGTATGGGGGAGAATCATGCAAAGGAAAGGAAATTATAGAATTTGTAGATATAGTATACTATAAATACTTACAAAGATGAATTTTGAAAAATCTCAAAAGAGCAGTATACCACACCGAGCCAATATCACACTGTGACATATATAAGTTTTGGCAAATAAGTGTTTTTTCTCACTAATGCCAAAGGGGGAGATTGTTGACAATAAGTCAAGTTTTTTATTAGTGAAAAAACTTATTCAAATTTTGTATGGTTATCGAGCTCATTGAACAGTCTATAGTGTTTGCCATGTAATTTAGTAGCCGCTGAGCTTTATAGTTCCTATTGAGCATCCCAGTGGTTACCAAGTGAATTCAATTAGTAAGAAGTGAAACAGTTCAAACGACTAGAATCAAGTAGTTTGAAGTCCAATAGTTCAACCTGAGCAGTTCAGTGATTACCAAGCTTCGCAATTCAAACTGAGCTAGCAGTTCATGTGAAGTGAAGTTGGTGTTAACCAAGCTATGTGATGATTAGTGTTTACCGATTAAAGTCATGGTAAATGAGTAATTCGGTTTCTACCAAGTTACACAGTATCTACCGAGTCACCAGTGTAGACTGAGTTCGAGACTACTTTGAGATGATTAGTATGGACCGAGCTTCTACTTCTACTAAATGCATGACAATGTTGAGTAGTGACAGTGGATGCCATGTATCAGAACTTCACCAAGTCAGTCTTCAGAACCTGAGTGTCTTCATTTGTCCCGACTTTGTAATATTAGTGTTAACTTGTATATTCACAAATTTTGTAATTTTGTAAATTGGATTGATATATATATATATGTAATGTATTGTATCATATACATACATGGAAAATATATGAAAGTGTGTGAGAAAAAGGAAGATAGCATGAAATGATGAAAGAGTAAGAAGGATGCGAATGTGAATTAGCAACAAAGTATATTGTAAGCCCATATTAGCAACGGAGCAATAGAGTCATATCTATCACATAAAGGTGATCAGTACTTCAAAGAATCTCTATCAACAAATCAAGTTGTAAGTCAGAGATCTACTATTTCATTCTAATAGGTGAACTAGTCCAAATCCTCTAACAAGGTAGACTTAACAATCTTTTGTAATCTCTTTACCAAGTGCATACTTCATTGTATGTTTGTAAATCCTCTAACAAGGTGGACCTATTACTCCTAATTGTTCCTAATAGGAAAAATCATTAGAAGTGACCATTTTAAGCCTTAATAGGCCAAATTTATGCTACAGCATTGAAGTTTTGTGGGCATCATCGCCACCCCAGTTTTACTTTCTATTTGGAAGGTTTCTGGATCACCAAATTATCATGTTCAAGTGCCATAAATGTTTTATGTTTTCAATTTCACATGCATGCAATTAGACTTGATTTAATGAATTAAATGGCTATTGGATTATTGCAATTAAGATCTGAATTTGGTAAAGTTTTTGAGGTTACTGATTCACCCCTCCACTCTCAGTATCCTAGCATAGTCTTGAATATTTCCAACAAAATTGTAAAGAAAGATCACACATGTGATCTAGCAGAGCTACAATTGCAATAATTGATGGAGAACCTTGGAGCAATTAAAAAGACAAAGAACACACAATGCAAATTTGGTTCCATATTGATTTGTATATTATTTTATGCACAAAAAGCATTTCCCTCATTTGGCACTATGGGATGGAAAACCAACATATCAGTAGCAGTACATATTGGTGAGTATATTAAGCAATTGGGAGAGAATTTTGAATCTTTGATGACAAGTTATTTTGAAGACTTCAAGAAGTCAATAAAAGAAATATTGAGAATACCAGTATCCTTAGTTAAGAAACACTATGATGATGTATGTTTTCTTGTGGATACTTATTATACATTTGTACAAGTTGCTACACCAAGGGTGAGATGTTTAAGACCCTTAGATTATGAAATAAATGTGGATGAGACCTTTGCAACTATAACATCTTTACTGGTAGAAGAGGTAGATAAAACTAAAAAGATATTTGGAAATTATGAGATGGTGAAGTCCAAAATTACCATGGAATTGAAGACTACCTCTACCATGAAAGAAAAAGAGAAGATAGAGAAGAAACTAAAAGCTAAGTTTGGAGAGGGTGTTGAGGAAGAAGAAGAAGATGATGATGATGATGATGAAAAGGAAGAAGAAACCCAAGCACAAGCACCACTTGCATTGACTCAAGGAATGGGAGAAGACCAAGAAGAGGAGGAGACTAAAGGTGTCAAGGGAGAAGAAGCTGAGGAAGTGCCTACTCCTGTTGAGCCAAAGAAGAGGAAGGCTAAAGCTCAAAAAATGACTAAAGCTAAGAAGGTAGCTAAATCGAGTCATCCCAAGCCTACTACACCTACTAAGAGAGCTAGTACACGTGCAATAGCCCAAATGACCAAGAAAAAGACAAAAAAATAGAACAAGGAGGCCAAGAGAAAAAAAGGCTAAGAAGAAAGTATGTGCACAAGAAGATTCTGATGAGAAGAAAATAGAGTCAGATGACAACAACCAATTTAAAGTGGTGAGTCATAATCCTTTGTCAGATCTTGAAAATTTGTGTGAAAATATTAAGAATAGTGCAGACCTATCAGGATTTACACATGTAGATTTTGATAATTTTGGTAAAGTAGAGAAAAATCAAGTGGAGGAGGCCATATATGCCATGATGAAAAAATTCAAGACAACTCTACTAGAGATTGCCAACTCAATGCCAAAGAGTCTATATGATAGAGTTGAGCAGAAATGCCATTATTGTCTAGACTTGTAAAAACAAATTAGAGAAACATCTCTAGCCCAAGTGGAGCCTGAAATAACTAAGGCACAAAATGCTAAGGTTGTAAAGAAATATACAATTAGGTTCACACCTAAATACAGAGCCTTTAGCATCTTGCAAAATAATATTGAGGATATTGTTAAGAAGTTCACACAGATGTGGAAGCTCACTTATGGGTAGACTACAGTTAAGGAAGGAGAACAAGCACCCATTGAAGTGAAAGATGAAGAAAATGATGAAAAAGCTGACATTGTTGGAGGAGGAACAAAAATTTAAGTAGGTGACAAGGCAACAGTTGAGCCAGAACAGCCAAAAGAACAAAGTGTGCAAGACACACATTTGTCAAGTGTCAGTCCTCCACATGTCATAATTGAGACTATTGAAATAGTAACTATCAAGGATGTTTTTGATCTATTAGCTTAGAACATTAATCCCCTTACAAAAGATGATTTGAAGAAGATAATAGATCATTCTAAATTGTAGGCTACACTTTGTGATAGTTGTGTTTTGGTCAGTGTGGATGAGCTACAAAAGTCAATGACTAAACTTGCAAGGGAAAAGGTGAATCCACAAAAACCACATTCTATCATCCCTCCAGTCACTAATATACAACCTATGGTCCAAATGATAGGAGATACATCTAACAAGGTTGATAAAATTGCTAAGATTGATTCTATAGAGAAGAGCACAGTGGAAACACAAGTTTCTATTGTAGAAATAGGTCATATAGACTTATCTACATCTACAATACAAGGACAAGGTACAAGTCACGTCATTGTGGAAAAATAGGGTAAGGCTAAAGAGAGTGAGATGACACCACAAATAAAGGAGAAAACTACCATCCAAGCCCTGGTAATCTTACCAGTATCTAGTGTTCCATCAAGTCATACTCTTTAGAAACCAGGCACAGATGCTAGACTACTACAAATCTCAATGTCGAGCCCAAGATCATCAAAGGATGAAGAAGTAATTCAATATGGAGATGTGAACCTTAATGAAGATATCATTTTTTCCAAGTATGATCATGACACCATGACTATAGAACAAATGGGCATATTGTAGCAAGCCCTAGAAAGGTAAAAGCATCAGGAAATGCTTAGAAGGGAGCACATGTAAAAGAAAGCACTATAAGATATTAAAGACATCTTTTTAGATGCATTTAGTTTGCCAACTCTAGATGAGACCAAGCCACTAATGGAACAACTGACAGATATAATGGAAAAGGTTAGTAATGAAGACCTAGATACTAATGCTAAATTATTAAATGGTCAAAAAATAAGTTTCAAAACAAAGTGAATGAGAAAATTTTAGGTGATATAGCACTAACCCAAGTTGCATTGGAAACTAAGGTTGAGGATGTGAAGAAGGTACTTGAGAACATATTCTCATTCTACACTAAAATGTGCAATCCCTCAATCTTCACCCAAGAGACCAAAAGTTACATTCTAAATCTAGAGAGCCTAATTGCTGCATCAAGTGCAAACTACTCATGAATCCAACTCAGAGTGAGAAGCATTTCAGGACATTGCTTTAGACATAGAGTTAATTAGTTGTATTGACAACAGATGAGGCCAACATAAGGGCCAAACTGACTAGCTCCAAGCAACTCTCACCCCCCATATGGAAATTTTGCACAAGGAGCTAGGCTATGCCGAAACCTTAATGAAGAAAGACCCAAATCTTTCTACCTTAGATGGTCTAGTCCACCTTGCTATCAAGCTAGCAATCCAAATCAAGCCATCAAATGTAGCATGTGAGAACTAGGATGCAGCTCTTAAGATGATATTGGATGTCCATAAATCTTTTTTGGACAAACATATAATAAGTGTATAGCCCATTTGACATAAGTGTCAAAAAGGGGGAGAATAAGAGAAAGGGAGAGACATCTTTTGGGGGAGAAATAGAGAAAAGGGGAGAATGAAATAAAAGAATGGGGGAGATATTTCTTTGGGGAGATACAAGGATAGTAAAAAATAAGGGGAACAAAGAAAAGCTAGAATTAGCTAAGGGAGAGCAAATGAAATAAAAGAATGGGGGAGATATTTCTTTGGGGAGATACAAGGATAGTAAAAAATAAGGGGAACAAAGAAAAGCTAGAATTAGCTAAGGGAGAGCAAGCATCAAAAACATCGTAGAAGTATCTAATGAAAGAGTATTAGAAAAACAACATGAAGTCAAATTATATTAGTAGAGACACATTTACTCAATAGGAACATAGAATTTTGGATACAAAATAGACATATCAACTTAGGGGGAGTTATCAAATTTTGAGGTATCTAAGTGATTACAAAATTTTGACATTCTGAAGTTTTGCATATAAATCGAGTTAAAATATGTTATGCTCATAAGATCAAGGATATTAACATATATTAAAGTGTTTTTGACACTCATGTCAAAGGCGGAGATTTTTTACCTCAGATTGGTTTTGACGAGTGTCAACACACTTAAGTTATTTACTTAGTTCATGTCGAACTAGTAGTACACGCCAAGCACATCATATATATATTAGACCATGCTGAGCTATAGTGAGTGTCAAGCCACTCATGTGCTGAGTCACTCAAGTGTTGAGTAGATAGTATATGCCAAGTGAAATGGGAGCCAAGTAAGCAATGGATGTCAAGCAATAAAGGTGTTGAGTCACAACAGAGAGATTAGTGTATGCTAAGCATCAAAGACTTTAGATGTTGAGTAAGACAATTTTTGACATATTTCTTGGTAAAGGCACAAACAACTATGTAAACCATTTTTGAGCTGACTTAAGATTGAATTTTGATATTTTGGAGATAAGGATGAATCTCTAGTTGGATACCTTATGCAATTACATGCAGCCAATAAAAAAAAAGGGAAGGATTAAGCTACAAAATGGATGAATCTTAGCTGTAGATTCATACCTAATCCTAAGTCACTAAGTCTTCTTAAGGAGGACAAACCCTAAAATCTACATACACAGAGAATGAGAAAGTGTGTAGGGAATTGAAGGAGCTAAGAGAGAAGTTTGCACGTGCAAACAGAGTATTCATGGTGGCTTAGAAGTTATGAAGTGAAACAACATTGCAGAATCAGTTAGAGCATAACAGAGGAAAGGAAAAGGATATAGCAAAGAGACATCTAATCGAGAAGTATCAAGAAGACATCAGTTTAGAAATGATCTATTATCAAGCAAGCAAGTGTTAACCGCAAGGTCAAAGCTGAGACATTCTAACAGGTGATTTCAATCAAAATCTCTTAATAAAGTAGTCCTAACAAGCTGTATGAAATCCTCTAACAAGGTTCTTACTTAGTTGTAAGTTAAAGTCATTTAGCAAGGCACACTTCTAATAGGGTATTGAAATCCTCTGACAAGGTGAGCCCTAATAGTCTTTGTAAGTCTTTAACAGGGTAGACCCAAAACATTGTAACCTTCATTGGATACACTTTATTACTATAGTAGTGAAGATTTGTGAGTGTCATCCCCACCCCAATTTTACCTCTTATTGGAGGGTTTCTAGGTAATCATATCTAGTGCCATATGTGTATAATTTCTTATGTGTTTACATGATTTATATGTATATGCTTTATATGTTATTTCGGTTTAATCATTTAAGGTATGAGATGGATGTGTGGTGAAAGTTTTTATGGGTCCAAGGTTAAACTACTAATTCACCCCTCCCCCTCTCAAAAGTTTACTTTTCCTATTGTAATTCCAACATTCACATCTTTTTTTTCCAGTTTGATTCATTAGATTTAAAAAATTACAAAATGCAATAGATCTTGAAACAACACAACTACACTACTAGCATCCACTCTACTATACATTTTTTGCATGGATAAATTTAACTCAGTAAGTTTTATTGTCCAAGTCAGAATGAATGAAATTGGGTCAACCTTTCACTACTCATCTTGAAGTGCTCAATCTTGGAAATGATCTCTTTACAAGCTTCGCTATATGCATAAGCTCAATCTTGTGTATATCTTCCATTTTGTGTGTATCATCCAATCATGGCATTCCATAAGACCATATTCTTTGAGGCATTTTTCCAAACACATAATGTTCCTTGTCGATATTTCCACATTTTACATACATGTCTACCAACGCATACAAAACTTCTGCATCTGATAACTTTCCATTTTTAGTTATGTTCTAATAGATACTCATACCCTATTCCAAAGTTTCCATTTTTTGCACAAGAAAGAAGGATATTGGTGAATGTTGTAGAGTTTGGATTAACAAATGCAACTGCACTTATTTGAAATTTTTGTAGAATTTTTCAACAAACCAATTTTGTGCATATCCCAGAATCATCATAATCTGTAAAATCACACCTGGTTTAGGCATTCTATAAAATAGTTATAGTGCCTTGTCTATGCTTCCATGTAGCACATGCAACAACTAAATCTAGCAAAATTATTATCTCAATTAAGCTTTGATGGAGGTTCATTCACTATTCCAAAGCTCAAATTTTTGTATGGGAAGTGAGAATGCTAGCAAAGTTTGAGGAGTCTAGGTTTATACAAGCCAATTGGATATTCTTGAAAATTTCTAATGCCTTTCTAAAACACCCATTTTCTACATATCCTAGCATTGTTGTTGTTTGCAAGACCACATTTCTTTGAGCCATTTTGTCAAACATTTTGTGTGCCTTATATATGATTCCAAATTTTATGTACATGTCTACCCAAGCCCTCGCAATTAAAATATCTGACTTGTGAACCAATTGAGTGGAATGACATCAATTGAGTTTCCCTTAAAAAAGAACAAATGAGATCTTCTTTTTTTGGGACTACTATTGAAATCATCAAGACACTCTAATAAAAAATGATACCCACACGATTAAACTAAAGAGCAAGGGCATTAGAGTTCAATTCCAAAAACCATGGATCGAAAACAAATATAGGGTATATATGTTTAGCATTTTTCCATGCATATTCTAGAGAAGGGTTGTTGTGGATTCTCAAACCCTTTCTAAACCATATCAAATTCCATTGGCTTGTGTTTAGAATAACAAAAATGCCCATAGGTATGAAACAACCAAGAAGCTTGTTCATGTTTTACTTTTATATTACAATGGTGATTTCTACAAATATAACTTATATTTTATATTATACTTTTATATAACCGTGGCAATTTCTATAGATATATTGCAAATTTTTTTTTTTTTTAAATGATACAAGTGTTAAGCAATAAGCTTGTAGTTTTATTTTTAAATTAAATATATTTTTCTATGCAATTCAAATTTTTTTTCTTAATAAAAGAATGAAGAGTACAAACTTTTTTTTTAACATTGATAAATAAGAGACACCTTTAAATCAAGTTGAAAAGAAAATCTTTAAAAAATTACAAATATTGTTTAAATTTGCATGCTCAAAAGTGCAGTATGTGAAAAAAATCAACCATATCATTACAATTATAATTAAATACATCTATTCTAGTAGCATAGTTTTTTTGAATAAAAAAGGGTTATACTTTATTGAAGGAAGAAGAAAAATAGAGTGCATGCCTTAAACAACTCAGTCAATATCCACTAACTCGTCTAAGTATTAGGGTAAACCCAAAGATAATTTCTTTCTATCCACTAAAATCTAAATTAGTTGAAATAAATCTAAACACTACACTCACTACTACTATGAATATGCACTTCCACAATGCTAATTACAAAACATTTGGATGGATCTCATAATCAGCTAACAAGACCTAAGAGACATACAAAGTTATTTTACACTTTAAATTTAAAAAATAGACAACATTTTTAATGGCTTATTTTAGATGTGAGATGAGAAACTTAGGCATTTTTTTTAAATTATAAACATAATTTACAAATCTATGAAAAGCATTAAAAATAGACAATATTTAATGGCTCATATTAACTACAAAAATTTAAAATATTTATTTATTTTAAACAAAATTTACAAATCTATCTATTATCTTAGAGAAAAAATAAAGAAATTAAAATTAAAAATTAAGTTAAATAATTAAAGGGAGATTTTTCTTATTGGAGAGAGATTGGTGAAGATTGTTATAAATAATATTAAATTTGTAGAGTAGTATAATAAAAATTTTGAATATAAAAAGTGATGAGTTATGTTTTTTAATATAATGGAAGAACATGAAGACAAAAAATCCATAGGTAACTAACATTTTTTTGTAAAAACTTAAAGAATGTATTAATATGATAAAAATTAATCAATCATTCAGTCATTTGTTTGGGTGACTAAATATTATTGACCAATAATTTAATTATTTACTTGATCATTTATTTAGTCTTCTATCTTTGTGTGATCCTTTGATTTTACCATATGGCCAAATTAGTCATTTGTTCAGTTACTTAGAAATTGTAAAACATTACTAGAATTTGATCTTTTTTTGTCATGTAACTAACATTTTTAGTCTTGTGACTAAATGTTTTAGTCATGTAGTCATTTATTTGCCAAAATTATACTAGTGTTTCTTCTTCATGTATTTCACTTGTTTTTGCACGCTCTTCTTCTCCAAGTATATGTGGTTTCCACTCAGCTCGGTCTGTCTTCTATTTAGTTTCTTCTCTTAGATGTTTTTCTTTCGTTGTCTATAACTTGGCTCCTACAACCTGATGCTCGGTAGTCTACTAATGCTCGACAAAGCTTTTCCATTGAGCTTCAACATAGCCTAGGCACTGGTACTCGACAACCTCTTTATGTGGTTCAAGTAAGGTGCTAGGTTCACCTTCATATATATAGACAAAGTTTTTGTAGTTTCTAGGATCTTTCTTGCATTCCTCCTCATTCTTTTCTACAAATTAGTCAACTCTAACATCTACACTCTCCACAATTTTTTTTAGTGTTCGAATTCAACACTTATAATATGCCTTGCTTTTAGTGGAATATCCTAGGAATATGCCTTCATCACCTTTTGCATCAAGTTTTCCTTTCCTTGAATCTTTCAATATGTAACATTTACTTCCAAAAACTTTAAAATAATTGACATTAGGTGCATAGCCATACAATAGTTCAAAAGGTGTTTTGTCTATACCTTTCTTCACTTGAACTCGATTCAAAGTATAGACTACAATAATTACAACATCTCTCCAGTACTTTTTTCTCCATCATTAGTGTGTTTGCACAATCCATGACTGATCTGTTCTTTCTTTTAGTTATCCCATTTTGTAGTGGAATCCTTGGTGCACTCATCTATCTTTTGATTCATTTGTCATTGCAAAATATGTTGAACTCATCTTATATGAATTCACCTCCTCTATTAGATCTCAAGCACTTTAGTCTCTTTCATGTTTCATTTTCAACTCTAGCCAAATACCACTTACACATTTGAAATGCATCAAATTGTTCTTTAGAAACATCACAGTCATCATGCTAGAGATTCATCAACAAATTGAATGAAATATTTGTCGCCATAATAGATTTACTCTCCAATAGGACCACATTAATCAGTATGAACCAATTCAAAAACATCATCAGAATAATAAGTCTTTCTCTTGAAACTAAACTTTGTCATTTTTCCCATTTGACTTTGTTTGCACATCACCTTATCAAGTTTTCTTTATCTTGATAACCCTCTTATTCATTTCATCTTACTAATGCTTACCAAATTATCAAAGTTCACATGACATGGCCTATGATGCCATAACCAAATATCTTCAAATTGTGAAAATAAGTTCAAATATCTTCATTTAGGTCTAGATAGAACAAGTTACCTCTTGTTTTATCACCACTTCCAATTAGTTCACTAGTAGAATCATAGATTTTTGCCTTCCTATTTTAAAATTCAACTTAGTAGTCTGAACTAATCAATTGTGCCACACTCAACAAGTTATATTTTAATACATCAACCCAATATGCATTGTCACATATGATCTTACATTCAGTATAATTGATCCTTTACCTTCACATTAACATGGTGTGTCATTTCCAAACTTAACACTACTTCCATTTCAATGTTCTAACTTTTCAAACTTACTTGCATTGCCAGTCATATGATGTGAGAAACCACTACCAATTACCCATCTATCATTCTTGTTCACATGTGAAATTAGTGCAGTTTTTTCATCTTCATCAAATTCATCTTTCATTGCAACATAAATAACTTCATCATTTTCATCAATATCACTATGAGAACCATCTTCTTTAGTAATATAATAGGATTTATTACCTTTTCCTTTGTAGTCTTTGTTACCTTGTCTATCTCTTCTTTCTCTTCTTCCTCTATATTTGGTATCCTTCCTTTCTTCCTTCTCATCTCTGTCAGGACATCTTGCTGCAATGTGACCAACTTTGTTACATGTAAACCAGATAATAATGAGCTTACCTACAATGTGTAGGAAAAAATGGATTTAGTGGTTTACACCCTCCATTATCTTATTAAAAGGCATGTTCCTTTTTGAAAAAACAAGACAAATATCATTGTAATAAGATATGACAAACATGTCAAGTTTTGCATTTCTAAGAGATATAATATATTGGAATACTTTCTTCCATAAGAAACATTATATGTTGTTACCTTACCTAAATTGAATGTCCATATCAAAGCCAAAGATTGACATAAAAATATCTACACATTCTTTGAAACTATAAACAAAAGAAATGATGATTTTGTAGTTACTTAAAGGTTTCTACTCAATTGTTCAAGCAAGCCTCTCAAACAAGAGCCCAAGCCAAATTTACCATAAAAGCATCAATAATGATTGTAATGGACTCTAAGAGAGAAACAAAATTTGCATGAGAAAGTCTCACCTCTAAGATAAAGATTTGTAGGAAAACTTATAAGTTTGGTCCATAATTGGGTGTTGCCTACCCAAGCCATAAGATAGTACATTGAAACAAAATATAAGATAGTACATTGAGAGCACTAATTAGTTGATAGACTATTTTACTTTCAACTTTCATTGGAAATTATGGTCTTTTACTCGAAAAGAAAAAAATGGTGCTAATAAAAATGATTCTCATTTTTCCCACAACCCAGGGAATGAGCATATTTCTCTTCAATTCCAATCATATAAAATGTGGCAAGCACATAGACAAATCTTTTGGCTCTTTCTTCGATAAAAAATATGATCCAATTTTTGTCATTTTTTTAAACCTTGGTTAGTCACAAGGGTAAGCAAAGAAGAGTTAGAAAACTAACAACACTAGCATAAAAAAAATCTTGAAATAGTTAGTGGTTTGTACGTCACAGTTACTAGTTTTTCATTTTGGAAACATTGGTTTTCCAAGGACTAACTTTGGGGCCATGCATACTTGGAAAATTTGTAGAGGATAAAGAATATGAATTATGTTTTATAGAAAGAATATAAATTATGTTTGTTAGATAACTTGAAAACCAAATTTGAATCAATTGTTTCTTTCTTTTGTTGTATGCTTGTACTTGAAATATTTAATCACTATAGGTGTTAAAAGGTTTTATATTGCAATATAGAACATTCTAAATGATTTGTTTTGTTTTGTTTTGTTTTTCTTCTTTTCTCCAATTTCATCATTCTTTAAAAGTGTGGACCTTCACCTAAAATATTGTTGACTTACCTTATTTTGTTCTATGATGACGTAAGATATGTTCTAATAAACTTTGCTTCCATCTACATTGTAAAAGATAAAGATTACACAAGATATGACATTTTTTTCACATTACTATTTTTAGTTTAGTATATATTAATATTATATTTTAAAATGAGAAATTTGAAATTTCCAAACATAATTTTTAGGATGTGAAAGATTTTAGTCAACAATTTTAAAGCCTCCTTTAAAATTTCAACATCTAAATTAGGTTTACAATACTAATCTAGAAGAAACTATTTACTTTAGTTTTGTAGTTGTGTATGCTCAATTCCTTTGTTTTATTAAAATTCTTAACTAGCTAAACACATCCATGAATATTTTTCCAAGATTTCTCTTGTTTTTCAAATTTATAATTAAAAAAATATGCAACATTTTTATATTAAAAAATCCACCTAATTTTACTAATTTATAATTAAATAATATGTAATAATAGGTTACTATGACTTAAATTTAGTTTTACCAATTATTATTTTTATAGATTATAAATAATTATTTATAATTAAAAAATACATAAAAAATATTGTATTCAAATGAATTTGAGATGACATTTCTATTTTTGTTTCATTATTCTATTTCTTAAATTAACAAAGTCATTTTATTACTATTTTATCTTATAATATAATAAAAATAAAAGATTTATTTCTATTATACAAATCTAATTTTTACTCTACTTATTTTATTCCTCAAGATATGGAAGCAGAGATACGAAACTGAAAAGATTAGTGAATTTTCACTAAATATTTTATTATATATAAAATATTATTTTAACATAATGAAACCTTTCATATAGAGAGAACATCATACTGGAAGTCCAACTCATAGGTAAAAAAATGTACAAAATGTATTTCCAGCCACATTTTAGGAGGCACTAGCTAATATGCACAAAGACACGCATGGTGAAATAAATCATTACAAATATATTTCAAACCTCCTTGAGCCATGAAAGAAGGGAAAGATGAAAACTATGCCAAAGGTTGCAAACATCATAAAATCTTCAAGTAGGGCCAGCGTGCCCCTACATCCATAACCAAGAAAGCATTAGCAATCAGAAAATTCAATACCTCGTTCATGATTAAATGGTCCAATTGGTATAGAAATGGTGGAGAGAACTTAAAGGAAATCCATAAATTAAGCTTGATTATCTACGTCAACAAGTTAGTTGGAAATAATATGTATTAAACTTAATAGCTGCAAAAGTACTTGAATAACAAATAAATTAAAAGGTTGGATTTCATTGATTGCTAGGGCAGGAACTAATAATAGTTATACTTCTGACAAACCTTAAAATTGATGAAAAAATTAGCCAACAACCTTTTTTTTTCAAATTGTAAGCAGAATTCCATAGTTTACAAGAAACAACTACACATAATTGAAATGTCCAACAAGCAGTCTCTATCTTGATAAAGTCAACAGAGTTTCAGTTTTTTAGGGTCTATTAAAAATTAGTTTTGAAAGAAAATTGGGATCATTTTTTAGTTGGTTTAATTTTATTAATTTGTATTTTGATGAGATGGGAAATAATTTTTCACTTATTTTTTCAAATAATTATTTATCTTATCTTATTACATATCACTAAATATTTGTATCAAGCGACATATATATATTTTATATCAATAAATATTTGTATTAATTTGAAATAAATATATTTCATTTAATATGATTTTCAATTGAGAGTTAGCTTGTGAGTGCTCATGGGGAAACTCATTAAGAGAATATACAACTACCAAGAAAACTTATTTTGTAAGGTCATTTCAAAAAAAAAAAAAATAGAGAGAGATGTATTAAATAATGTATGTTTTGTTTTAAGATACACTCAATTTTTTGAAGGATTTGTTTTTAAAGATCTTTTATCTAAATTCTATTTGAAAACTTTGATTTATGGTATTTGTGATTTAACATAACTAATAAAGAATATAAAAGTTTTGATATTTTCGTATAGACACTATGGATGAAATAAAGAACTGAACAAACTATTAACAATTTTTTATTTATTTTAATTTTACCAAATCATACATAAAATAGATTTATAAAAATGTAAAAATTGCAATTCTTATCTTTAATGTTCATTCTAGAGAAATACTAATATGATGTATAAGGATAATGACTCAAAAGAAATAATAATGGAAAAATCTAAACACAATCATTAGAAATAATTTTGTAAAATTATAAATTTAATAAAATTATCTAAACAGTAAAACAATTACAGTGTAAAATAGTTAAACAATAACGTAGAGTTACTATGTTTGCATAAACAATTATAAAGAGAATCATTTTTCTTCTATATAATATTTACCCACAAAAATTTACCTCTAGAGCTTATCTGAATTATGTTTTTTTTTTGTGAGTTTACAAAATTCTAAGCCATTACATGCTAGAACAAACTTTTTATATATAATTTTGTATCATGTTTGTTTTGTTGAATATTAAAATTAGAATAATAATAGTGAAAACAAATTGAACATCAAAATTCAAATAGATTTAATTTTGAATAGATTTAAGTTGAATTGAATATATTGTTTTGTTGACTGCTATGAGAATATGGGTTGAGGAAAGTTCGCGACTGGCTTGCTTGAAAACAATGCTAAATGATTCCCAATGAGTTGAGTTGTTTTCTTTCATTTTTTTTTATAACTTGATTCATTATATTGGTTTTAATGTTTTTGATTAAGGAAAACAGGTTTTGAAGGGTGCCTAAAACCCTTTACAGATTTTATAATTTTCAATGAAGCCCAAACTCAAAAACAACAAACCTTAGGTGAGACAAGTCGCCTGACAAAACAAGGAGAATAGGGTGTCCTTACAGATAACACAATGCACTACTACCATCTAAACAGGTTTTAAATGGGATCCTAAAACCCTATAGTTATAACAGAAGACATTTAACCATGTCAAACTACAAGACAACAAACCAAAGAGACCAAGTTATCCAAAACAAAAAAAGGACAACCTCAAAAAAGACCAGGTGAGCAGCTCGAAAAGGAATTCGAGCCTCAAGGTTTACTTTTAAATCTTGTCTTTTGAGAACATAGAGACATATCAAATGATGGTAAAGAGGGCTTGACCTTTTTTCCTTTTACTTTTGTCCATCCATCATCTGCCATCCTAGCAGCCTTCTGCCAAGCAAAGCCATCCAAACCACAAGCATCCATTAAATCCCTCATAGCCAGGGAAGAAGTACCACCACCACATGAAAGAGGGCTAACAACTTCCCCCCGAAGCTAGAGCAGCATCAAACGAATCAAAGATAGCAGTATTTGAAGGAGGGTCAGCAATATTGGCCACCACATCCCTCACATCCAGGGAAGAAGTACCACCACCACATGAAAGAGGGCCAACAGTCCTCCCTAGAGCCAGAGCCACCTAAGGAGCAACAGCTGAATCAAAGATAGCAACATTCGAAGGAGCAATATTGGCCACCACCGTAGGGGAAACATTTAAATCATGTAGAATAGCAACAAAATCTGCCTCCAAAGAATCCTGAGAAGAATCAACCAAATCACCCCCAATAGAGGGAGCTTTATGAACACTGTAGTGATCATCCAAAACCCCCTTCCACCAAGAAGGTGACTTTTTCAATCTAACCTTTCTTGAGGAGCATCACCCTGCGAGGTGGTTGGTCTTATGGCATTTCCAACATTTGAACGAAATGCCCTCATAATCTAGAAGTTGAATCCAAGAGCCATTGGGAGAGGCCAATTTAATCTTTTCTAGAAGCCCCTTAGAGACGTCAATCTCCACAAGAATGCGAGCATATGTTGTCTGAAACACATTGGAGTCAACCATCAAAAAATCCCCTAGTGGCTCCCCTACGGCCTCTAGGACTGAATCCAACCATAAGTGAAAGGGAAGATTAGGCAGCCTTACCCACAGGGTATCTTGTTAAAGGATTCAATAAATGGATCAAAATCTACATACCATGATTTGGCCATCAAGGGGAATCTCTCCTCCCAAGAGAAACCACTCCTAAGGATGGCATTTCGATCCTCCATAGAAGCAAATTTCACAATGAAAAAGCCCCTTGCCACATGGTAAATTTGGACAATATCTAAAACTATAGGCTCCTAGAATTTGGAAATCCAAGTATGCAGATCCAACATAGAGGGCCAGAAACCCCTAAAACAAACAATGGCAACGGTAGAGGAGAAGTCCTCTGCATAAGTAGAAATCTCTTCGACAATATCAAACTCTAGATTGATCATGATAGGGTTAAACACTACAATGGGCACAACAGCAGCACACCAACACAGGGCCCTGGACACACACCCTGACCACAAAGACTAGCCTCATACGTGGCCACATAAGCATAGGAAATGACTGAACCACCCACAGCTCCTGGGGAACGAATATCCCCACCAGGCTCAAGAGAAGCCCTAGATCGAAAAGCAGCAGAAGCTAGAGTCAGAGTTGAACCCGGAGTGGCCAACATAAAGTCGGACGCAGGAGCCAAAGCCAAACAAAGTTCTCATAATGTTAGCTTAAAATATTTAGCATGTTTCATGAGATTTGAGTATGTTGGTTTTAATGTTAATTCAATTGTTTGCTATTAAAATTTGATCCTTTTTTTCTAAAGAGTTTGTGAATTTTTACTCGTTTTATTAAAGCGATTGTTTTTTTTTTTTTGATCAGTTTATTAAAGCGATTGTTAATTGGATTAACTAGAAAATTAAGTTGGTGAAGAGAATCTGCACAAAGAGGATTTGTTGAAGAGGCTCTATAAACTTTTGAATAAATGCAATCCATAAATGTGCATCAAAATTGAGAGCATAGACAACTGTCAAAGTATAAATAAGAGAGGAATTTTGTGAGATATCACAACTAGCTTGTTAAAGATGTATACGAAATTTGAAATCACAACCAAGGAGAATGAACAATTAGAAAAAATGCCTCAAATATATGTAGATGGATAAAATACCTTGATGGTGAAATACTCCCAAAATGAACTTCTAAAAAGGCTTCAAAAACTTCCAAGAAAATGCAATTGACGTATGTAGAATATACTCAACAAATTGTCTCTAGGCCAAAATAGATGATGACGAAATATGTATGGTCATTTATCAAAATGCTATGCGAATGGGAAATGCTTTGGGTAGACCAGCTAAAAATGGGGTTCATTAAAAGCTTTAATTTATTAACCTTATAAATATGATTATAGATGCAAGATAGAAAAGCCAAAAGGGTAAAAAGGGATCTTCCAAAGTGGCTCGTCAAAATCTTATTGGTAACTTCAAAAGTGCATAGTATATGATGCAATGTTTTGTGAGAGGATTAATTGGTGTATCAAAAAACAAATCAAGAAAATAGTTTCTACTAGTCGAAAGAAACAATAAATCTATAAAAATAATGATATTGTGATGGGATGAGGCTTGAATGATTAGAATGTATTTAATAAGGGGAAAATATGTCAAGATCATATTCAAGGCTCATTGGAGAACATAATAATCTATCCAAACAAGGTACTTTATAGCATGAGCAACAAGCATGATATATAAAAAGTGGGTACTAGTTACTGCCATATTGATAAATAAACCTTTTTTGTCAATCTATGCCATACATTTCGAACTAAACTGACGCTACTCTCTTCAAGTATACGAACAATTGAAAACTATCATACTACTACACATTAACAATGTGTTGAACATGTAACTCTTCATTTCTAATATTTCCAATGTCCCTTGAAGATGTAACAATTCTAAAATTTTCATGAAGAGAAAGAGCATGATTGTATGCACAGAGAAACAACGGAGTGTGAAGGCACATGATTTTATGTAAATAGTAATTAGGCAAGGAACATAAAGTTATAAAAAATATATAGATTTTTTTAAAAGCATGAAAATCATTTCTTGAGCAAAACTAGCCTAAGGAACCATACCATAACAATTATTTTATGTGTTATTTTTGTTCAGCAACCTATATGATATAACATATTAATGTATAATATAACCTATTACATACGGAAAAATGACGATTTTTTTAATTTAATAACATAGAAATGTTAAGTATAATGTTGTAATAGTAAATTATTGAGAATATAATTTTATGATAATAGAGAATTTGTATGCCATGTCAACTTTTGTTTGATTTAGGAGAGGGTGGAAAGTGGATGAAAAACCTGAATTTGAGAAAGAATTCATGCAATTAGAAATTCTGTATACAATTAAGTGGATAAGACATGAGCAAATATGCTTGTATACAATTAAGTGGAGTACATTGAGCAATTGGGGGGGCTCATCATTAGTCTACACAAGAGGCGAACAGCGCTACTTAAGTCTGCTTGAGTTGTCTTGCTGTCCCATAGGCTATTTTTGGCCTCGTGGACGTTAAAATTTTATCTATCTATCTATCTAAACTTGCAAGGGAGCACTAAAAGACATCGGCATAAGTCAAGTCAAGGTACAATTGAAAGGCCTTGTCAGTGGGGCGCAAGACCGGTACAAAGGCCTCTCGTACATGCTAAGTACTAGTTCGAATCCCAACATTAGTTATTTTTACAATATGTGGATGTCACTTTTGGTGTTACGATGCCATTGCAAATGCTTTAGAAGAAATAGGGAGGAACCATCTGTATCCATGTTTTCGTCGGTGTAATATTTTACTGCATCTCTCGTGTTAAGTTCAATTGGCGAAACTATCCTCAATTTCTAGAAAGCTGATATGCGCATGAACTTAGATGCCGTCACTGCCTCCACTTTGGGTTAGTCCCTTTCCATTGTAGTTAATTCAACTCCTCTTAGACATTACTTATCCATCCAAGAGGCTATAAAGATACATCTTGTTCTTTTAAATAGTTAATGAGAATGCAATTTCTATTCATTTGTGTAACCAATTTCTGCTTCCAAATAGATAATTTTTGGTAGTAATTAATTTGACTACCAAAAGTCTTAGGTGACGTCGTAGGGTTGATATTGTTCCTCACATAAATACGAACGAATTAGAATGCACCAAGCACAAACTGCTCTTTTCTATGAAGAAGGCATTAAATTTCCACTATAATGCCTGAAAAGCTGCTAACAATGACTAATCATTCCCTCTCTTGATCTGCTTGATTTTTGGGATTTCCAGAGTATTTAGTTTTGAATCTTGATAATTCTGAAGCTGAAGGAGGAAGCTGAAGTAGCACCCAAAATAGAAAAATACAATCCGTCTTTTACTGGGCTTCTTTCCAAAAGCGCACAGAGTGATCCGTTCCACAGGAGACAAAAGCTGCTTCAGTCGGCGAATGCTCTAACCACCGAGGTACACTACTATGGTTGGATAGCCAATGTGCAACCATCACCCCTGACAAAGCATCCCAGACAACCACCTGCGTGCACACATTCATTCATTTGTATTACTATCAAACACACGCATACAACTCAACATGCTTGGCTGGGTATTAATGACTATTGAATCAACCTCATACCTCGTTGCTTGGTTCATCAACTGACAAAATAAACTCCTCCGTCTGGTTGAAAACTGCCTGCCACCATTACATTTTGCAACCATTATTGGGACACGGTATATATCAATTATTCTATGCCTGCTAACTAAACAAAATCTCTAGCATGCATAATCACCTGCTTGATAATCAAATAGAAAAGTTATGGTTGCCAATTAATAGATTCTATAACAACATTTGCATATCAGATATGCAATAAAAATAATGGTACAATATTACATTACAGACCTCCACTTTATAAGTAAAATATCACGTGTGCATAAAGGTAAAAAATATTTGGACTCCGTGCCAAACTCAAAAAATCCTAGAGATTGAGACGTTAGTAGTTCAACCTAGACGATTGAAAATAATAGACTTGGATATTGATACACAATATACAAGCTGGTACAAACCATTGCACCAAAACCCCGAGGTGCTAGTGAAGGCCGCCCACCAAAATCATAACATCCCACCACATTCCGCAGTCCAGACTCTGGGCTGGATGTGCGCCCATACGGTGGGCCCTCCCTTGGCCGTATGAGACCCGGACGAACACTGCAATGCCGGCATTGCCACCTGCTCTGAGACTCGAACCTGGGTGGAGGCTTTCATACCACATGGTACGAACCGTTGCACCAAAACCCCGAGGTGCTAGTGAAGGCCGCCCACCAGGATCATAACACAAGCATGCCAACAGCAGTGTAACACAATAAATGAAATGAAAGAGGAAAACATTAAGGCACAAATTCTCAACTAATGATTTACAAAAAAAAAATTGATGCACTTATATCCCTTGGCTACAATTGCAAAAATTGAATATCATTTATCTGTCATATACAACCAGTAGAGAGAGCATGCACGGAATATGAAACCTATGAAGTTGAGCCTGAGGCATAGAAAACAAGTCCCATAGACAGGAGCATCTCTTACTCTTGCCAACGCCAGCAGAGAAACATGATATCCGGAATTTGATCCTCTGGAAAACTTCAGATTAAAATTTATAAACATGTCTTTATATTTCTTGAAAATTATTTTCTTGTTTCATCTTTTCTTTCCATTACTGGGATGTAAGTTTCTTGAATCGGATCCATACAACATAACCATCTTGATTTGGACCCATACAACTTAACCATGCGAAGTAAAAATCTCTGGTCTTAAGTTGTTGAAAAGGCATGTTTTGCTTCGTTGTCCAGAACATATGCATAACAAGATATTAATTTCAGCTACATATCTTCATTTGTTCTGTTAAACGATTAAATAACATCGACCTTCATAACAATTTGAGAATCATTTCAATGAGTCTAAATAGTCTTCTGGTAAATCTTGATGATAAGAGAACCATATCGAAGACTCTAAACACCGCTTAGTTAACGTTGCACATAAATATCAGTCACCATGTTGGAATTCCCCCTTTCAATGGGAGAGCAAGGATGAGCAGTTAGCCACCAGCTTTATCCAATATATTGGTTTCTGAGAAAACTGTAACTTTTTTTCCGGTGTAGGCCTACCACATGTTGTAATCTGCCCTTTTTAAAATGGATTTACTGATAAATAGTAATAAATTAGCATATAAAAATTACTAATAATATAATATAATGGAAAGACAACAATTTAAATACGTTTAATGAATGGTCACAAGGCATGAAATAAAGAGTTCCAACTATTGGAAAATAAAAGTAGTAAAACTGAAAGCAATGAATCAATCACCAACTTGGAAAGGAATTGAAGATAATCTAAGTTGTTGGTTTGGTTTTGGATTTTAGTTTGGGTTAAAAAAACTGGTTTGCCAATATGGCAAAAAAAATTGAAATGGGGTTTCAATTCATTTGGATTCGCTAGTACATGTATGCAGCCTAGGAACATGAATTAAGATTAGAATATGAATTAAGATTAGAATGTCACATAGTATTATAAAAACAACAAAAGCACTCTAAAGTTGTAATCATAGCATCATATCAACATCAAAATAATAATATTGAGTTCAATTATCGTTGTTTTGACTTTCAACAATTGCAACTATATACTATCATCTAATGGACAGTCTAATCTTCATCTTCTTCTTCCTCTTCGTTAAAGGTATTAGTTGATTCCCAAACAATAACAATGCAAATGGGAGCACCAATAACATTCTTATTTTCATATAAAGAGCTTGCTTGTAAGATCATAATTGAAAAATGTTAAAACATTAGCTTACAACTCCTTTCACCTATTGAAGATATTGTTTAATGTTTAAATTATAATTTTCACTATAGAGAGCTTGCAATTAATCAAACTAGAGTCATTATCAGCAATTGGATATAAAAAACAATTGAAAGAAATCTTGAGGGCTAGTTTAATTTGATGTAATAAATATCTAAGCTTCACCAAATTTTGTCTTGTAATGTTAAAGATCTCATTCAAATACTGTAATAATTGTTTCCCGCACTAAATTATAGAATGTTTGCCCTGGTTTGCACTTGGTTTCCCTGGGTTTGCCCTCGTTTGACTCGGATTCAACCTGGGTTCAGCTTGAAGGAAGCAACCTGCCTATGTTCAAACCCTGGCCGAACCAAGTCCCAAGCAGACGAATTAGTATCTTATCAACTTTTGTCTTTTTAAACTTTTGTCCAAATAATATCTTCAATATAACTCAAACACTGAAATAAACAACTATGCACTTGAACACATTGACACAAGATTTTACGTGGAAACCCAATGTGGGAGAAAACCACGAGAATAAATGCTTTTATATAAACTTTGTTCTTTTACAACGTATTTGTAGGCTACAACCTACTAGAGGCTCCAACCCTTAATGTTTATGAGCACCGACTCACTAGAAGCTCCAACTCCTATGCTTTGCAAGCTCCAACCTACAAGAAGCTCCAACTCCTTTTGCTATCATCATGAGCACCAACCCACTGCACACACACTTCTGTTCCAACCTGATAATGTTGCTTGCCCAAATGATGATGGATACTTTTATTGCACAATTTTCTCATCTTTCTATTAAATTTATACATCTTATTTCTTGAAGTCAGCCAATAACTCTATACTTCTCAATCTTGCCTATACTCACAAGAATATATATATATATATATATCAGATTAAAATCTGAATATACATGGTGTGAAATATATTTATATATCAGATGAAATTCTGATCATACAAATTCTTTATTCTCTTTCACTCTTTCAAATTTTAATCTGATACTTTATTTATATATATATATCAGATTAAAATCTGAATATACATGGATATTTTATTCTTCCTTTATATACTGGGTATCTTCTTAACTCTGACTTTAATATTATATATTCTGCTCTGCTTAATACTTCACCAATTTTTTTTAACGTACACTATTCTCCCACTCTTCACATCAATTCTTATTTATATTTGACAATGTAAAAGAATACTGGGTATCTTCTTAACTCTGACTTCAATATTATATATTCTGCTCTGCTTAATACTTCACCATTTTTTTTTAACATACACTATTCTCCCACTCTTCACATCAATTCTTATTTATATTTGACAATGTAAAAGAATATGACTCTTCAAAGTCAAGTCATATCTCTTCCTTTTCAAACGATGTTTATAATCGCACCCATTCCTTTTTAATTAATATTTAATTATCTACTCTTTTAAGTCACTTTAGATAATCACTAATGTTCATCGTGACATTTCAAACTCTAATTCAAAGCTGCTGCCGATTCTTTCCATTCTTGTGCGATATTTGTTACTTTCTTTTGTGACATGGAAAATTATATTACTGGAGATGTAAGGCATAAACATTCCTTAATGCCTTCAAATAGTTCTGCTATTTTTGACGATAGTTTGGTGGTTCGCACTGTGTTTGACATATCGACCAGTTACGTCTTGACTACTCATGAATCAATCTGTAATCTGTGTTTATTTTGTGGTTCGTATCATACAAGTGTGCCATTAAACAAGACTCCACCATGGCTTCTACTCACCTCGTTGTCTGGGCGCTCAAAAACAACTCTTTGTGCGATACTTATTCTTCAAATGATATCCATATTAATTTCCTAAATATATAGTATTTTGCTTACACGGTATCTGACTTGTCTTCTATACTTCTGTCCACCTTTAAAGTTTGTTTTATTGCAGCTGCTTATTGACTTTCGATTATTTTATCATGCCAAATATTGACCATGATGGCAGTCCTCCATATTGCACATTGCTGGACGTTGATTCCCTCCATACTATAAGCAAACTCTTTTTCTTTATTTGTCGTCGACAAACGTAGAATGAGATTTAATAATTATTTTTATTTTTATTTGAATCCCAACCGATGATGCTGAAGACTTCTGTCAGTACTTTGTTTATCGGGCATTAGTTTATACATCACAAATCTAGTTAGTATTTATTAAACTGGACGTCGTTGTCTCTGCTTCTTATTGGGCCTCCCGATTATCGATTTGTCTAAGACTTCACTAGTGACCTGTTGGAATAGTCTATATATATTTGTTGCTGTCGACAATCTTCAGATATAGGTGTTAAATGATTATAGAGATGCATCCACACTCGATTGCAATATATCTCCACGGTGGTGGTTTAAATGGCTTGTCTATTGGTTTATTTCTCCCGCTAATAACTCCAGAATGACTTCATCCCCGATCGTGTCTTTTATCAATTGATAATTACCTTCCATCGTGATTGTAAGTGTCCTCTATTCAGCCTGTCACTGTTCTTCTTTATGTTCGTTTCTTGATTGGACTGTAATCTCCACTGTAGCAATTTGAGGCTTTCAAATTTGCTCCTTCTAAACACTGAATATGATAGCACAATGACTCTTCTCAAGGTAAAGCCCATAGGCTATTATCTGCTTCGTTCATTCTCCATTGATGATTATGTTTAGTGCCTATGAAGTCAACAACCATGTTGAAGTTTATTTTTCTTTTGTGACAGTCTATTTGTGTATTCAAGAAAGTCTTCAAATACACTGCTGCTTTAATATCTTAAGTCAATTATTTATATCAACTCTGTAGGTACATGTGATGACCATTATATTTATATTGGCTTTATCTCTGATGGCTTTAACAAATATAGATTGCATAATGATATTTCTCATCTTAAATGCTCAACTTGTCAATGCTATAAAGTCTTTTCAAAGTGCCAAGCCTAGTTTTACTCATCTTCTTTTTATCTACCTTGTATCCATACTTCTTACAGACCTTTGACATTGATGATGCTTGTAGTTTCATTCATGCTCTGGAGATCCTTTAACATCAATGACAATACTTCCATCATGCACTTGGTTGAATTCTTATACTGACAGTCTCGGCTAACTCCTATCACAGTAGTCCGCCATTCCCTTGCTTGTACGACCTGATCCACATCACCTTCCCTTCCTTTCACCCTCATATTTCTCCACTGCATCACCGCATGGTATCCTTTCCCCCACCCGTATTGGCTGCCTTCATCATATGGCCAGCTTGTAGTGGACACCGTACGACCCCATAACTCAGACCTCGACAGCTATTTGTTAACCATACAACCCATCTCATCATTGTTAGGATCATGACTTGTATGACCTATTGCAACCCATACTGTCACCCTTGAAATCATACATCCTCAATCCATTGTAAAGCCATCACATACCCGTATGCCCACTCTCTCTCACATTTTTTCATACACCAAGTTTCGATTTGGCAGTTGATTCGGACTGCAGATTCTATTCGGCCAGGGGTTAGGAATATTAGAGTGGTAGTAGAGCTAGTGATTCTACCAGCCTGTGGAAGTGAATGCAAGTTTATACCTAGAGAAGAAGGCGGGATCTCTCCATTGGTAGAATGGGGGATCAAAAAGATCCCACGACAGAAGTCATGAATCTTCTAAGAGAGCTGACCAGAAACCAAGTCCAAATCAACGAAACCCAAAGGCTTATGCATGAAACAATATAAAAATTGGTTGAGGGAAAAGCAATCAGAAAACGAAATAGGCACAGCAACAACTTTGTTATAGGAAGGATGAACCCTCAAACCTCTTGCTCTTGACCTTCAATACCAATTCTCCTTCCAAGGATGGAAGCACCACAAAAAGAATGAGAGCCCACCTCCTAGGGAATGGAAGAAAAACTTTGAGAAGATTGGAGGAACACAAATTTGGAAGGCAATTTATCCTACAAAGATTATGCTGATCTAAGAATGAGATACTCAGGCAGGAGAAATCATGGTTATTTTAATGATGACCTCAAGAGGAGAATCGACAAAATGAATTTATCACCATTCGATGGATCCAGATCAATCTAAGCACATGCCTAGGTGTTGAAGGAAGACACATTTCCAGCTCAATCTGATGCTTGAAGAAGCACTTAAATTTGTTGCGCTCCATCTAGGAGTTGCACACGAATGGTGGCATCATGGCTTGGTTGCTCTCGGTCGTGATCACATAACCTCTTATGTTCAATTTATGGAAAGACTCATAGACGCTTTGACGAGAAGGATCTCGAACTGAACTTCAAAGAACTAGCACAGTTCAAACAAACTAGCTCAGTCGACAACTACATCACTGAATTCCGGAGACTATTCGTGCCGGTCACGGGCATCTCAAAGAGATGGCAAATAGTGTTATTTATGAATGGACTAGGGAACCCTTTAGAGGTTGGGTCAAAGGTTTCAATCCTGGCAGTCTCAATGAGGCTATATAAAAGGTGTACAACATGGCTACATCATCTTCCTCCAAGAATTATGCACCCTCTCCACCATCTCTACCTAATGAGGACAAAGACAGGGAGATGACTCAGAAAAAGCTTCTGACGGATGAGGACTTGCGGCAGGAGCTTCAAAGGAACAAACTTTGCTTCACTTGAAAGGAACTTGGGATCCTAGCTACCATTGTCTTGGCAAGGGAAAGCTTCACTACATTGAGGAGTTATGTGATAATGAACAGAAAAGTTCAGTCTCTAAGGTTCAAGGTGAAGAAACCACCGAGGCAATGAAAATCGCCACACTTGTGCAAAAAGGAGGTTCCATTGCTACTGTCATTGTGACTTTTGGAAGGAGTATCTTTAGGGTTCATGGCACACTTCACGGAAAGAGTACAAGTCATGATTGATAGTGGCGCCATGTTCAATTTCATCAATTCATCATTGGGCACTAATAAGGCTTCGCACGCATTTGAGAATGGAGTATTTGAGGTTAAGGTGGCAAGGGGAACTTTATTACCCTACACTCTATGTGATTCCCTGACTCAACATTACCATGGGAAACTATACCCTAACAAATGATTTCTTTGTCATAGATATGGTTGACAAGGATATTGTCGTCAGTAAATACTGTATCAGGATGTATCCCATTAGTGTATCAGGATACATGCCGTCAGTATCAGGATGGGGTGTGTGTCAGGATGTATGTCGTCAGGCCGACAGGGTGTGTATCGGGATGTGTGTATCCGGAAGGTTCTACTATTGTAGCCAACATGTTGTATGTGGCCGACGGATACCTTCGGGAAGTTTCCTTGGATAGTATTTATATCCCCCTTCGGGATCGTTGTAATCATCATAGCATCAAAAGCATAATGTATTATCTTGGCATATGCGAATATAATAAGGAGTTCCGCTATTCTTATCTGTTGTTCTCATCTATTGTTTGTATGTATTATTTTCTTTACCCAGTACGGTAAACATTTGGCATTGTTGCCCAATGGACCTGGAAAGGTAGGCGAATGAAGAGTAATGTCGAATCAGCTTAACAAGAATAAGAACAAGCTGAAGGAAAAGGATGAAATAGACATAGCACAAGGAAATCTAATTTTGGCACAGCAAGCCGAACGCAGGAGGTTCCAGAAGATTGCCGACGAACACAGAAGCGCGGAGGAATTGTTGGAAGAGACTCGACAGCGGGTGGAATTGGTAGAAGAAGCAAGGGAGGAGTTTTTGAATTTGTATTCGCCAAGGGAAGAGAATCTAGATGGAAGAGAATCGACTCGCACGGCTCAAAGTGCCGAGGGAGCAAGAGTGTGGAGTGACCTCTTCGTCCACGATACACTTCCAGAAGGGACAGATTCACTTAACGGAGACCCTTCTTCACCAAACAGCACAGCTGTCAGGATACCAAGCGTCGGTGTCGGGATGGCGGGATCAAAGGAGAAGTTGCCTAAATTTGATGGTGATGGAGCAGTTGATCCCATCCGACATTGTAAAACCTATGAAACGATTTGGAGGGCCAATGGCATAACGGATACAAATGAATGGATGAGGCAATTTCTGACAACCCTACGGGCGGTGGCAATTAATTGGTTTACTGATACCAATCCACAAAAGTTAAACAATTGGGATAACATTAAAAAGGAGTTTATCGCAAAATTTCAACTCTTGCGCAACGATAATGAAATTGTAGCAGAGATATTCAATACTACGCAGGGGAAGAATGGAACAGTCCGAGTCTTCGCGAGGAAGTTGAAGGACTTGATCAATAAGATGGAGAATAAGCCGGTTGATGGGTTACAAAAAAGATGGTTCATTGAAGGCCTCCAACCGAAGCTGCGAAAGAAGATGAAAATCGTGCTGCCATCAACATACACTAAAGCGTACAACCAGGCAATGAACATAGAAAGTGAACAGAAGACCAAAAAGAAAAAGAAGAATAGTTCATCTGATTCAGATGATGACATGCCTTTAGGAGAAGAAAGAAGCGACGATGAAGGCACTAGTAAAAAGGTCCACGCCCTCCAAAAGGACATGATTTGAATGATGGAGTTCAAGAACATGCACAAAGAGACTAAGGGCAATGAGCTATGGTGCATAGAGTGCAAGAAAGAAGGCCATACGAAGAGATCCTGCCCTAAAGATCAATTTTGTGAAATTTGCCAGATTATGGGACATTTGATAAAGGAATGCACTTTCAACCTGAAAACAAGAGCACCATAGCAAGTGTTCCTGACACAAGGGGCGTCCGCATCAGGAGGAAGCGAGAACACCAGTACGAAGGGTGCCACATCGACAGGATACAAAAATAACTGACGCAGTCAAAACAACAACAACAACAGCAGCAGCAACAATAATAATGGCGAGAGGAGTCGAATTCAGTATGATGCGAATGGTTGGTCGATAGTTCAATGTTGTGCATGCAATTTGTGGGGCCATTTTGCCCGAGAGTGCACAACGGTGAACACACCGAAATTGTTATGCCGATGGTGCGGACCTGGCGATCATGAAGATACTAAGTGCCCTAAGTCGAGAGTCAACTTAATCATCGTCAGGATGAACTAAAAAGAGGTTTTGGCCATCACTCGGAACCAGGCGAAGCTATACCCCGATCCGACAGAGGAAAAGAAGAGACTGGAGGAAGCACCGGCAGAGATCCAGAGAGCAACGCAGGCAGAAACGACACACCTAAAGGACACGACTGGTACCTCTGCACGGAATTGCGCAGAACAGAACATCGTAGGGCAAATATTACAAACTGAGGTACCCGTCAGGATAAATGATCTAATACTCACTATGCCTCAACTCTGTACGACACTCATGAATATAGCTCCAATTGCGAAGCAATCAACAGAGCAAGAAAGGGAGAAGGAAGGTGGCGCAAGTAAGGAAGATCCAATGCTGTTAGCCCTTTCATCCAGACGCCATCTGGCAGTTGTCAAAATGGGCATTCTCGAGACTATATTGACAGACACGATTGTGGACGGAGGGTCCGGTGTCAATGTGCTACCAGAAGATACTTGGAGAAGGTTGGGACAGCCAACATTGTGGCCACCTACATTTCAGCTACTAATGGCCGATCAACATGGAATCAAACCATTGGGAGTCCTGATGGCGCAACCAGTCACTATCAGAACGCAGCCGTTCCTGCTCAACTTTGTCGTGATTCCACTGAAGCGAAGAGGATATGATGTTATTCTAGGTCGAGGGTGGCTGATACAAGCCAAGGTGAAAACACGATTGGAAGAAGAATACTTTATCACTTGAAAGCAAAGGGTGGAAATACGTCATTGATCTGCACACTCAAATGATCGGGGAAGAAGCTCTGTCATCAGACTCCGAAGGTGAAGAGGATGGAGTCAGACATCAACAGATGATGACTTGGATTCGGTGAGCGGTCTCTACCACTGGCAAATGGAGGACTACAAGCTGTTCCAGAGCTGCAACGTCTTGACAATTGAGGAAGGACGAAACGCAGAAGAATTTCCAAGGAAATTCACCGAGATAAAGGAAGGAGATGTGCCATTGGATGTGACACCCGCTCATAAGTTCACTGAAGGTGAACCCATCAAATATAATGAAGCCACGCTACATACCATGAATCTGGGAGACGAAGCCGAACCACAAAAAGGGGAATCAACAGACGGCGACTTGGATTCGGTGAGTGGTCTCTACCATTGGCAAATGGAGGACTACAAGCTGTTCCAGAGCTGCAACATCTTGACAATTGAAGAAGGACGAAACGCAAAAGAATTTCCGAGGAAATTCACTGAGATAAAGGAAGGAGATGTGCCATTGGATGTGACACCCACTCATAAGTTCACTGAAGGTGAACCCATCAAATATAATGAAGCCACGCTACATACCATGAATCTGGGAGACGAAGCCGAACCACAAAACATACTAGTGGGAGACAACTGGGACCCAGTACTGAAGGTAGTGGCATTCAAGATATTTTTGGAGTATAAAGATGTGTTTGCATGGACATACAAGGACCTGAAAGGAGTACCCTCGGAGTTGTGTGTGCACCGCATCCCATTGATTGAAAGAGCAATACCTGTATGGAAGCAACCCTATAGGATGAACAAAAACTATGCGGTTCGAGTTACGAAGGAAATCAACCGCATGTTGGAGGCCGGCATTATCTTCAAGGTGCAGACCAGTGAGTGGGTGTCACCTATAGTAATTTCACCAAAGGAGGACACCACCCAGATCCGGATATGCGTCAATTTCAAATGCCTAAATGCAATCACCATCAAGGATCCGTTTCTGATTCCATTCATGGACAACATCTTGGAGGAGGTAGCAGGACACAAGATCTACTCCTTCATGGATGGCTTTTGTGGATACAATCATATTTCGATCACAGAGGAGGACAAATTGAAGATGAGATTTGTCGTAGAAGATGGAGTATATGCATATAATCGGATGCCATTCGGTCTATGCAATGCGCCTGCTACATTCCAGCGAATCATACTGCACATCTTTGAGAAGATGTTCGTCAAAAACTTCAAAGTGTTTCTAGATGATTGGTCAGTATTTAGTGCCAAGGACAAACATTTAGCAGCACTAGGCAAATGTATGGAGAGATGCTAACGCGCACACCTAGCCCTGAACCCGAAGAAGTGCAAGTTTATGGTTCCACAGGGACGGTTGCTCGGGCACATCGTCTGTAAGAAGATATGGAAGACAAATCCGAATAGGTAAGAGTCATATTGGAGATGCAGCCGTACACCAATGTAACAGAGGTAAAGTCTTTCCTCAGAGATATAGGCTATTATAGACACTTCATAAAAAATTTTGCTAAGGTAGCATACCCGCTGGACAGGTTAACATGCAAGGGAGAATCGTTCCTTTGGGAAAAGGAACAAGATGAAGCATTTGAAAGGCTCAAAGTACGATTGGCTACGGCATCCATCTTGGCCTATCCGGATTGGAGCAAAGAGTTTCATGTACAAGTCGACGCGTCCAGCTATGCAATTGGAGCAACCCTGGCACAGACAGGAACCCACGGGCTAGATCACCCGATCTACTTTGCCAGTCGATTGCTATCAAAAGCCGAATAGAATTACAGTACGCCCGAATGGGAAGCTTTGGGGATGGTCTACACTGTACAGAAATTTCGTCATTACTTGCTGGCGACACCATTCATCTTCTATGTCGACCATCAGGCTCTACTGTATATGATCAACAAACCTGTCATTCAAGGAAGGATCAGTCACTGGTTACTTTTGTTGCAGGAGTTTACCTTCAAGATCACCGTACTGACGGGGAAGAAACATGTAAGTGCAAATCATTTGCCACACCTCAAAACAAGAGAGCCGGCAGACGATGTAAATGATGACTTTCCTGACACACAGCTGTTCTAGATTGCTATACTGCCAAAGTGGTATACGAGCATTGGAGAGTACCTGTTGATGGGACAGTTTCCAAGTAGCATGCCACCGAATGAAAGATGGAAGTTGGTGTTACGAAGCCGAATGTTTCAACTGATTAATGGGTTGTTATATAAAATGGGATCCGATCAAATCCTAAGGCGATGTGTCCTAGAGGAAGAGATCCCAAGAGTACTAAAGGAAGCACATGAAGGACCAGCAAGAGGACACATGGGGCCAGACATGACCGCACGAAAGATACTTCTGGCAAGACTATGGTGGCTGATGGTACACAACGACGCCAAGGAGTGGATCGTTGCATGCAATACATGTCAACAAGCCGAGAAACCTTTGAAGAGAGACTTCATGCCTCTGAATCCCTCTCATGCTCAGGAACTTTTTGAACTATGGGGATTGGACTTCATCGGACCCCTGAAGGCGAGCAGAACCAAAAAGTGACGATACATCATCGTAGCGACGAAGTACGTGACCAAGTGGGTGGAGGCACACGCACTACCAAATAACTCGGCGGTAAGCACAACAAAGTTTATTTATGAGCACATTATTACTAGGTATGGGATTCCATTGCAGCTAATGAGTGATAGGGGAGGACATTTTGTAAACCATGTTATCCGCCTGCTCACCACGGAGTTCAAAATTTACCATTCATTATCAAGCCCGTACTACCCAAGAGCAAATGGACAGGCCGAGGCTACTAATAAAATACTGGTATTGATTATCTACAAATCCTGCGCGGTCGAAGGCGAGGATTGGGAGGACAAATTACCCTCCACCCTTTGGGCTTACTGCACGTCGTATAAAGTCACAACAGGACACACCGTTTCAACTAATGTTCGGACAGGAGGCCGTAGTACCAACTGAATTCATCATTCCGAGCCTGAGGATTGCACTAGAAAACAAGTTAGGCGACATGGAAAGTTTAAGGGAGCGGCTGTACAAATTAAATAGGTTGGAAGAGAAGCGATTATTGGCGCAATGGGCAACTGAGGTAATGCAAAACAAGCGAAAGGCATGGCACGATAAGCACTTGAAACTGAACAGGTTTCAACCTGGACAGTGGGTGTTGAAGTACAACGGCCAGAATGAGATCAAACTAGGCAAGTTCAAAGTTAAGTGGGTCAAGCCATACCAGATCCGGGAGGTAGGCGACAATGGAGCGATCAAGTTATGGACGTTGGATGGACAAGAAGTTCCGAACATAGTGAACGGGTGCAAGCTAAAAATTTATCACACGCCCGGTAAGCCGTCACCATCCAAGACTATGACGGAGCAGTAATACTGTAAAAAAATTGAAAAATGCACTGTATGGTCAAGTGATCGTACGGCATTGGGAAAGGAAGTAATCACCATACAGTGTTCTCAAGAAAATCGCCATACAGATCCCTCTTGATGGCATTTCCCACCATACGGTTTGGTGTTGAGTGATTAAGCTAATTACCATACGGCGGCATTGGTCGCTAGAAGTTTACTGTTGCACATTCGTACGACTGATTACCCAATCACCATATGATATCCAACCTTATACTACCATACGGTGCCCCCAGCTTACATCATCAAATGGTTCCATCTTATTTTAGGCAAGTAATCACCGTACGAACGTCAGCACTCAGCATTGTAATCCCGTACGGCATTCAAGGATATATCACCGTATGGTAATCCAAAGTGGCATCTAGGCACATAAAGGCGTTAGGCATTCATTCTGGAGTGAGCCGTACGGCTTCCCTCTGGCAGTTTATAAGATGCTATAGAGATTAGAAAACGCAACCTATGGGTTTGGATGCATAGTCAAGGAGAGTGGAGTGTTGCCGGTGAAAAACATAATGCGAAGGGGGTCCTGGCCAGTACAGATCAGAGATTGACAAGAATACTGGAAACCGAGCAGTATTGTAAGGGGTACTTCTTAGAAGGGCTTCCAAGGGTGCAATCAGATCATATTCCAAGCTAAGGGCATCTGCCGGACGTCGCTTTTTAAACCAATTCTGGAGGCATTACGCATTCGTCTGGGCACTCAAAACACACTGAACCTGTACGGCTGGGAGATATGGGCACCACACGCTGGAAAGATGATCACCGTATGGTCTCAGGAAATAATAAGAGGGCACGTACGGCATCAAGCATCCATCTTGACTGACAAGTTGTAGGCACTACAAGGAACCAGTACGGCCTTTATTTTGTGGACTGCAAACATTAGTTGATAACGTCTAAGGAAGCAATGGTATCTGTGCATTGAGGAAGCCCTCTCAAGTCATCATTCGGCAATTCAAAAAGTATTGGCAACTGTGCAGGTGAACTGTTGTGCAAAAATTAGCAGTGTGAGTAAAAACATGGGAGGAGTTAGGCATTCCGGATTCTTTTTCATTCTGCAAGAGCAGCCGTATGAAATTCTACCTAATGAATTCAATCTTTGTCCATGATATCCATTCTTGAGACTAAAAGGGCCAACGTCCATACAAGTTAAGGAGGGAATTTTCGCAAGCCGTACAGACAAGTAACTGACCTAACGGCTTTCTTTCCAGCAAAAGGCATAGTATGCAATTAGCTGGTAAGAGGGCTTGGAGGAAGCAATTGGAGCAAGATTTGACCATGAACCAAGATGTGCAGGCAGGACCCTCTCGAGCACGGCCACGAGGGAAGGATAAGGGCAAGCACAGGGCAAAAGTGCAGAATCCGAATGTGCAAACAATGCCACGGAGTGTAGTTTTTGAAGGATTGAATGGATGGGACTGCTGGAAATGGTGGGATGAACATCTGGATACTCACCTGGTTAAGGCAAGCATTAGAAAGGCGCAGGTGGAGTGGGCTATCTGGATGCCACTTTTTTGTATCCGAGATTTTGAGGGCGTCTTGCGGCCTATGATTGAGGCTTATGATAGGCATTCTCGGAAGTGCTCAATTCCGTATCTGGGGTATACAGTGGTATCATTTCGGCTAGCCGATTTTACGAGTATTTGGTATACCAAGAGTGGCACAAGGAGCCAAGATTGATGGTAAGCCCAAAAAGATGAGAAAGGAGACGAAGTTGCAGCTGATACGGATGGTGTGTAATGACGAGGTACAACAGCAAGTGGATACCCTTATGGACACTTCGAAGGGAAGAGGGCTACGGAAGTCTAATATTCGAGAGGGCCATTGGAAGTGTCTGATGGATGTGGTAAAAAGCAGGCTTACAGGATCCAGCAGGGAGTCCGACATTTCCTTTCTATTGGTTAGTATGATGAATGGGATCATGAACGGGAAGGTGTACGATTGGGCTTCTCTATTAGCCACGCGCATGGATGAGTTTATGACCCTGCAACACAAAACATTCTATATGCCACACTATGCCATCGGACTCTTTCTGGAAGCCACGGCAAGAATGATACCCCACGAGCAACTAGAAATTAAGCTAAGTCCGGCGGTACCTAGCGAGCCTCCGATAATGCAATGGAAGCATTTGGATTCACCTAAAGGACAGAAGGGCGTGGGCCAGAAGAGGTCACGGCAAGAGATGGAGGAATTAGGCAACACAGATAATTGCCGCCAGGACACATCTTGCGAAGAGGATGACTTTGAGGATATGGAGGTGGAGCAGGATGAGGAAGATGATGAGGAAGGCTGAGTAGTTTCAGCAGTCCCACTCCGCTTTCCACGTCAGTTGACGGCTGCATGAGTAACTACTACTACTTCAGTTCAGGCAGGTCCAACACCACACATACACACCATGGCGGATGTCTACATCCCAGGATTCGAACAGTTTTAGCGTCCAGTGGTGATGATCCCGGTCACTCTACATTCTAGATCACGGGCAGCAGTAGTGGCAGGATCAGTCTCACATTCAGTGCCTATCCAACCTAGAGTGAGCCAATGGACAGCATCACCAGTGGCCACAACTATGGGTACGCAGCTAGCGGGATTGCAACCTCAGCCAACGGTTTAGGAACCGACTCCCATACCTCTAGCAAAGAGTTTGCCTCAGCCACTTCCTGTAGCGGAGCCAGTAGCAGAGGGAGGAGTCAGTCACGGAGGTGCACAGGAGCAGGTTCGTCTAGAGGTGATTGAGTCAGATGCAATAGTCACCATAGAAGAGACTCTATTGGATGAGGATCTGGGTGCTCATTCCAGTATTCCGGAAGCAGAACTAGAGGCGCCAATAGTAGTACCGACAAGTTTAGCGAGTCAGGCGAGTGAGTACTTGAGGCGACAGCTACTTGCCCTTGTCACCAGAAGTCCCTCCATTCAGTCTCCCATGAGAAAGCACACGCACTTGGAGGCCAATTGGTCAAACAGTGAAGTAGTTGAGATACCGGCATCACCAGGGGTGGAGGATCAGAGTGCAGCGGTAACAAGGAAAGTGGATGGACGAACGCAGGTGTCAGACCCACTACCAGTAGCAGAGGAGGACAAGGATATCCATTCTCGCCTGGCTGTCATCGCAAAGCAGAGTAAGTCCATAGCAGAGTTGGTGCTGACAGAGCGAGAAGAAGGGCAACGACTGTGCAGAAAGCTCGAGAGACGGCGGAGAAGGCTCGAGAGGAGATGGCCGACCGACTTACCACCTAGCAAATTGCGTGAGAAGCAGAGCGGACAGCCTTGTTAGCATAGCTCGAGGAGAGTACACTAGGGAAGCAACAGGCAGAACAGCAGTTAGCCACAATGGAGCAGCAACTAGCAGAACAAAGCAGTGGTTGGTAGCAGCACTTCAGGAGAAGGACTTAGCAAAGTAGGCTCATGATCAAAAGGAAGCTAAGTGCTAGGAGGTTGCTTTGATGCTGAAGGAAATGGTGGAGGAGAACTCTCAGATTAGAGCTGATTTGCAAGTCCGTAAAGATCAGGTGTATCAGCTTTGATGCAACCGGTCTTCGCAGTCGGAGACATAGCCTTCAGGTTCATGATGTATAAGTCCATGTTGTTTTTGTTGTTTTATGAATAATATAGTTAGTTGTTGGGTTTTTGTTGTGTCGTCGTCGAGAGACAACTTTTCTTTTTGGGGGGGATGCTGTCGTCAGTAAATACTGTATCAGGATGTATCCCGTTAGTGTATTAGGATACATGCCGTCAATATCAGGATGGGGTGTGTGTCAGGATGTATGTCGTCAGACTGATAGGGTGTGTATCAGGATGTGTGTATCAAGAAGGTTCTACTATTGTAGCCGACATGTTGTATGTGGCCGACGGATACCTTCGAGAAGGTTCCTTGGAAAGTATTTATATCCCCCTTCGGAATCATTGTAATCATCATAGCATCAGAAGCATAATGTACTATCTTGGCGTATGCGAATATAATAAGTTCTACTATTCTTATCTGTTGTTCTCATCTATTGTCTGTATGTATTATTTTCTTTAAACAGATATCATATTGGGCATCCAGTGGATGGAGACCCTTGATTAGTATACCCAAAGTTCCAAGAGGATGGACTTTTCATTTAAGACAGATGGAAAATTGTTGCCAAGAGGGATGTCAAATAGAGGATCAGGGGAAGTCACATTCAAGAAAATGTAGTCAACTTTTAAACAAAACATGACCCAAGAATGTAACTTTAACATTGTAGAGGCAAGTAAAAATGTAATAGTCAACATTTTACCCTAGGCATCTACCCTTAATTCCTTCAAACCTTGAATGATTGGCAGGCCCATTTTTTGGTCGAGTACTCCAAAAATAGTTTTGCATGTTAGTTGATGGATGACTATATAAAGGATGCTAGATACAAAGTAATTGATGACATCATTTACTACGACGATAAGATCTACTTGGTGCCTGATTCCAAACTAAAGAAGTTGATCATAAGAGGTTCCCCAAAATCGAGTTTGCAATTTCTTGAGGGCAAGCAATTTGTGGGATGGGAGGACTATAAAAACCCATCATTAAATAAAATAAAATAATAACATTTGTATTTGGAGATCATGGTTCATTTATGCATATCTTGGGCCCATCTTTATTTTTTGGTCGTAGGTGTTTGTTGTCATGTCGGCACTTGTTGTGCACCTTTGGAGTTTTCTTCTAACAGGGTATTTAAGATCGACGGGTAGGATTTTTTGGTATGCGACTTGATTTATTTTGTATTTGTGAATCTTGTGGAATTCTGCTTTGCTCGCCGATTCAAAAATGTAAGACCTTCCCTACTTGGTCTATGCAAATTCGGTCAGTGTCAGTCCTACCCTACTTCACTTCAGATCTGGCACATGGAGCACTATCTTTGTTTGCAATTATAATCTCTAATCTAGTGATAAAATAAATATCTTATGTTTGGAGTACTTCAAAGCTCGTGTGTATGGTGTTGAATTCTATTTTCGTTATCTAATTGACTGGATGTGTATCAAAAGTATATACACTTGGTTGAATTCTCACAGTAACAACCTCTTCTTGTTAGCAAATGTGGATCAGTTATAGAGAGAACTTTGATAGTCTTTTAAATCCAATTGTATCAGACTTTTTATTAATCCTTGGAAATGAAATCTAAGAATATGTTCAGACTTTGTTATATATCAATGTCTCTGATATTGACAAATATCAGAGACATTGATATATAACAAAGTCTGAACATATTCTTAGATTTCATTTCCAAGGATTAATAAAAAGTCTGATACAATTGGATTTAAAAGACTATATATATAGAAACAGTATGACGTGTAGAAAACCCTGAATTGTTGATCTAGAATCCCTTGAAGATCCTTAATTACTGAATCGAATGTCTGCTGAATAGATTTATATTGCCTTTGTTATTGATATATTTCCTAAACAGCAGCCACCGATTGCGATAATATATTATGGCAAAGAGCTAAGTCCACGGAAGGTCATGACTCCCACCATGGCTTATGCCACATGGCCCTCTGTGGCCTTAACAATATCCTTAATAAAAGTCATCAATCAGTAGTCACATATTTAAGACTTTGACAAGCATCACTTTATCGGGCATGAATATTATTAAGTTGTGAAATAAATATAACACCAGTGAAGGTAGATAAGAATGTTTCTCATTCTGCTGTTAAGCAGATATCATTATTAAATTATTTTATTCAGAATTTATATAAAGTTATTTGTGATTATATATATATATATATATATATATATATATATATATACTATTCAAATCATATTTCACCATTACAACTATATATCAATTTAATAATAGTGAAGTGTATACTTCAATCCAAATGAAGCTACACTCTTAACACTCCCTCTTAGCAAAAGAGGATTGAATAGTCATAAGTATTTCATGATTAGAATTACACTGACTTCAACACTAGCGGTGCTATCAGATTACCGGCACTCCAGGACAACATTGGAATGATGTCTATCAGATAACAACAATTACAATTTGAAATATAAATAGTCTATCTTATCATGACATCCGACACATTTTGGGACAACAATGACTATAGTCAATCATGATAATAACTATCTCCATATCATGATATCCGGCATAGTCCGAGACACAAACAAGAGGAGTCAATCATGATATGTTTGTTATCATAATCCCCAACACAATTCGGGAAAACACTAAGATATAACAAAAAATAAACACTATATTCTGTATCAAGATATCCGACACATTCCGGGACAACAAATTAATGTAGTCAATCTTGACACAATTGGTATTCTGGCACATTCCAGGACAACTTAACGTAGTCTATCACGATAACAGATCACACTATTGTTGAGGTAGTCACCTTACAATAGTGATCTTACACAATTATTCCATGAAGGACCATCACCCTTCATGACATAACACAAATGAAATGTTGCAACATTAAATATTTATGAATATAATAATTTCATAATACAGAGATTTCTTCTCAGAAATTTCAAATTACAATTTAATCATACCACATTTATTCCTAACGTATTCCACTTTCAACTTCGTAAGAGGCTTGGTGAATATGTCAGCATTCTACTTTTCAGTACTAAAGTAGACTAATTTAATGACATCTCTGTCTACCATATCTCTTATGTAATGGTAAGGTATCTCTATATGCTTGGATCAATTATGGAATACTGGATTTACAGAGAGTTTGATGCAGCTTTGATTATCACAGTGAATCACGATGCGATTTAGGGGCTTCCCAAATAATCAAACTAGAAACTTCCTTAGCCATACTACTTCACAGGCTCCCATGGAGGCAGTCATGTACTCAGCTTCAATGGAGCTTAAAGCAACTGCTAACTGTTTTCTACTAAACCAGGATATCATAGCCGATCCAAGACTGAAATAAGATCCAATAGTACTTTTGCAATCAAGAGAGCTGCTTTCCAAGTGGAATCTGAATACCCTTTAAGTTGTATCTCTACATCCTCATACTTCAGGCCAAAGTCCAATAGTACCACATAAATATCTCAAAATATGCTTGGCAGCCATTAGGTGAATCTTCCTAGGTTCACACATAAATTGACTTAACTCATTAGTATGATAACAGATATCACGACGAGTATTTACCAAATACATAAGAGACCCAATAATTTGTCTATAGTAGGTAGGGTCTATAGGTTTTGAATCAGCTACTTCAATTTTAAGCTTATGAAGATTTGTTTCCATTGGAGTAGATAGAGGTTTACAATCTATCACACCGAATCTAGTCAAGATATCAGTAGTGTATTTCCCTTGATTTAGGAAGATGTAATTCTCCTTTTGCCATACTTCTAGACACAGAAAATAATGTAGAATCCCTAGATCTTTCATATCAAATTCAGCCACAAGTTCTTGTTTGCATTTTGCTATAAGATGATCTTCACCCATTATTAATAAATCATCAACATAAAAAACAAGAATTAACATATCTCCATTAGATATTTTGAAATATATGTTAGGATCAACTTCATTTTTGGAATATCCTAATTTGGAGAGATAGCTGTCTATTCTTTCATACCAAGCCATGGGAGCTTGCTTAAGACCGTAGAGGGCTTTCTTCAGCTTGCATAAATAGAAATTTCTGTCATGAGTGGAAAATCCTTCAGGTTGTTGTATATATACTTTCATGACACCATTCAGAAAAGTTGTCTTGACGTCCATTTGGTGTATCTTCTACCCTTTGGATGTTGCAATGACAATAATGGCTCTTATAGAGGTATATCGGGCAACAGGAGCAAAAGTCTCTTCATAATCAATTCCGGCCTTTAGAGAAAAACCCCCTGGCAACAAATCTGGCTTTGTGTTTTTTAACGTTACCATCTTATGCATATTTGATTTTGAACAACCATTTTGAAGATACAACTGATTTATCTTTAGGTCTGGGTACAACATCCCAAACATCATTATTTAGGATGGATTGGTATTCCTCGATCATTGCATCTTTCCAAGCTTGACATGTCAAGGCCTCTTCAATATTTGATGTTTCAATTTTTGTAAGCTTGGTCATAAGTGCACCATAGCATGTTTGATTTCTTGTTTTCTTACTTTCTCTAAATAATTCTTCAAGTTCCACATTATTTTCTTCAATCATCTTTCTTTCCCATAATGGTCTTTTCTTGTTGGAAATTTCAGCCTTTTCCAGATTAGAAAATGACGAAGGTTCATAATTTTCTGAGATGTTCTCCCTTTGATTCTTGATTGTATCTAATTCTGTGATTGAATCATCTCCAGTGCTTAGAGAGAGTTTATAAGCTACATCTTCTTCAAATTTAACATCTCTATTGAGTTCAACTAATCTTTGTCCTGGAACATAGACTTTGTATCCTTTAGTGGTTTCACTATAACCAACAAATATTTCTTTCTTCTCGGAGGGCTATAATTTAGTCATTTTCTTTGGGAACAAGAATGTATATGGGGCAACTAAAGATTCTTGGATGGCTTAAGTTTGGCTTAATCCCTATAAAGACTTCTTTAGGTGTTCTATTCTCTAAGATTGAATGAGGGCATTTGTTCTAGCTGTACGCAGTTGTATTAGAGGCTTCAGCCCAAAATGAAAAATGCATGTTTTGATCAAGCATTATGGCTTTTGCTGCTTCAATGATGGTTCTATTTTTTTCTTTTCGCAACTCCATTTTGTTGAGGATTATAAGGTACTATACTCTCCCTCTTAATCCCAACTGAATTGTAGAGTTATTTGAAGTTTTCAGATATATATTTACCCCCATTATCTGATCTTAGAGTTTTTATTTTCTTCCCTGATTGACTTTCCACTAGAGCTTTAAATTCTTTGAATTTCAACAATACTTCATTTGACTCTTTAAGTTCTAGGAAATAAATCCATGTTTTCCTAGAATAATCATCGACAAAAATTACATAGTACAAAAATCCCCCTAGTGATGGTGTTGACATTGGACCACATAAATGAGTGTGGACTAATTCTAGTACATTTTTAGACTTATGTTTACTTGGAGGAAAAGACCCTTTAGTGTTCTTCCCTAGAGCACAACCTTTACAAATTCCAACATGTTCAAATTTTAATTGGGGTAATCCATTAGTAATTTTTCCTATAGTAGGTAAGGCATTATACTGAAGATGTCCTAATCTTCTATGCCAAATTTCATTATGATTTGATACTTCATGACTTAGTGCATGTTTTTTATTATTAAATAGTTTGTATAGGCTACCATTACTAGAACCTATAGAAATTGCATTCTTAATGTTGGAATATTTAGCCCAAAGTAACACTTTATCTTCATGAAAGGTGACGTGATAGCCTTGATCAGCCAAACATGAAATAGAAACCAAATTTCTTTTTATGACTGGTACAAAGAGAACATCATTTAGTTGCAAAGTCACTCCATTTCTTATTTGAATTGAACAAGTCCCTATTCACTTCACAGGATAGGTGGAATTGTCTCCAATGGTAACTTCTTCAATTGAATGTCCTTCAAAAGTTTCAAACTGGTCCTTAAACCCGGTTATGTGTCTAGAAGTTGCACTATCTATTATACAAGTGTTTCTATTTGAGTTTAATTCACTTGATAATGCTAGGAAGAATACAAGGTTCTCAATTTCCTTAACTTTGGCTGTATGATTGCTTGAGCTTTCTTTCTTTCTGGACAGAACCTGTGTGTATGTCCAAACTTATCACATTTGTAGCACTGGACCTTAGAGAAATCTCTGTTTTTATGATTTTGGTAATTATTTCCTCTCTTTTGTTTATATTTCTTTTTCTTCCGTTTGTTGCTTGAATTTGCATTTAGTGCTTGTATTTCTCCCTCTTTATTCGGACCGATCACTCTTGAGATTAGTCGAGATTCTTCTTGGGTGCACTCGTTCTTGAGTTGATCGGATTTAGGTAGAGAGGGTCAACTAATGCATTGTATAGAAGATTCCCATGAGATAGGCAATCCTCTAAGGGCTATTAGTGATAACTCCAAATCATCGGTATTATTTCCAATTGTAGAGAGTTGATCTTTTAATTCAGTGATTCTCGATAAGTAGGATGAAATTGTCTCCCCTTGAATCATTTTGATATTTAGGAGTTGCTGTTTTAATGTAAGTAATCTGCTTGCATTGTTGATTTCAAATGTAGTTTGAATCGTTTTTTAAATACTTCATAAGCGGATGTCAATTTCGATATAGATGAAGAATATTATCTTTGACAGCATCAATGATAATTTTCTTAGCCTTGTTGTCATGTCTCTTCCAAGATGTCTTATTTGGTTCATTTTCAGGCATATTATGTCTTCTTCTAGAGTCCAATTTAAGTTCTTGAAGTATTGTTATGATTCTGATTTTCGATGAGACAAAATTTGAAGCTCCTTTAGTCTATCTTCAACTCTAATGTCATTCACCATGATTGCTCCTCCTTGACATGTAAGTTAAGTTTGATATTTGATTCAAAATTTCACTATCTTCAGAATTCTCTATCACCTAGGCTCTGACACCATGCTAGGAAATGTGGATCAGTAATAGAGAGAACTTTGATAGTCTTTTAAATCCAATTGTATCAGATCTTTATCTCAGATTTTATATTAATCCTTGAAAATGATATCTAAGAATATGTTCAGACTTATATATCTGTGTCTCTGATATTGACAAATATAATATATGACAGTTGCTGCCAGTATATATATATATATAGATATATATATATATATATAAACATTATAATGTATAGAAAACCCTGAATTGATGATCTAGAATTCCTTGAAGATCCTTAATTACTGAATCGAATCTCTGCTGAATATATTTATATTGCCTTTGTTATTGATATATTTCCTAAACAGCAGCCACCAATTGCAATAATATATAATGGCAAACAGTTAAGTCCACGGAGGGTCATGACTCCCACCATGGCTTATGCCACACGGCCCTCCATGGCCTTAACGATATCCTTAATAAAAGTCAGCGATCACTAATTGCATATTTAAGATTTTAACGGGCATGAATATTATTAAGTCCTGAAATAGATGTAACACCGATGAAGGTAGATAAGAATGTTTCTCATTCTGCTGTTAAGCAGATATCATTATTAAATTATTCTATTCAGAATTTATATAAAGTTATTTGTGATTATATATAATATATATACCATTCAAATCATATTTCACAATTACAACTATATATCAATTTAATAATAATGAACTGTGAAGCTACATTCTTAACACTTCTAACCCCTATTGCACTAGTCTGCCATTCCCTTGCTTGTATGGCCTGATCCAGATCACCTTCTCTCCCTTTCACCACTGTACTTCTCCACCACATCACTATACAGTATTCTTTCCCCCACCCATACGAACTACCTTCACCATGCAACCAACCTGCAGTAGACACCATCCAACCCCATAACTCAGACCTTGACATCTATTGTTAACAAATATTCCTTTCTTCCCAGAACCATCTATGTAATCAACATAGTTTGCGGAACTAAACTCAGTGCCAATACTGGTGATGCAGAAGTTGGAACATCACATGGAAGCAACTCAATAGGGAGTCTAGATTTTCCCCCTTTCTCTGTGCCAACTATGCTATCATACCAAACATCAGACTCAAGCACAAACGAACTTGGCACTCAGGAAATATACTGTACATGAGGATCAAATTTGAAGCTATATGCACTCCTCACTGTATATCCCTTTGTGAGGTCCTCAGTAAGACCCATATGGAAACCCGTAAGGACTGGAAAACACCATGGTATATAGGTGAAATCCCAAACATCATCCTCATTTATCACCTGAGGGAGACCAACATCAACCTCAAATAATGGATTATCATATGATAGGATAACATCGATATGAAACAAGGGATTGTTCACAAAGTGAACTACACCCATATGTTGATATGAACTAGGTAACTATGAACCACAAAAGACATCATCTGTAACCTGCTCCACTAGAACTGTACCATGCCTCTGTAAATTCTACCTATCCACTGAACTCCCCTTTGTGATACCCTACAACACATACCTCTTGCCTTGGTACTTAATCTCCATTGAGGAAAAACTAATGGAAAACTCCTCAATATCCTATACGCCTACATGCCTAGCATAACATCCATCCTCCCAAGTTGATCACTTAAGAATCTGACTACATCTCATAATCACCAATAAAAAAAGAGAGATGTTGTATGTGCCTGGTACAGGTAAGGGTATAGCCATCTGCCACCCTGACTCAAAACCCAGCAAACTCCTCCACTTGAAGGCCACATAGGCTAACAAAACCCTCCCCAGTGTCTAACATGGAAATGCAATGATGTCCATGTACCAATCCTCGCACTCTGAAAAGAGGGAAGTGGTACAGAAATAGACAACGCTATAGATGAAAGCTTGGCATTAGGACCAAACTCAAAGGGGATTCCCTAAGCATCATCAACATCTGAACAAACTGGTTGTTGTCAAGTTTCACCCTCAACTTAATTATGGTACACCCACATAGAATGATTTTCTCTTCCCTTAGGCCTTAACGGGCAAGAGTGTTCTCTATGATAAGGTTCTTTACAACAATAGAAAAGTTGTCTCCTCAAATCCTCACAAATTTCCTCATCATGTTTTACAACTGATTTTCTTTTTTCATAAATATCTGGTGGGTGTACCTTATTTGCAAGTGGAGAGGTAGGTTTAGGTTGTGCTTGCTTCTAAGGAATTGAAAGCTCCATGTTCCTAGCCTTCAAGATGCCCCCCTGCAAAAAAGGTAGATCAAATGCCTTAAACCACCTGTTGGTTCCCAAAACCACAAATTGGAATCCTATGAGCCTTGCCAACTCAATGTCGGGATTCCAACGGGTTGAAGGCCAACTTGACAGGACTAATCGAATTGATTCAAGTCCTTTGCACTTTTGTCTTTGCAGGGCCATGGCGGGTACACCTATTCCTGAATCAATCACTAAAATCCAAGAATATTTATAGCAGATAATCTGATTATAAATGCAAATAAAAATCCTCCAAATGGAAAGAGATCTATAAAACTTTTAACTTGCACTATTTGAATAAAATTGTGGAGTATACTGACATTATATTGACTTCAAAATCCCACCACTAATTTCAGAATGTAAATGCTTTGGATAAAATGCACCTAAATTTTCAAATATTCTGAGAACAAATTTGTTGAAAATATAATTATTCGAAAGTAAAATATATTAACTAAAGATGTTTCAGATAAAGGTGCTTTTAAATATTTATGCTCTGTAACTAGAGTAACCAAAGCAGATATTAATTTCCTAAAAAACCTTATGATTAGTGCCTTACTAATTTGGGCAATAGAGTCATTCACAATATAGACTATTTGGTACAACCTTATTTGACAAAAAAATATCATCTGGATTATAGAATGCAGAAATTTATATCAAATATGCAATTCACTGTAGGTCTAAAAGGAACTTTAATTTCTCTGAATAGAACTAAGAATACCAATCAGCTAAAGATAAGGAAACCAAAAAACACAATATTCTTCCAAAAATATTTATTTATCAAATAGTGAATGCTATGGAACAAACTTTCTGTACAAACAAAATCAGAAAAAACATACCAATTTTCTTTGATCAATCATAAAGCACCAGTCTTACTTGTGATGGATTTCTATGCCTCCTTCGAATACAAGCACAATTTTTAAAAGTTCACATCAGAAAATTATTGCCCAGTCTTTCAATTCACACATCAGATTTCAGATAATAAGAGAGTAAAAATATGCTTCTTATTTAAAAATAAAGAGATTATGTCTTATGCATTTTTGCATCTCCTATTTATAAAGATCAAAGGGTGTGAGTAAACTAACACCCCTCTTCACTAGATTCGAAACTATTTAATTGGTTTCAATTGTTTTAACTTTTAATTATATGATAGATATTGTAACCAATTTCATTTACTCATCTTCTTGTTTTGCAAATATGTCGCATATTAATCATCTTGTCCAAGATGAGATGGATCCCAATGCTACAAGGGGGCTCCCAAACAATATCATCAGTATATCAATTGATGTGTGCTACTGATCATTCGATGGGAATAGTTACTGCTTCTCCTCTTACCCGCATATGTTTATAAAATGGGATTTTGAAGCTGAGTACTATGCCTCTCAAGGATCGCTCAGTCCGAGATTGGTCTTGGATGACAATCCATGATAGTATTGAAACATAATTTTCTGAGCATTCCCATCTCTTGCAGATGCCATAGTGATAAGGTGCCTTCACTTTAATCATCAGAACCATACATAATCGCCGATAAGCATATGCGCAATATGTTTTTCTTTAATTATTGTTAAGACAAGACACATCCCTCAATTCCAACGGATCCCTAAGAGATAAAAAATGAGCAACTTGATTGTGTTTGTAGGTTTGATAGTCCATGATTTCGCATGAATTTGAATCATTCTGAACATGTTACATCGTTCATCCCAAAATGGTCGATATCAAAACAATTTTCGGTTTTAAAAATTTAACGCCCAAGGAGGTATGGAGCAATGAAACGGTGAAGTGTAGAAATTATTTCCTCTTTGGTTATCAATCCTGAATCAATTTTAAAACATGACATCTATATGCAAAGTCAAGATACCAAATGTCCTCCAACAACACCTCCAGGCTGTCATCTTTAGTAATTACAATGAATGTAATGGATTCTTTTGCAGATGCACTGGTTTGTATCTGTATAAGCCGCTCCTTTCCCAATGCGCATTCCATATACTTGCACCAAAAACAAAGCGTGAAGTATGAATTAATGATTGATAGCAAAGACTGTAAAAACCTTCTTGAGAATTCCTCCCAATGAAGAACAATTTCCCAAACAAATCATTGAGCGTTGAGTAACAATAAGGTGTGATTTTAAATGTTACTCAACAATGGTTTAATGAGTATCCAATATTCAATTCTCGACTGTGACTATAATAATTTCCATTTTCTGAATATATGCGTAGAGATTAAACATCCCCAAATTTTGTTGGCACTAACTTATGGTGATCGACTCGTAAACTTTTGAACACAATGATTTTGCCGAAACCTATGACCGTAAGATCACCAAAGTTGGCAACGCTAAATCCATGAGGGCATCGACTGGTATCGTATCACCGTTATTTTGTGCAATAACATGGATTTTTCTCAGCCAAGCAAGAACTTGATACTTTAGATTATATCTTGGCTCACAAGGGGACACCCTGTAGACTTGATATCCTAACAAATTGCAAATATGCCAAATTTTGTGCTAGTTCAAAGTATATAATATATTGTGCTTGACAATCCATGAACAAGTGTCTCTACAACACATTCTACCACTAAGAACATTATACAAAGCACTTCAATCATGATTCCTTTTCAGGTGACAACAATCTTGCGCATTCGGCTATAACTTTATAATTTCCTTGTGCTTTGTCCATGGCTCAACAATCTCCAGCCATACTCCTTGCTTGTTTACTATTTGATTTGCATTTAGAAACAACCATACTCAAGGTATCTATTCATGAAAAACTACACATCGCCACTCTCCATCTCATAGATGAGGAGATGTCAAACTGGAATGATTGGACTAATGTGGACTCAACAACTGACCATAAATGTAATGTCCCTCACCTGACTCAACTATCAAACTAGCAATATGCATGAAGTCTTATCTTTGTTTTCACTAATTCCTTGTCTATGTTATGAATATTCAGATTTATATGTGCCACTTGCGTTCTTGTTGCTAGTAATTTGAATATACCATTTAACACCAATTCCTTGCAAAGAGAGTTATTTTGAAAATATATATGATGCACCAAAGAAATACTGAATTTCACATTTATTTGATGAAATGTGAAAATACAATTGAAGGAAATATCAAATTGGACAAATGATACTGAAATTCCACCATGCAATTTTATTGAACATCTAGAAAAACTGAAATTTACAAATGCAACTAATGGCACCTGATTTTTATAGCATATGCACTCTTCTCTTTCACTGATTGCTGCTCAATTCTATGGAATGGCAGCCTTTGGCAAACCATTGGCTCAAAAACATCAGATTGAAAGCTTATAATGTAGACCAAAACCCTCAAACTGAAAATGCAGACCTGTCATAACAGTTTGCAATGCCAAGATATGTGAAATGCAGGCCTTGTGTTATGCATTTTCAGCCCTTAATAATTCGCAGTCTCCTGAATATGAATCGCAGGCACTAGAGAAATAGCATCCCTCCTCCAAGATTGATATCTCATCTTTGGCAATGGCTGTAGACGTTAGCAATACCCAAACATAGCCTCTAGATGAAAAATGACAATCTGAAATATGCCCAGATTGACCCTCCAATATGCAGATGCAAGCTGGTGTAGAAGACTCTAATGGATCTTCTCACAAATGCAAACAATAACCTTCAGCAACGCAAATCTCCTTAGACACAGTTAGAACAGTAGGAGAAATTAGCAAATAGTTTTACCTCAGCAGCTATTTGCAAAGCAATCCCAGAAATAAATCTCAGTTTCGAGTCTACAATACTTCAGCTGTAGATCCAATGAAACAACCCAGAATTCAGACCCTTATACTTCAGCAAGGGCATGAAAATCAGAACTCAAAAAAAGCCACAAAGGCAACAAAAGTAAATAAATAATCAAGCATGCTTTTCTCAACAAATGGGCTTGTATTTATAACCTCCAAATTCCCTTTTGTTGCCAAACTATAACTTCACTCAAGAAGTTTCACCACATAACATTAATTAGAAGCTTCCATTAGATTCTCTCACTTGACTTGGCTTAACTAATTAATCGATGACACTTCCCACTGATAAATCAAACTTCAACTTAAGTGAAATTATAAAGTTAAATTATAACTTTATAATAAGCCATTTAATTATTTAATAATAATTTGGCCACTAAAAATATAATAACTCCCAAAATACTCATCATTTAAATATGTCATCTGAGCAAAGTCATACCTATTAATTCTCCATGTGACTAAATGCACTTTCCAAAAATAGAAAGAGTTCATCTCGAACAACACCAACTTACCACAAATAGTAAGTTTACAAAACTAAGCCCAAATAAACTCTAATCTGAGCCAAATGAAGACCAACCTATAGCTTACTGAATTGTGGAAAAGATAAGACCCTCCAAAGTCAAGCCACTACCTCAGAAGACCCTCTATCCACAATAATTAGCCTACGAGGATCACATGAATAGCCTAATCCATGAAACTCTGATACTAACAAAAATGGGGATATTACAATAAAGAATACTCATAAAAGTCTTTCTATTGCAATGTCAGCCAATGTCTCTATAACTGATTTTAAAAGTCTCCAAGATATGTATGATATCAGACGATTCTTTCAATGCTTGGATTATTGACAGTAATAATCTTCTCGAGAATTAGGATATATTTGCTATTATGAAAATATAACTCAAAGCCATGAAAAGGTACATTTAATTTTAATCCTAATAAACATATAGAATGTATGCTAAGATATAGGGTAGGAAGTTTTAGAAAAGACTCTCAAATGGATGCCCTAAAATTCCAGAATTTAGGGTTCCATCACCACCCTCTGAGTGGCTCCTGTAACCTGTTTGCAAATAGCATAACCAAGCATTTCTTTGTCACATTAGGAACCATGACAAAGAGTTTTAGAAACTCACTAATGAAATACTCTAGGCTTCCTGTCTGCCTGAGCTGAGCAAGGTCTCGGAAAGGCTCAAATGGGAAAAGGACAAAGTGGTATGGAAGGTAATCTTTATGTTGCTGATTTCTAGGAGGTCAAAGAAGCCTCTGAATCTTTGAAATCAGATTATATATATCTACTTTCATACAAAGATGACATATTAAAGGTTGCTGAAATATTTGTTTATCAATTGAAGAAAAAAAGGTATGAGTTTAAAAGACTCGATAGGGAACTTAATGATGTCCGTGACACACTAGATGTTAAATGGGTTGCCCTTCAACAAATTAAAAATCAGATTTTGGTCGCTAATTCAGTTCAAGGAACAAGAGAATAGGGAAAAGACTAAATCTTTCAGGGAGGTCATCAAGAAACTTGATAGGTTGGAAGCGCTAGAACGTCAATATGAAGTGGATAGCATTCACTTGTTTGAGGTGGATGCTGGTTTTACATTTGATAACCCACTTTTTGAGATGGAGGAGGAAGATCTTTCTGATTTTTTACATGACAAGGATGGCATTGATTGTAGCATTTAGTACCTTGATGCAATTTCTAGTGATAAATATTGGTCACAGGACTAGAGTGCTATATCAATTTATAGTGTTAGTACAATTGCTCATTGCTCGATTAGCTTCTACATGGTTTCAGATTCTTATATATGAGTTGGATGGATTTTATGCTCCAGAGCTGAATAGATCTAGGTTAAGGATTGATTAGAGCTATATTTTGAGCATAGGGAATGGGTTTTCAACCCCTTCTTTACTGATGACACCTATGTACTTAGGGACATTTCAGATTGATAACTGCATTATTGGCCCTCTTGCACCTTTGGTGTTGATTTCAGCTATTGAGAGATTTTCTTCCTACTCTAGCGATCTAGGATGGGCAGTTATGATGGGTGATAAGCATTTTCACGGTAGATCACTCACAGATGGAGAGTTGTCTAGTGTTGATAGCTCCTTGAGACATTTTATCTCCTCATATTTAATGGTTGTGATAGCCTGATCATTTGGGATCTTGGTATTAGTATGATTGATGCATCGTTGTTGTGGGGAATTGATGAGTAGCTTTCACAATTCTAGACTTGTTTTTTATATCAAAGTAGCATAGTGGCTTGGTGGAGCAACTTCCTTAAGGTTGGTATGGGATTCTAGCATTTTGATCACAACGACCAAATACAAATTGCTTGAGGGCAAGCAATCTCTAGGAAGGGAGGACTATAATTTTCCCCTTTTTGTAACCATATTTTCTTAATGCATCGTTAGCCCTTCTCACCATGGTTTTGTAGGCTAACCAAGATTTTATAGGGGTTAGTGTGAGATTTGGCCTAGGCACTTCTAGTTCCAAGCCAATGGGAATTAATCGATAGGGTTTCTAAACACTTACTATTTATATTAAGTCAATAGGGTTCAATCATTTGGCCATTTCAATATTGTCCTTGGAGCATATCATTGAGAGCTTTCCAACAAGTTATCATACATGGGTTTCCAACTTTGATTGGTTAATTATTTCAATGTCAGAAGATTTAATAGTTTATTACTATGCCACTTTATTACTAAATGGATAAATTAAATTAAAGTGGCTTGATAAAAGACACAAAAAGAAATATTAAGAGAAAAGAGAAATTCATGAATCATGGTGGTATGTTACAAAAGGACTTATAGAGGCGCATTTTCCACATGCTTGTATATTGATTTGGATTTCAGTTTTCTCTTTAAGAAACTTTGGAAGTTTTCAGCTTTTGTGTTGAAAACCTGAAGACGGAATCCTTCATGGTCCTGGTGGATTGGACGCAAACTAGATTCATCATTTGTGGTGAATTCATGATGAAGTTCACATATGAATTTATAGGTTCATTTCTAGCATTTTTTCAATCTGATTGTTGTTGTTTTTAAGATTGGATTATATCATGTTATTGTATTGCTAACTATCATAATGCAATAACAATTTCAAGAGTGTTAATCTGAGTATTTGCTGGTTTATTTACTAGCTACTTTTAAAACTGTTGCATAAGTCTACTTGTTTATAATTCTGAAATTATTTGTGAGAAATTTTGGATTAAATATTGGGGTCGGATATTACATGCTAGTATTTTTGGATGTCCCATTGCATTCAAGAGGATAGCAAAAGTTAGATTTGGCTTTTGTTTCACTGAATTTGGCCACCATTTGCAACATTGGCAAACAAGTGTTTTGAAGCTTAGATCTGGTGTATAACTTTTTTCAGGGCATCTTTGGCTCAAATCAACCTCACCGTAGCATACATGATGCTGAGGAGATGAATTTTCACTATAAATTTAGTCAATTTAGGTTTAAAATTTGGGCTTTTTTTTTGCCCAATTAGGTCATAGAGTTTCCTGAGCGTGCAAGGTGAAGTCATCATTTCACAGAAAATTTTAAAAACTCGTTATTTCTTTGTGCCTTCTATTTGATTTGTTTGCAAAAAAATTATTGCAAGCAAATCAATTATATATAGTCAACCTCAAAAAATGTATAATATCAAGGAGACTTTCTTAAATAACATAAAGCAATTGTTTGCAGTCTCTAAAATCATGAGGGCATGCAGACTCGCATTAGTTACTTGTTATCAACCTACATTTATGTTGCTTTGTGAGTCAAGTTATTGTACTAGTCAACACCTTTTATGTTTCATAAAACCTTTTTGGGGGTAAGTGCTACTAAAGGGGGTAGCTCCCTATATTAAAACTGAAATAAAAATTACTTTGCATTCTTGATGGAGGTTATTCCATTCACCAGTTCACAAGTTATTGCAATATGGATTGGGGACAAGAGATGCTTGTGCACACTGGAAAATTTGGCAAAGGCTTCCATATCACATTTGTTAATTACCTCACAAAAAAGCTCAAGATCTTGTGCTGCCACCTGCTTCTTAACAATTTCAACGTCAAAGATCCCCAAAATAAGCCCACTTTTGGGATCAGTCTTAAGAGAGGACATAACATTAATTACCTCCCGGATGAATTTTTGCTTGACATGAAAGTGAGAAAACATGATGGCCCACTGGATGCACCCTGTCACTTGAGCAAGGTTTGTAAAAAGCATCTCCAAAATTACACCATGATGAATCTCCCTCAGGTAGAGAGCTAAACCACCAATAATCTGTTTTATCGCAGAGACTAAACTTTCTTCTCTTGTTTTAATTGTGGTTAAATTGCTGATCCAAAGTCTCCTCATGAAACTACAACAAACACCAAACACTTTGCATCCCACCATCCTTTAAGTGCCTCTATCAAAATCAAACGAATGGAGAGCTTATAAAGGCCAACTTGAGATTTGTGCCCCTCTTTTCAATTAACCCTCCATTGTGTGGTTGTCAAATACTATGGAGCAGCAATCACAATCAATGGAATTAAGACCCTGGGCCAATCCTTATTTCCCCATAATGACCTAGAACACAGAGTCAAAATTTTTCGGACAAACACTCACCATCATACCTTTCTTTCAAAGACTTACTAAGATCAAACAATATAGATTGGTTTTTCCATTTCCACCATCTTTGCCAAATCTTTTGACACAGCTAGTACATCTTCTATTTCCTTGATGAAATTTTGTACACCTCTATATGTGAGATAATCGGTTGTCGTATTGGATTCCCTATACACGCGGAAGAGAGAATAATTTCCAATTTCATCTAGCACCAAATTTTATTAATCCATGATTTCAATTTCCAACTACATTTGTTTTCTATCAGTATTGATGCAAATCTAGGAATCCCCTTCGATACCCACATTCCTTATTCATTGCTTCGTACAGAGTCACAGGCCTTGGGCATGAGCCTAAAATTATGCTTCAATGTTTGTGGTGAAGCCTAGCTTTCTACACAGTGCCACAACACACTTACCTCTGTCATTTTAAAGATGCATCCAACCCCAAAAGGGCCTGGATTGCCCTTCATAGCACTGTAAAAAATGAGTTTATATGCCCCAAAGTCAAACACAAATCGTTAGCCCTATTCTCCCAAGTCCTTTGTTCAAGATGTTTCCCTCTACAAGTTTGAGTTTCTCCCACTTCCTTTTAATCATGGTGTCCTAGCTAGTTAAACAAGTCTTGACTTTGGCAAACCTATTTCCATTCACAACTTTGCAGCTACTGTAATGACCCTTAATAAGGTATTAGTTAATTTTACCTAAAAATCTCAAATTATGGTTTAGTTTACGTTTATTTCATACGAAGAGAATTCCAACACTCTTTCATCATCATATTTAGAAACAACAGCTAACTTATAATACATACTTAAGCTTCAATTCTTTAATCCTCTCATACTCACTAACCTTAAGGTGGATGGTATTACTATTGCTCAAGTACAGAAACAATCAACTTGAGACTCCCTCATGGTTCTCACTCGTATTGATATTATTAAGATGGATTAAATTAAAATGAACAATTATTGATCATATTTTATTGATTGTGATGATTAGTAATATATGTATCGAAAAATAATATTATTAATTAATTACTACTATTGGCTATTAATGGACTAATTATTAATTGTATATTGATTAATTGTTTATTAATTATTGATCACCCCTCTGAAAATTGCTTGTCCTCAAGAAGTTAGTTATTATTTTTATTTCATAGTGGTGTCTAACAAGTGTTGTTATTCTAAGTTGTTCTAGATCAATCAAAATTTAAATTTAAAACATACATCTAAAAATATGAAGTACATGTATGAAGACACAAAACATACATTAAGTACACACAATGCATACACACTAATGCATGAAGACACAATGCAAACATGAAGCATACACGATTTTAAAGATTTGTAAGATTCCTTTCTGTAATTATAATTTAGAATAAGCCCGGCCTCAAACAGATGTTTTACAAAATTTGTTTTTTTAAGATATTCTTGATCACACCCTTTGCAACCAAATGAACACAAGTTAGCACATATAATGTGATTACACTATTATTATTCTTTATAAAATTGCTTCATAAGGAGTGCGCTATGATAAGTTTTCTTAAGACCATCTCATACCAAGCCCAAGAGTGGAGCTTGGTCTCCTTGGTCTTATTGATAGGTTACATCCACAAGAGAGGGTTTACTTACTACGATTCTTGTCTTGCTTCCTTATCCAATACTCATTTTCCTTGTCTAGAAAAAAAGGTTCTTGTAAATTCACCTTAGCCAGTTTCCCTTAACTAGTATAGCAATAGAATGCCCAAGCAGTTCTCCCTTTACTGCAAAGCAGTAGGCTGCCTTCATAACAGTTCCCCCTTAATTGTTGTTGCAATAGGGTGTCCTCACAATTCTCCTATAATTGCAGACTTTGTATTGGAATGTTGTAATGTTTCTTTAATGGTCATCTCAGTTAGTCTTTAGTTTATTAGGTTAGCTTCTATTTCTGTCTTTGGTTCATGATTGTTTCTTTTAGAAACGTCATCTTTGTAAATCTATATAAGGAGCTTTCATCTCCTTTGTTTAATACAACTAGAACAACATCAGTTTATCATAACATTGTATCAAAGCAACTAGATGCAAATTTTTCAAGTAAAATTCGAGCCTCTTTTGATCTTGAATTATTTCTATAAACTTGTTTTTCAATTTTTTAAAATTAAAATCATTAGACGTGTTTTATGAAATTTTGCAATTTGTCTTCGAAGATCTTTGCTGAAAATCATGATCCTAGTTCAGGGATTTGATTACGTAATTTCTTCATTTGGGCAAGAGTCTCTAATTTTCAAAGGTTACATGTGAGTTGCATGTTGCTCGCATGTGCATTTTGTTAGTTGCATGCATTGTTTACCATATGAAACCTCATGTTTAGCCATTCTTTGATGGGTTTTCATCATTTTTTCCTTTTAAAACTTTTTTAATGGGTTTTCATAATTTTTTCCCTTAAAAATTTTCTAATGGGTTTTCATAATTTTTTCCTTTAAAAATAATATTTGATGAGTTTATAACCTTTTCCTCAAAAACCATCTATTGGGTTTTACCATGTTTTCCCCAAAAACGATTCTTTGTATGTTGATCCATGTCTTGGATTTTTTTGTATGGATTTGATCGATTTTTCACCTCAAAAATCATGTGTGATTATTTTGATTTATCTCCTAAAGAATCATGGCTTTTGCAGTCTGTTTTGGGGCATCATGCTTATCTGCAAAGTTTGGAGGGTTTGTCAATTTTTCCTCAAAATTGTGCTGATTGTTCTCAATATTTGTCTCTATCTTTAGAAAGAGCAGCTTAGTTTTCCAACATCAGGTTGGATGTTTTTGTGATGATTTCTTGTCAAATGTTTTACTGATTTTGGAGGGTTAGTGGTAAACTTCTCTCGGTGGCAAGCTCTCATCTCTTGCTGCAAAGCATTCTGAGGAAGGGGACACCCTTCTTTGTTCTTTTTAGGATGGATTTTGGCTATTCTTAGTCATTGACATTTTGCAAATATAGGGAGGGTCTCAACAGTAGCAGATTGTTTTGAAAAAAAATTGATCAAAAGACAACAATTAGACAATGGCCATTAAGGAAGCCTATTAGAATATTATAATGTTTCATTAATGGTCTTAGTTAGTCTTTAGTGATGATTGTTTCTTTGAGAAACATCGTCTTTGTAAATCTATATAAGGAGCTCCCATCTCCTTTGTTTAAAATAACTACAACAACATCGATTTACCATAACACATCGCAGCAAAGGTATTTGTGTTATGGGTTGGGCTCTTATGTATGTAGCACCACATGCCTATATCTAGTTGTGTTTTTTTAGCAGCCCATCACGTATTCTTAAGTGGATTTGACAAAGGGCCCTTGCCCACCTATTTTTCTGCAAATTTATTATGACCTTCACCCCTTGGCTTATTATTTGCAAAGCAGTCTCTTTTCTCTTTCTGTTTGAACTTTTGTAACATATTTGAAGGAAGTTGGTAATGTCTCAATATTCAAGAATTCCATCTCATTATGAATATATCTATGAATCCCAATATGATATTTCAAAATTTAGTGCTTCTCTAAATCTTCTATACCAAGTTTTGTTGAAAGTGCATGGAATGTACTAGAGTAATCTTGTACAGATCAGTCCCTTTTTTGTTGAAGCAATTGCCATTTTATATATTTTTGTTCATATATATATATATATATATATATATATATATATATATATATATATATATATATATATATATCTTCAAGCAAGTATGCTTCTTTTATGTATTCCACAAATTCTCTGCATTTGGGCTTGTTATCAGAGAGTATTCCCAATCCTTCTCCAGCATGTGATTCCCTGTCTTGATTCAACATTTTCGTTTCCCATGCTAGTTTCACATAACTTTCAGCTTTCAAGAGAGCAAATATTATCTTTTCTACATCAGATAAATGATACCCAAAGAAGTTGATGGAGCTCTAAATTTTAGCCCTCCATTTGAGCACATTTTCCAATTTTCAAGCTGCTGATGAAGGCTGCATACATAAATGACAGAAGTTTGGAGGTTTGGAGATGCTTGCTTCACAGCTGAGAAACTACATAACAACCAGTATAGAAAACACAGAGCCTAAAACTAACTCGCAGCAGCAGATTCAGTACTGTTCAGACCTTATCAACTAGCAACATGTCTCTATATTACAAAGTCATACATTCAAATCTATATAATCAAAGTCAGTGATTAAATTAAGAGGTGTTTATATAAGACTAAAGAGGCAACAAATTATAATGCTAAAGTGTTTATATCCTGTATAAGTGCCATTGATTATTATATAGAAGTCAAGGACTATAGCAGCGGCATGCAATCTTCATGTTGAGATTCACAACACGGTGATTACTAGGTCCATCTCCAGTGATAATAACAAGCAAGTGGAACTGCAAACTCCTAGAACCCATGTAAAGAGAGATTCCGTTTGAGACGAGCATCCAGTGATTATCAACGTACATAAGGAAAGCCTCTGGAAGAGATGAATGTCATAAGCATAAATATTAACCAATAATTTGTGCAATAATATCGAAATCTAGCATTGCCGGAAATGACTTTGGAATTATTGGAACTAGGGGCAAATAAAGGCACGATAAAATATTTTTCTTTTAATTGCTCACCTAATATTTTTTTAATTTCCCAAGTCTCTACTCCAAAATGTAATCAATTCACACAGTATAAATATTTCAAGAACAGGTCATAATCAAATGCTTCTCATGGAAATCCTCGGCCAGCTCCCATAACACTAGCACTCACAATGGGAGTTTGCAAGACATCAGACCTTCGAAATTGCATCCAAGCTACACCACAACACACAAAGTAGCGTGAACATAAAATCTATAGTGGAGGTTTGATATCTACCAGAGGGCAATTTGAATGGAGTCTCTGAATCAAAAACATGCACATAAACCTTCTACTCCAAGAAGTGATAATAAAGCCTGATAATGACAAATATAGAAGGAAGCCATCCGAATCCGATAAAAAGAGAATCCAGTCGAAGGTCACACAAACACCATGAAGAGCATAGAAGTATTAATCGCATAAAGAGGTATTGAACTCTTCATCCGTCATTTCTCCTGCATGTTTCGCATAATGGAGAGCTAATTAAATATTTGTGCGATAACATATTTCTCAAAAGGCAATTAAGATGAAACTTTTATAAAATTAATATTTGCCAGCAAGGTTAATATTTAATGGGCCATACCATATAGCCCAGTAAAATACAAGGTTTTGGATTTATGATAAAAATTAAGAGAATTATGTCACAAATTAAAATGGAGGTGGTGTGATTATGTAGTAGAAAGGAATGAATTATATTCTAAAAAGATGCGATCCTTCATTCGAAAGGATATTACCTTTTGGAAAGATATATAATGAGAGTCAAATTTGTTTGGAGAAGCAAGAGACATATTCAGATATTCGACATCTTTTATAAGAAATAAAATATTTATTTTAAGGAGGAATAAGGAGCAACATTATGACTTTGTAATATAAATTTCATTATTTTATTTTTATGATAAAATAAAATGTCTTTTGTTTATTTTTAAATGGCATGGAGATTTAAATCACAAATGAATCGTCCTTTGTAATTATTTTTTGGAATTCTGTATACAATTTAAATATCAGATAAGTGGACATGGTCATTTAGCATTTTAAATTTAATTATTATAGATATTGTGAAATATTAAATTGTTTTTGTATCTGTGTCCAATTGTCTCCCTACTAGAGGAGTTAAAGCTCAATTTGGACTAATTTAAAATTGCATAAATATTTGATTTGTTGCATCTTGATTATTTAATTGGTGGCAGTCTAAGTGCATAAAAACTTTATGAAGTTGTACGTGAAAACTCACTGAAGTTGACTCTATTGCTCGGATGAGTAGAAGCACTGGTCTTTCTATTATTCAAGTCAAAAAATCTATATATTCCTTCTCCAAGCATCAAATCCATTATTAAAACCTTATACAAAACATTCAATTATTTCAAGTATTCAGCATTCAGTTTCAGTTTCATCAAGTTCAAAGACTTTGCCAGCCAAAGAACTCACAAAGCTTTAATTCGCTTTAGAAAAACTCTGAACCAAGTGATTAGGTTCGAGAAGAAGGTCTACCCGCCGAGCTGTAGCAGAGCTTAAAGTGTAGGGGAATCAAGGTGATTCTCGTTCATTGGCCAAAACTGATTGCGGACTCCTATAGAAGTGGCAGGCTCTTGGATTTCCAATCTGCTACTGGGGAGAGTTGCTCACAATAAGTTCTGTGCAGTTACCCAAAGTTTCAGATTTCATAAGACCAGAATTAGAAAGGACTTATATTAGTTTGTTTAGAAGCGCACTCTACTAGAAGTGAGAACTCGGAAGATCAATACATTCCTCGAAAGAGGTGGCGACTCTATTCAATAAAGTTTTAGTTGGTAGCTCTGCTGAGGGAAAAGACTCAGAAGGAAATGATTTCATTACCTAACATGGACACTATGTACTATGATCAGGAAACAGATCTATGTTACACCATGGAGGAAGTAGACATACACCCCCTGGATGTATTTTTCAATTTGGAAAGATATAAAGGTGAGACATCTTCACATTTTTTTTATAATGATGGTGGATATTTTTTGGGAAGTACCTTCAGACATCATGCCTTCACGCAAGGAATTGATAAGAAAGTTTCGTGAGTTGGGAATGTTGCCAAAAAATCCGGATTTGATGCTTCTCTTCCAAATATTGGATGAAGGTCCAGGTTATATATCTCCTTTGGATGCATATTTGAATTTAGAAAAGCAAGAAGATGAATCTGCAACACAATTCTTTATGAGGATGTTTAATGCTTATCAAGTAATACCTTCAGAATACAGACATCCATCATCTAATCTTCTCAACAAGATGCGGGAATCAGGTCTCTTATATGATCATCAGTTTCTTAACTTTCTCAAACTTATGGATAATGAACTGGTTGCAGAGGAAAATGAATGTGAGACTGAAGTAACGAGTCAAATGAAGTTTCAGATTCAAATGGAGATGCAAATTTTGAACATTCTAAAGGAGAATCAGTCCATGATGTTACTTATATGCCTACAGGTGACAGTGAACATGAAAACGAGGAAGAGGATTCTCTAAGTGTGGAGGAGATTTCAGCCTTTTTAGATCTAGAATATCATAAGCATGTGGATTCTGGATTATGAGCAAATTTATATGTGATTCTAGAATTGAAATGCATTGGATGGATCATCCGTAAGGAGTGTCTCTAGTGCAATTTTTATTTCCAGCACAATCTGTAAACGTATCTATTTCTATTTGCATTAGGGTTTAAAATATTATTAAGTTGTTTCCTTTATAATTATTTTTATTAATTTCTATAAACATTTTAATATTCGGATAAGTGGAATCGGTCATTATTGCATTTTAAACTTGATAAACATAGATATTGTGAAATATTTAATTGTTTATGAATTTATGTCTAGTTTGTCTCTATATCAAAGGAGTTAAAGCGCATTCTAGACTAGTTTAAAATTGTGTTTGTATAATTGATTCGTTGTGTCTAAATTGTTAATATATTTATAGTTTAAATATAATGAACTTTATAAAGTTGTACGTTTCAACTCATAAAATTGACTCTGACTGCCCATTTAATTAAGCACTGGTCTTTATATTACTCTTGATTCATAATCCATATGCTAGCAATTGTTTCATTTCTTTCCTTTGAGGAATTAATATATTCATTTGTTGCATTAATCTATAATTATTCTTTATTTAGAATATTATCACATTTATACAATCATTTACTTTAACTCTCATGAATCACAAGGTTGAAGTTTTCTATAACACTTGTCGTTTTGGGAAACTTTCAATACATTCGCGTTCTAATCAATTTTCTATAAGCGTCTTGGATCTAAGTGTTTTGTCCAGGATCAGGTACACCCGCCTTGGTTTTGAAGAGCCAGAAGCGCAAGGGATTTGGATCGCATCAATAAACCACGTCAAGTTGGCCTTAACTGGTTGGATATACCAGCATCGAGCAGGCAAGGCTCGTCGGATTCCAATCTATGGTTTTAAGAACCAACAAAAGTATCAATCCAATTTTGATAACCAATTATCAATGTCAACTTTTCCTTCCAACTTTGGGATATTAAAATTCACCTGTACTTTGAAAGAGGTATTTCCATGGAATGGTGCTACTAACCCGAATGGTTGCTGGTTCTGTAAAATTTGTGAAAACTAACTCATCATCTTTTCTCATTGCCTAGCTAGCCTCTTCCAACATCCTCTTAACAATATCTAATGAATTATTTGGCATTTTTGGTTCTATGCATCTCAAAGGAGGGTATTTAGACAAATCTTGTGTGTCCAATCCTAATCTTCAATAGGAAGTTATTGTGTGAATTTACATACAGAAGCGTTCCCACTCTAATACCACTGATCTGATTTAAGAAATGGGCTGCAACAACACTATTTGGTGTGAGTCAAAAACGTGTGATATTAATCTTCAATTTGGAAAAACTTGTAAAAATTTGAAAGAGTTATTTGCAAACCAAAAGCCCTCTTATTGTTCGAAATTGTAAGAATATATACAAATCATGGAAGATTAAAAGTCACAACCATAAAAAATTGAAATGAACATGTGGCTATAATTAAACAACAAAATTTATCTAAAACTTTTTAAAACTAGTTATTTATTTACCCCAACTTGTCAAGGTCATAACTTTTGACCTAGTGCTCAAAATTCAAAATTATCTGCACCGTTGAAAAGAAGAACTCAAAATCTAGTTCTAGTCCCTTAAACAAAGAGCCTTCAGCTGCCCAATTTCAAAGACCGATGAAAGTCTCAACTTCAAATTTTGCCCAAAGGACCTTTGAAAATGCCATTTACTAGGACCTAGAAATATCTAATAAAAATTTGTGAATTTTTAAATTTTTTGATTGATTTCAGTTTGATGTCCCTGGACACCATGGATCATGGTCTTACCAGAACAAAGAGCTACTCTGGAGATAAATATTTTATTCTTTTCATTGATGATTAGTCTAGAATGATGTGGGTTCCATTTTTGAAAGAGAAACAAATTCAAAATCTTTAGAGCTATGGTAGAGATAGAGACAAAATTGAAGTTCAAATGTTTGAGATCGGAAATTTATGTTTGGAGAATGTATTGCTTACTGTAAGGAACATGGGATAAGGAGACCGATATCATCCTCTTGAACCCCTCACCGAGATGAGATTGCAAAGTGAATGAAGAGAACTATCCTCAATAGAGCAAGGACTATGATGTTGGAAGGAAAAGTGCCTCAGATGTACTGGAGAAAAGCAGTTCGTACAATAGTTTGCAAATTGAACAGAGTTGAAATCAAGTATGGAACCGGTAAGACTCCATATGAACTGTGCTATGGTCATGTCCCTAAATACTTTAGAATTTTTAAAGTAAATGCTACACTAAAGGAGATGAAGACATAGGTAAGTTTGATCCTGGAAGTGATGAAAGAATCTTTCTTGGGTATTCAAAAAGAGAAAAGCCTACAGATGCTATAGCAATAGATTGAAGATTTTTTTTGAAAGTGCTAATGTCAAAGAAGATCAAAGCTATTAGATACAAGACAGTTTTTGCAATTATGAAGCAAACAATGAAGAAGAGAATTGGATTGTGGTTGCTCAGAATCAGAATCAGAATGAACAAGTTGAGGAAGATGGTAATGACAATGAGGTTGATACACAAAAATCTACTACAAAGGGAAGTCAGAAGACTCCAAGGAATGTAAAGTTGATTCATGCAGAAAATCAAATTATTGGTGATAAAAATCACGGAGTTACGACTAGAGGAAGGATCACTAGGAGTGGATTTTTTTAACCTCTCAAGTTGAACATAGCAATGTTGGTGAAGCATGCAAAGATGAAAGTTGGATTAAAGCTATGAAAGAAGAATTGGATCAGATTGAAAAGAATAGGACATGGATTTTAGTTTCCAAGCCTAAAGATAAAATGGTAATTGGAACTAAATGGGTTTTTCAAAATAAGATGAATGAAGATGGTTTGCTAATAAGGAACAAAGCAAGACAAATTTGTAAAGGGTATTAAAAGAATGAAGTTAATAGATTTTGAGGAGACCTTTTCCCCTATTGCTAGAATTGACGTAGTTAGAATGTTTCTTGCATATGCTACTTACAAAAATTTCAAAGTATATCAGATGTATGTCAGGTCAGCATTTTCGAATGGTGATCTAGAAGAGGAAGTTTCTATTGAACAACCGAATGGTTTTCCTTTGACCGGTCAAAATGATTTGGTTTTCCAATTGAAAAAAGCTTTATATGGATTGAAACAAGCCCCAAGAGATTTTGGTATGCAAGGTTAGATAAAAAAATTATTGAGACTTGGTTTTAGCAAAGGAACTACAGATAGTAATTTATACTTAAAGATTGACACTGATAATATCTTGATTGTTGAAGTATTTGTGGATGATATCATTTTTGTGCAAATGACAAGATCAACAAGGATTCTTCTGTTGAGATGCAGAAAGAACTTGAGATGTCTATGATAGGTGAGCTGAAATGTTTTCTTGATTTGCAAATTATACAGTCTAAGACAAGAATTATTATACCAGTCTAAATAAGAGATGGAGAATTATCATATCACAATCTAAATAAGAGATGGAGAATTATTATATCACAATGCCATTTGACATAGCTTGTTAGTTATGCTGACTTCATATTGTAGAGTAGGCTCTGGTGTCGAGACTGATTCAATCAAAGCTCAACCAAATAGGCAAAAAACATTTGACCTTATAGCCTATCTTTTTCATTTCCTTAAGATTATTGGTAACATAATTAATTTGCTTCCATATAAATTTTAAAGAAAAAAAATAAAACTATACAACTTGTGTTGGTTAGATATATTTAAAATTGTAAAAATAAGAATTTTTTACAGCTACCTTTCCTCCAAATATACATTTTAATCTATCTTTTATAGTGCAAAGTAACTTAGAGTAACTTTCAAATAATAAAATAACACGTTCTCTTTCAATTGTAATCCATTCTTTGAATGCATTATCTCAAATGTATAAATAATCAAGAAACATGTTCATAGTCGATATATATAGTCATAATATATTTCAGTTTATCCAATTCCATTTATTTAAGAAAGTGAATATCCTGATCACCCTATTTTGCATGCATCAAGCTGTTGTTGAACTTACATTCTGTTTACAAATGTGCCAAGAAACAATATACACAAACTGCAAAGGTATGAATAACTACCTTATTTAAAATGACAGCATGCATATGCCATTTTGTAAAAGTTGAAACATTAATGTTTGATGTTTGCACCTCCTATATTGTATAGCTCAAGCAAATAAAAATTTTAAGAGGTTGAATATTTTGGTTACCAACCTGGCAACGCATGTGTGTGTTTTGAGCTCCAATATACTCCTTCACCATTCTGCCACTTCCTACTTCCCAAAGCTTTACAGTAGAATCCTTACCACACGAAAGTACATATCTGACCATCCAAAATGTAAACATAGGATATTATGTTTTGCATAAATGAAATAGGATTATGCTTCCACTTGTTAAGGATTCGTGAATCATAAGGAAAATACAACCAAAAAAGGCAAGCACGAAATGCTCAGATGACTAAAATTAGCATGTAAAAACAAGAAACTCTGGAGGAAACTCCATGCAATGCATCAGAGACACTAGAATCAAAAAAGGCCAAATGAGAAGAATTCACATTTCACTTAGAACTGAAGAAGCAGTTTTTAAGACATTTTCATTTACTTTGAACTTGGAAACAGAAATTGATTGTAGATGGGAATAAAGCACATACAAAATACAAAAGACATACAAATACAGATATTACGTAATTACTTATCCAAGTGTGCCATTTCCTAAACCCTAAGATAATTCAGATAGAAAATTACAAATACTTGACATAAGGTAAATAAACCTCAAAACAACAATGAAATAGCCTGAGGTTTTACCATTTTTTTGGTGATGTCTACCTCAAACTGTAGGAACTGGCCATTTTTTCATCAGAAAAAGTAAACTCAAAATGGGTATTTAGCATCATTTTTTCTAAGTTCATCCAATGCCCCTAGCAGAATCGGCTAATTAGGAATGTAAATGGGTGCTGAAAACAGAATGGACAAGATTTTTTTATTAAAAATGATAATATCATATGTTAATAATGTAATAACAGTATTTGATATTTGTTTTACAATAGAATGCCAAATCTAAAACAAAAACATACAAATCTGATAACCAGCTGAAGTAGAGGCTGAAATCCACAAATATTAAAAATGAAATACATTTTTTATTATATTATGTAGCTTCTAGAAAATAATTTGAATGTTTATATAATATTAAACTAAGTTGCCAGTTCTGGTTCTTGGACAGTTCGGGTTTGAGGTTCGGGTTTGTGGGTTCAATCAAAAAATTTGGGGCATTGGGTCTTCCATTCAAAGACATAAAAATAAAAAATATAGATGTAGATGCAGCAGTAATTAAGTCCATAAAGCATCATTATGCTAATAGTCAAATAACATAGAACAACAGACCACCATATTAATAGCCAAAACTCGACTATCATGATATATATTAAGATTTTACTTTAAATAACATAGCAACACGTCAAAATACACCACCATATTAATGTTATATTTCAACAATAATAATGTCAACTAGCAAGTGTCAACAAGCAGCCATCACTGATCAAATATCATATGGGTGATCAAAAGTATCATCCTCTCATATGTTGTGGTACATTAGAACCACAAATAGTCCCACTAGCACTAGTATTGGCAGGGTAATATCATTCTTAGCCCCATGACTACGAGGTAGCTCATGTTCATCATCAACTCCATGCGCAGCAAGGTGGGAAACTAAAGCATCTAATTTGGCATGCTCTAGAACAATATCCCAATCCTTTTTCTCCTCTTGTTTGTAGGTATTTTCTTTTTGTACGAGGAGCCACAAGTTTTAATGAAGAAAAACTAAGTCATCAGCCTTCTTAAAGTGGAGTGTAATGTGTTTTGTTGAGTGGCCAAAATATGTGCTCCAATTCCTCTCAGATGAAGATGAACTAGTAACCTATCAAGATTTTCATATTTGAAATTAGAGAGTTAATGCTTATGAACTAAATTAAAATATAAATTCATCAATGAGAATCTTAGAAGTTAAGAACTTACTTGTGAATAAATTTTGATGGGAAGAGGCTGTACGTGCTGGTATGATTCTTGATTAAAATACCACCATTAAGGATCATCAATCTATGCTTGTCACAAAGAGCTTCAAGACCACAATGGTTTACACATGCAAAACTCATGAATCAAGTCCTCACTGTAGTTTGCATGTCATGGTGAAAAAGTCTATGAAGGGCTACTTTGTACGCTTGAGCAACTTCAAGATCTCTATATGGGGCAACTTTTGTTCCAGCAAGGAATTGTTGACTATAGTACTTGGGACTCAATGCAAAGGCAAGGAGATGCAAAAGAGTAGTCAATTTGTTCCATCTCTCCAAAATGGTTTGTTATAGTTCTTTGAAGAATGTTTCTTCGAGATCTTGCTCTTTTCTATTTATGATGACCACCATGCACCTCCATTACTGCTCATTGAGAATCCCAAGCATGGACACCTAGCCAAGATTGATCCCTAAGGATCAATGCATCATATCAAGGAACCACATTCCCGAGTGCCATAACATGCCCTATCCACCATGGGTCTACCACTTCATCTACATATATCACATCCTAGGAGAGTACCCAATCATCCCATGATGTGAAAAGGGATCACCCTCAAGTTGGAAATCATGTTCGAACACATAGCTTGAGTCATCTCGTGAATCTAGTCGCATGTTATCTTTTCCAAGTGCAATGCTAGAACTAAGTGATATTCCAACATCACCTCCTATCTCAAACAATGGATTGTAATACGACTAAGCTTCCATCTCAAACAATGGGGTATTGAAGATTCCTAGCTTTGATTTTGTAGAGAAAGTGCATCACTGCTATGCACTTTGGGTCTACCTCTTCATCTGCATATACCATATCCAGTGGTTTCCTAGGAGAGTAACCAATCATCCCATGATGTGAAAAAGGACCGCCCTCAAGTTGGAAATCATGTTCCAACACATGGCTTGAGTCATCACTTGAATCTAGTACCATTTTCTCTTTTTCCACATGTAATGCTAGAACCAAGTGATATTCAAATACCACCTCCTATCTCATACAATGGGTTGTCATATGATTTAACTTCCATCTCAAACAATGGCTTATTGAAGGATTCCTAGCTTTGGTGTTGTAATGAAAGTGAATCGCTCCTATGGTAGGGATCTAAATCAGAATTATCATCTCCATCATAACTGCCTCATCGCATCCAAACTATATTATGCATCCTAACCATCAAGTTCAATGGTGTATTACAGGTCCAAATTATCAAGGTCACCATCCTCATGCTCAAGATCAGTTGCAACTAAAGATATATCAAGTTCCTTCTCAGGGACACAAACAACTCTATCAGTGCTAACCTATGTGCATGTGACATTCTCTTCCAAAATGATTGTCTCTTTATCTTCTCTCTTTTTTATGTTTGAATTTCATGACAATCTTTACAAACACCCTTTAATATCTGCATCCTTCACCAACTTGATCAACCCTTTCATTAACTCACATATGAACCTATCTAACATAGTACAAGGCAAGAGAATCCCCAAAGGAGATGTCCTAGCCTCCAGCAATTAACCACACAGTGGAATTTAAACAAAAACACAGAGATTTACATCCACAACAATGCCAATTCTCACGATAGAATCATAACGTTTTTATTCAAAATGCCCAACTATAAGGCCTTCCTAGTTATGGCCAAATACTTGCAAGACCTTGCAAGATCCAAATACCAGCTAGCCCAAACTTCAATCTAGTAGAAACTCCCAAGAAGAATCTAAACTTGTGCTCGCAAGCCATCAAGCAACCTTCTTGCTTCCCAAGCCCACACTTAGCTACCAGCTCTGCCAAACTTCGCTCCTCTCAGCTACTTTATCTTCTCCATCCTGAATTATTATGATTCTAGACTTCGCAAGACCCCCCCTAATTATACTAAACCAAGCCACAAGTCGGCCTAGCAAAATACATTAAATAAATACACCCTCAAGCCACAAGTCGGCTTGGCAACAAACATTAAATACATAAAATAACTAAATACTTAGGACAAGCCCCAAGTTTACAATGCATAGCTAATTCATATGACAACATAAGAGTATGTGCGCTTAGACATAGGTCCATGTGTCATCCAACGATCTAAATCCAAGAGCGCAAATGTCAACTCCCCCAGATCGAAGCTTGTGGAAACAATCTCTAAAGTTTGTCTAGTAAATCAGGAACACACACCTACAATCACCAAAATAGCTCCAACTCCAAGACGATTATTCCAAACCTCATGCACACTTAGGACAAGGTTGCCCAATATGTCTTGAACACACCCCCAACCGTGCAAACCATAACTCCACAAACCCAAGCTCGAAGCCCCTGCATACAAGATTATTGACTTCCCTAAGATGCTCCTCAATCACTCTTTGTTATAGACAATCTTCCACAACCCAACAAGATGGTAGGGATAACTTGTGCTCTAATACTATTGTAGCAACCACCTCCGATTTGGTGATTGCGAATGATGATTTTTTTTCTTTTGATTTTTTTCTATTTTTTCTATATTTCCAATATGAACTAAAGTAAAAAAGCGTAAAAAAATAGGAAAGGAAAGTGCAAGGATGATCTCTTGAATTTCTATTTGCACCAAATGATCAATTACATACCAATACATTTAGATATATATTTGATTGTTTTTTGAGACAGTCCCAAATTGCATGAATAACCCTAATTTTTCACAATGACCACTCTTCTAATTTCTGATCTGCAACAACATACCCTAGGTACTTCTGGTCTGCTCCTGATAATGCCTCTAAACCAGTGAATCGAGACTCGTTATGAATCGCACGAGTCAGAAAGTTAGGTCACCCCTGCCAGGTCAAAACAACCTATGACCCTAACCCTCAAAGTCATGATGACTGACTTGGCTGACTCAGCTGACTTGCCTGATTTTTAATTTTAGTATTCAAAATTTTCGTAATACATCTAAAATTTACCATTGTACTTACGTAACACGGTTACAGGGAGACCCGTCTCCCCCATAAAAGACATGGCTTGGAGATAGAGATGCGTCTCAGAGACTTTTCACATCTCCAGAGACCTCAAAAAAGGTTGGAGACTTCATGACAAAGTCTCATGAAGTCTCCCAATCTACTAATCCAAAAATTGAGGTCTCCCCGAAGTTTCCTAATAAAAATAAATGTAAAATATAATATTAAATAACTTTATGTATTTTAGCCCTCATTTTAATATTTTTGAATGCAAAAATTAAGACCAATGACAATATAAATGATTTTTTGGAGAACATGATAGCTGAAGACCTTGAGATGGTTGATCATGACCTTGTGGAGTAGATGATAGTACCATCAACATACTAGTACTAGATACATTTCCGGTTTTTGTTTACCATACTAAGTTTGTTCATTTTTGTTTTCATATTGGCAATTTAGCATCAAACTATATTTTTTTTGAATTTAAAATTTGAATATCTAATGATAATCTCAGCGATTATCAACCTGATATGATGATGACCATATGCAATATTCGGGAAACAAGTATGAGTATGAGATATAGTAATGTGATTATGTGAGTTTTGAAATATTTGACTCTATATTAACATGACATTACTATTATTATTTACTTTAGTCTTTTAATTTTACAATATTACTATTTTGTATTTAGTATTAAACTCTTTAAACTAAAAAAAAAAATTGTTGTCACCAAGTAACCCCGTCTCCTTTTTTTGAATAATTGTCGTACCGGTACTAGTACCAATACTAGAGACCTCCAAGTCTCCCCGTCTCCCAATGAACTTGTTACGTAATCAATGTATGTTTATTATGTGATCAAATTACCTTCTATTTCATGATGTTGTTGTGTCTTCAAGTTTTATTCAATAATGGGTGTATGGAATGTTCTTTAAATCCTAAAATATCTCTAGATTTCAAGAGTTTTGCCACTTTCTCAAGTCACTACCGAGTGCGAGTCAGTTCACGAGTCAACTTACCATTGTCGAGTCAGGGTCGGGTTGGGTCCGAGTCTAGGAACTATGCTCTAAATCCTACATCTATGTTAGGGTTTTCTATTAATTCTTAATTGAGGGTGCAGCTCAATTGCTAATGAGTTCCCAAGCTAATAGAAATCTAACAATGGCTTGATCTGCAAATTACTCTTGATCCTTCCCTACCAAACACTGATTTCTCTTCACCAATGGCTACAAATGGATCTTTCATGTAGTCCTATTGGTAAGAACTTGTGAGAATACCCTTGGTTGATAATTTCACACCTATAGGCACCTCATCTCCTGGAATTTTCATTCCCAAAAGTTTGAATCACTGTTGAAACCCTTGTTCCTCGAGAAGCTTCCAAACTCAACCTTTAAACATGCATCCCCAAGTTTCTTTGTTAAAACTCGCTTCAAGAGATGGATCAATTTTAACGATTTGCATAAGTATTTTTAAATAATATAACTTGCATTTGTTTTAATCAAATCACCCCTAATGTTGTCGTACAACTCCAAGGCCCTATTAATATTTTCATTTTTGTTTTATACTTTTTTTTAAACCTATGTCTCCATAAACTGGCATCCCCTTAATCACACTATATTATGACTTGATTTAATCACTTTATTAATAAAATGATAATGTTAATGGATTAATAAAAAGTAACTTAAATTAATACAAAGTTACTTTGTAAGGGTAACTTTAAGTTATTTAATTAAAATATTAAAGTTCACTATAGAGAAATCTTAATATTTTAATATTTATTTTGAATCCATTACCTGATCTCTCCAACTGAAATATGAAGATGCAGCTTGGTTCTATAGTGATATTTGAATGAAGAAGATCAACTGACAGTCTCCTCCAAAAAATAGGAGATCAACTCAAATCAACTAAAACTACTAATAAGGCCTTTTGCCATGCTCCACAACCTTTTGGGTGGTCAATAAGTCAAGTGGTAGACTCCTTAAAAATACAAACTACCTTAAAAAGTAGGAGACTAACATCCAAAATAGCTCATAAAGCCTCTTGCTCAGCTATGGGTGGCCAATGGGTGAATTGACAATGTCCTAAGAACTAGGATTCCCTCTAAAAAATAGTTTTCTAATGATGAGCTCTTGAAATACCCTATAGAACTCATCAAAGGGTCTCAAACCTCAGAAATACGTTCCCAATCCATTGTATTAGCTAGCAGAACCCAAAGATAGGCTAATCCTGCTAGTTGCATGGACACTAAGGAAGGCAAATGGGGGAATTACAAAGTGCTCGCAACATGAAGTGATAAGGAATAAACAATGAAGGACCGATTTAAAAAAGACTCGGTACACCGATGGGAAGTTTTGGTCAATTAGTACATGCAAAGGGAAGCTAGGGAGTGAGCAGTCCCAAAAGGCATGGTATGCATCATACTCAAAGTGAACCCTATGGCCTTCAATCTTATAGGGAGAATGTTGAGGTTTTTAGCACAAAATCTTGTTGAATTGTAAGACTAGCATGAGTAAAGGCACCAGAGGAATGTCGATGGTAGATACTACAATGATACAAAGGAAGGACTCATTGTGAGGAAGAAGAGTACGATACTAGCAAATGTCGCATCCTTGGCAATTAATGCCTCTATGACCAAATAAGTACTAACATACCAAAAACACTCAAGAAGAAGGAAACGCATTGGTAAGGAGATCTCTTCATCTGAGAGAGCAAAGTGAGAGGAGATGACAATCACGAGAAACTATGTAAGGCTTAAAGAGTCTAGCATGGACTCAAAGGGACAATAAAGGGCGTAGTTCGGAAGGTGAAATATCATAAACGTGAAGTGAGTTGGTGTCATGTCCCCTACTTTCATACAATGAAATTTAATAAGCAATATAATAAATCTTATAAATGACCTTTTGTTATTGAGATAATAATAAATTGATAAGATATAAAATAATATTAAATAAGGAAAACAGTAATATAAGTCTTGACTCTTGAATATATAGCTATAATATAATATAGATAGACAAATGATTTTAAAATAAATATGTTAATAATAATAATAATAAAATTGTTATTATTAATATAATAATAATAATATAATCTAACAATATAATTCATATCTTAAATATAACTAAATTTAATTATGAAATTATATTCAAGAGTTGTGTCTCATCCATTAGACATATATTGAAGAATATATATAACAAAAGAGTATAGACAAGATGGGGTGAGGGGAGAGAGATTAACCAATGGAGAAACAAACGGAATTAGGATTTAAATAAAACTATTTTTGCCGACCATTGCACGAGAACTGATAAGGAATAGGAAGTGTTCATGGAGATATCTGAAGAGTTGACATACATCAACATCAGATATGAGATTCAACAAATTTTTATAGGCAATTATCTTCTTACGACCAAATAGCGCTGAAGGTAGCATTCAGAGGTTTATTGCAGGAAAACATATAGGAAGGAATATATTGACAGAGTAATCCCACAACCAATTATAATCTCTGCAAACCATAGTAACACACAGCTGGTTAAACACAATATTTCTGATTCATAAAGGAAAACTGATAGAGGTATCTCCAATTCCAATCAGCGTGGAGAAAGAACAAAGAGATGAAAATAATATAATTGTAGTCATCATTTGAAGTGTATGCGCATATTGTATTGGTGATATATCCTTCAAACATCTTACCTAGTCAAAGAGCAATTGCACAGAATAGAGAGGACAGTAACGAATAGAGCCAAAGCCAGTGTCTGACTCTGTATGAGGAGGTTATAAAGAGTAAGTAGGGAATGAGAATTAAGGACATGGTTTCCTTTGCAGAGAAATCACTACAATCATATTTGCACAGGAAGCTATTACACTCGTTTCTGAGAAGCTATGAGAATGAGGGAGAAGGATCAGTAAGAGATTGTATGAATATAGAGAGTTCCAATTATACAGAAGAATCAGACAATATAAAATTCATTAGATACTATACATAGAATTTTATATTTGTACTCTAACAAGAATATAGGACCATTTTTAGGTAATCACTAGTAGGAGATCAATCATATCCGTTCAGAGAAATTTAGAAAGAAGTATCAAATATGGAGCAATGAATATTATATAAATATAAACATAAAATAAGGGACTCATAGGACATGGAGGACTCAAAATCCAAACATTAATCTTGAGTTATTGATTGAATTGATTAATTTCCTGGGAGGGACATTATAGTTGGAAGAGGTTGCCAGAAACCCGTCACACCTAAATGACAAACTAGATCTCGCCAACTAGGCAAGTAACCAAATTGTGCAATCTCCTTTAAGAAAAGACTCTTAAGTCTACAAACAATACCAGCAATGCATCGATAAAGTTATACGTGACAAAGAGGAAGAAAGGAACCTCCAAAATGAAGTCGCCAAAGTCTTTGAAGCAATTTGCACCATATCAAGAAATTTTGGCTTAGAGAAGAATAAAGAACGAGGGGAGGGAGCTGAAGACTTTGAGGAGAGAGTACAAAAATAGGGAAGGCAACCAAGGTGTAGAGGATGCATGCAGATGTGTAGAGAGCTCGTGTGTTGCCAAGACTGCAAGAGATGCACCAGAACATTGTTAAGAGCAAAACAGTCCAATCTGGTCATATACTACTATACACAGGATACCTACCAAGCACGAATGATAGTAAACATCTCAAAAAGGCTGAAAATCCCTAAATTCACAAGGGATGGATCAGAGGATCCTGCACACAATTGCAAAACCTACATAGACATATGGGAGGCAAGTGAACAATATGACCAAGATCCTAGTTGAAAACATTTCCCACCACACAATGGGGGATCACCATTAACTAGTACACAGACCAAGACAATGCACATAAGGGGAAATGTGGTGAACTAAAGAAAGTGTTCCAGGAAGAATTTGAATTCCTAATGGCTTGAAAAACAAGTGGTTCATCAGGTGATTTAATTCCATCTCTAAGAAGAAAAATGAAGGTAGTACCCCCGTCCTCACATGTCGACACCAAAAATTGGACATCATTAGTAATAGTAAATCATCAAGGGGAAAGGAGGCTAGTGATGATTATAGTATGGATGAGAGCAGTGATGGAGAATACAAGACCATGCAAGCTCTACAAAGGGACATGTTGAGGATGATGGAGCTTAAGGAAAAAAAGGAAAGTGCTAGGGAGGGTAAAGAGTTATGGTGCACTGATTGCAAAAGTAGGTCACACCAAGTCCACTTACCCAAAGAAATCATTTAGCAACATCTATCAAGTACTGAGACATTCAATCACAAAGTGCTCTTTGTTCAAAGGGAACATGCTACCCTGTAGACCATCCACCAAAACAACTCACAAACTCGAAAACTTGCCTAGAGGGTATTGCAGTAATCACAATATGTCAAGAAGTAAAATCCAATGCAACACAAAGGATAGACCCATGGTTCAATGCTAGATAGTACAATGAATTGGATTAGCTTACTTGGGAGTGTCAAAGCAGAAAAACTAATGGAGGCCTTCTATGCAAATAGTGTCTACCCGAGGACCATGAAGTCATCGATTGTCTAAAACAAAAAAGAGTAAATATGTTGGACATAAAGGAGCCAAATAAGGGAATATTGACGAATACTAGACTCCAAACAATGGTAGTGTAGCTTGACCCCCATATGGAAAAAGCTTAAGAAGCCAAGGCTTATATTGAAAAGAAAATGGCGGAGGAAAGAAAGACCTCAAATGATGCCACTAGGCTTCCACCCCTATCGGAGTGGGAGAAAACCATAAGAGATAGATGTTGCATGCCACAATGACTATAAAGATTTTAGAACTAAAAAGTATACCACACTTGAAGATGGTCATTTTTAATGTAATCGGTAGCAAAGTAGTCGATTAAGTACATTGCAAACTAGTAAGGAAGCCACTTGCCAACTTGGCCATAGGCTCGAAATTATTGACGATCGGTATTGGGACGAGAGCAATTATTGTAAAGAGAAGATAATTAAAAGGAAGCTTGCAATACCATTGTCATAAGAGACATAGAAGGCCCTAGGTAAGTTAACACTATAGCCACCAACCTTTCACCTATTAGAGGTTGACCAATACAGCATGATCACAGAAAAGGTTACAATTGGCACACAAAGTTTCTTTCTAGACTTTGTCATCATTTTATTAGAGCATGTTGGCGTAAATACATATTTACTACTTAAGTTTACTTAGGTTAAAGCATTATTTTATTATTTTGCATTATTTTATTATTTTATTTTGTGAGATACTTAGGAGTTTGCACACTTTTTTGAGTTGTTATGTTGACAACACAGAAGTACGCAACTCTATTTTAGCACATGTTGTCTACAACACTAGAGTTTACATCATTCATTGAGTTGTCATGTAGACAACACAGTTATTCGCACTCCCTTTCTAGCACATGTTGTCTACAACACTGATTTACGTGTTACACCCTTGTAGGCTTATCCTCTCATCATCGCACTTACTTCCGTGCTCAATGGAGGATAAACCATATCTGGTGGACATGTGCCTGGTTGTATGACTCATCATGTAGCTGATTCCGAGGCATTCTAGATGTATCTCAGAGGCCTTTATTTATAGGCACTCCTAGTGTACTCTTAACAATGCATATTGAATGAATATATCGTCATTCTGATCATACTCTCTCTTTCTGGTCTATAGTTGTGCTTGTGTTTGAGTTCTTAGTTCCTAGGTGAATTTTGCCCTTAGGCAAATTCTTACATGGTATCAAAGCTTGGAGATTTTCTCATCACATAGTCGTTCGAGACCATTGTTGCTTCAACACCTCAGCCCGAATCCGGAGTAATGCAGAAATTGGGAACGTCTAGAGCCAGATCTAACCTCACCATTGCGTCCAGAATGCTGATTCGGTGAAAATCGACTATAAACTTGGCTACCTTGGCCCAAAGTCAACCGTGAGACAAAAATGTTTTGCAAATCGGCACCCGAAGGCCCCGATTTGCAGTTTGGGTATGGTCATTTTTACATCTACAATTTAATTTTTCAAATCTGTTAATTCTCTGCTTTTTTTCGGAAAAAAATTACGCCCAGGCGAGCCAGCAGAGAAAATCTTTTTGTAGAACCGGGCTGTCAAATCCCAGCCCTGCGAAAAGTATTTTATTTGTTCGCAAGAGAAATCCCTTTTATTCCGCGAGCATCGTCCATTTTTCGACGGGCTTATTTTAATTACGACGGGCACTATATAATTTCCGGCGGATTATACCCAGCCTGCACCTCACCCTCGATTGAGGCCCAACCACAGGCGGGGCTTCCTTTTATTTAAGCAGCCGCAGACCTTTACATTTAAATAGTTCGGAAACCACACCCACGATACATGTGGGATTTTCATTTCAACATTCCGGCGCTGTCTTTTTAAAACCCCTCGGCTCTAATGACAGTGAAGGAATTTTCGTCTCCGGCAACTTGTATTGGAAACTTTTGCCCGGCAAAAGTAACTCTGACCGTTGACAGAATATTCCGGCCGTGCTTGGTAAAGTCTGGCGCCACTGCGAGTTTGAAACCCGACTCCCACTGTTTTGCCATTCTCCGACGGCCGAAAACCTTTGGCGAGCAGATAAATCCAGCACCTATCTGAAGATTCTAGCAGTTGTCAATGATTTCGGCCTGCCTTCAACATTTTCCATCAATGTTGTGCCCAAGTTCTGGTCACACCATGCATCGAGTAGTCTTTGTGACATGAGAACAGTCTTCAAACCGGAGCCCGCGCCAATAGATTAGCCACGTGGCGCCCCTACGCAGCAACACGTGGACACCTGCTTACGCCTCCACACGGCAAAACTCCAACTTGATTGCCACATAGGCCAGCGCTTTGACACGTCAACCAGTGACATGCAAACTGCCACCTGTGCCACGTCACCTAACACCTAAGCTTCCGTACAGTGCCACATAGGCCGCTGAATGGACACTGTCGTACATCCATGCAGTGTGACATGTCAGCTTTTTCCGTACAGACGCGTCAGTGTACGGATGCCCAGTCAGCAATCTGTACTGCCACGCCAGCAGGGGGCTCGATTTTTTGCTTGTCATCATTTCACGAGGTTAAATTTGATGGCCATCTGACCATCAAAAAAGGTCGTTTTCAACTGCAGCAACGGCCGTTTGACCATCAAATTTAAGCACGCAGTTTTCCTGCCAAACCCCTCTCCAGATTGCTTTTCGATTTGGCAGCCTAACTTTGCGAGCCCATAACTTGGTCATCCGGACTCTGATTCAGGTGCAATTTTTTTTAAAATTGGATAGAATTTCCTAAATTTTCCAGTGGTGGTGTTGTTTTATGATTTTGGTGCAAGGATTTTTTAGAAATTGTGTTTTTTAGCAACTGTACCTGCATAATCTTGCATTTTGCAACTTCAAGTGCTCCGTACAAGCACATCTGGTCACCATTTTAAGTTCCGTTTTTTTTGAAAGTGCGTTGTTTTTCGTCTACTTTCTAGATCTGCAGTCAAATTCTAGGGTTGTGTGGACAAAATTCTCACTTACAGAATTAGGGCATTTTTGCATTGTAAAGTATTGATTACTTTTCAGAATTGTTGTACATCTGAGCTACAGTGCTTAGTGACAGATTTGGGCCTCAAAAGGCATTTGTCAAAGCAAAGTCAGAAAGTCCACTTTGTTCATTTTGATAAGTGGCCCATTGTACACGCACTACTTATAAAGTGCCATTAGCATATTTTTCAGAGCAAAACCCTTGCCTCCTCTCGTCTTTTTCTTTTGTGATAGGTTTTTGCATGCAGGTATTCAAAGGTTTTGTGGATTTGTTTTGATCAAATCCTTCATCACGTACATAAGAATAAAGGAGTTGGGAAGCTGAAGACCACCATAAAATAAGAATCAGTTGACCATCATCAAGCTCATGATAATCCTTTCAGTGTCTATATGATAAGCAAAATGCAATAGTAAACTAAAGGTCAGGAATCACGTTAATCAGAGACCATCAAAGACAAGAAGATACGACTAAGGAAGCAGAGGTAATCACTAATGAGGAAGCAACGAACAAAAGGATAACCTCACTATCAACGCAGTCAAAGACCCATTAGTCGATTGGCAAGAAGATAAAAAGTATGAAGTACATATTTGCAATAGCGATATGGATATAATCATAAAATAAAAGAGAATAAGTGTAGTCAACTACAAAAGGCATCGCATGTAGAACAAACAAGCAATATAGATATATAATCAATAGTCAAACCCAAATGAATTCCAGTCAACAGTAATAGCCAATTCCTTTGCAAATGTCTGTAACGATGTAAGTAGAGCAATAAAAAAAGCCCATACAATATTGTGATTTATTTCTAGTGAAATAAGAAAGCTATACTAAGAAGAGACACTAGGAACTAAGTGTATTATAATAAACTATCGATAGAGAATCATTGAGGATTGACGTAGCTGTAGACACAGAGAGATTAGAAGTATGGGATACATGATAGTTGAAACTAACACACTCAATAAAGAGAATTATAAACATAAGAGAACTGATTACTCCCATAGAGATCCAGCAAATCCTTGACAGAGGACATTCATTATGAATGTCGAGTCTCTCCTAGAGAAGATTCTGAGATAAGAGGGCATTCATGAATTGAATGTCGGATTCGAAATTGAATTCAGCGGAAGAGATTTGTAGAGAATCTCTTAGAGACAATATATATTCTAGTGGTCAAACATATGCATATGTCAATGATAGAGACTTGGTAGAGGTGGGATTTCTATCGAGTAGTGTTAACCAGAGATCCCAAAGAGGCCTAAGGGAGAAGCTCTTTCTATGACAATTACGTAATTGAGACATAGTTCTCACCAAACGCTTAGGTGATTGGAGAAAGGATCTCTCCCAAAGGATTAGGATGGGTTATTCAGATTAGTATTTACTAAAATCTAATGTTGCTAATATGTTTTATATATAATTTTTCGATATTGTACTGACAAATGGTTGAAGGTTACAGCATTTGAATCTAATCAGAAAGTGGAGACTTTACACAAAACTTTCACCAAGTGTTGTGCCCTATGAAGGTTTTCCAAATGAGGTTGCAAGCAGAGTGGGTTTAACCATAGAGGAAACTTCGCAGTTAAGCGCACTCAACCTGAAGAAGTATTGGGATGGGTAACCTCTCAAAAAGTCCTAGTGCTTCACCTCTGTGAGCATCACCTAGATCCAATGCCTATAAAATGTTTCATTCGTTCTCATGAGGGATGGGTTATATGAACCACTACTCATGAAACAATGGGGTCAATGAGTTTCACTCAAAAAACTACACAATTGAATCTTGATAGCAATATCACAATTTGACTTGCTGTGGAAAATATTTCCTACGTATCATTCTCTATATATTTTAAGTTTGTAATGGTTTTTTTGGACCTTTGGTTAACATATGGTTGATATGAGAGATTATGAGTTTAATTCATGTTTCTAAGCTACAAATATGTATATATTTTTGTATTAACATACCCAAAAAGTACCCAACCCCAACTTTCATTCTCGTATTCGCATATCATACCCACATTCTGTAGTCCAATTATATTTTAGTAACTAAGATCTAAAATAATCTACGGTTGTTTGGTGTCCATTCTACACAACTAGGCAATAGGAATGTTATGCAAGTGCTAGGGTATAACAATGTATGAATATAATTTGTCCTTCAAAACCTTCTAAAAGGGGCAATTCACACCAACCACCCAAGCCTAGACTTACACCTTTACAAAGATCACAATACCTTCACAAAACTCCTAAACAACATCTTGATATGAACTCAACACTTAGATTAAGATGTGTGGTGCAATTCTTCATGATACTCCTTATGAAACCAATATCTGATTGATTCATAAGGTGAAAATGACAAACACGATTTGCAGGGGGTAAGCCATATTGTTAGGGGTCTCTATAGGTCCAATGTAACATGTCCCAACCATTAAGAAAGTCCAGGGTAGCCCTACGATAAGTGTTCCTTAAATGAGCCTCCAATTCCTAATAGTCCTAGTTATAGGGTTAAGGGAGCACAACTCCAAAACTTTCCGCTAGACCCAAAGAACTAAACACAATTCTAAGTACCCTTTATGGAGTACTACCAATCCCCAAAGCCAAGGATCTTGAAGTCTTGAGGAACAGACTACAACATAACAAAGTCAGACAGGCCTAATTGGGCAATTAGGTCACTTTACTGAAGGAAGTACTCAAAAAACTTATGGAAGGATAAAACCAAAGTTAGAATTGCACTTGGCATAATCCCAAACCACTCTGGGCTTGGTTGCAAGGCTTGACTCAACCCCAAAGGTATGATTGTCATTACTTTACCACTCTGGTCTCTGGTTGCCACATACAAATGTCGACCTCAATTCATCTAAACCAAGAACCAACACTCACTTCCCTGCAAACCAACTCCAGAAACATCAATGCAACATACAAATCTCTCATTCCACCAAGGAACGTGAGAGAAAAATGAAAAATTACAAAGGAAACCCTACTTCAAGAGGGTTTTAGAACAGTACACAAAGAATATGCTCGAACTTTCTTTCCCAATCACTTCAAAACCTCAAACCAAAAGCAAAATGAATGTGATCCAATACTCCTTACATCCCAATTGGTTTCATCACCTATTTTGATCATACAAGCCTATACAAGAAATTGAAATTTGACTATTGCAAGAAAAATTAGTTATTTTATTGATTCAAAAACAAAAATTACATCATGATTGCTTTCCACCCGCCTGAAAAGGCTATGAAAGCATTCCCCAACGGTTACAACTGTATTTCAAACCATATGTCCATTGGGGAAGTCATTTAGACATTACAATCAAAAAGTTACAATGTTGTCAAAAAGTTGCTTGACAACTTTTGACAACATTTTCAAAAATGCACTAAAAGTGCAAACTTATTGCAAAAAGTGAATCTAAGGTTCATTATTAACTTGAAATGACTTAAAAACACTAAACAACCTAAATCCTAAGCTTTTGGGACCCTTTGACCATGGTTGACCAAGTGGCTTATGAATGCCAAATCTTGGAACCAGGCCTTACAAAGTGGGTCAGAAAACTATAAGGGAACACTTAGGACTTGAAATCCTCAAGACCCCCTAGGAGTCACAAAAAGATGAGAACTTCAAGTTGTTGCAGTGGGTTCTCCTGAACCAAAATGAGTGTGGATTTGTGGGTTTTAGCAGCAATTTTTTTTTGTGTGAGGGGTCATATTATTTAAGGGCATACTTGTGTTTGCATGTGTTCCAAAGTAGAATGCATAAGTTTGACAACTCTTCCCACCCTAAGCTGATGTTAGCTATTTGATAACTCTTGCACCAATTTTCAGGTTGGACAAACACTTTTTAAAAAATATGTGAATTAATTGTAGAGACTACCCCTTCTTTTAGCATCCAAATTTATGGTCTGTGCATAACTGAATTAAAAAACAGTCCATCACCTGTAATTTTCTCTACTAGACGTGGTTTAATGTTGTTGGATAAGAAAGAGACATTAACAACTTTGAAGGGTGTGTTAGGCTGAAAGGGGGTGTTTTATTATGCATGTACTGTCTTGTTTAACTTTCAGACACCCTACAATAGGCCTGCTACAGTTTTTTATTGATGATGATAGGAATGCATTAAACATGGCTTACACATTCATAACCTATTAATTGTTGTCTTGCATTTTGTCACCACAAAATATTGGTAACAATATGAAACTTTTTCCAGCTAGTTTCACATATCTCTAAGTTGAATTTGATATTCAATTGTTTAATGTTGATTGATCAATCAACTTCATTTCGTATAGTAAATTGTTTTACTGAAGGCTTTCATCAAGTCTTTTTCGTTTTTCTTTATGTCGAATCTTTGCTTGATTTTTGAGGCTTTCATTGTCGTTTTCTTTGCTTTTGAATTTGCGTTTGTTGGTTTTTAGTCCTTTGGTCTTGCTCATGTCATGGCTTTCGGTTTCCCTTTCACTTTGGTCTAACCTCGAGAGTAATCGGAGTTGTCAGTCAAGAGATTTGGCCATTTTAGTGTCTCAAAAGTGGACCTTTTTTATGCAACGACACGAAATAAAAATATGTTATATTTTTAATTTGACATTCACTTTTTGAAAAATATAACTTAAATTCACTTTATGTTGTGTTTTTAAGTTACTTTATCATTTAAATTTTCACTTAAAATAACTATAGTGCACTTTATGTTATAATTTTAAGTTGGGTTACTTTATGATTTTTTACTTAAAGTCACTATATAAGCTTACATAGTTTCAGTTTAATTTTTTATATTTAAATCAAATGGTCTTTTAAATATTACTTTTTAAACGATATTTATGTGTTATATTTTTAATATGATATATAAATATGGTTTATGTCCCATTAAAGCAACATTTTAATGAAATTAAATTCATATATGTTTATTAAATGGCTTTAAGTTATCAAAAGTGGACATTTTATATGCAATTACATGTAACATCCATCAAAAGTCAACATTTGACATGTCACTGCATATAAAGTTTAACTTAGAAGCATAAGATTATCAAAAATGGACCTTTTTGGTGTCATTACATCAAAAGATGAATTTTATATGTCATTGAATCAAAAACATGAGATTTCACTTAAAATATGCAGTCCACCCCAAAAGGTTTGATTTTGATCAAATGCATGTTTTGAAATGTGTTATGCACGCTAAAAAGTTTGATTTACCTTGTTGAGAGATCTTAAAATATGCATATCACCACAAAAGATCCGATTTTGACTAAAAGCATATTTTAAAACATGTTGTGCCTCTTAAAAAGTTCAATTTTGGAAGAACACATGCATTTTCTCTCCAAAAACCCGATTTTGCTTATTGTGAGAGATTTTCTTAGTAGTTTTGCATGAGAACTTCTCCAATAGGGTCATTTTTGCTTGGCAATGGATTTTCTAACATCAAAAATGGATTCATCTTACTGAAAATTGTTTTCCTAAGCTCTATCCTAGGGCATGTTTTTGAGAAAAACTTCAAAATGCATCATTTTTATAAATGTCTTTGCTCCAAGAAGAATCAATTTGGTCTTATTTGGTGATTACATTGCATATTGGTAAATGTTTTGGTGTTTAAACACCAAAACGATTTGATCTCTTGCCTTGGTGAAAATTCACCAAAAACATCCCATAGCTTGAGCATGCAAAAACGTTGGATCATGGAGCAAATTTAGGGCATGTTTGGCATCTTCCTCCAAAAATGGCTTGTTTGCTGCCCTCTCCCATTCAAATTTGCAAAGTTGGAAAAAGTCTAAGTGATTTTGAAGACATTTTCAACATTGAACCATCTTTTCCTTCATTTTTGTGACTTAATCTTCATGTAAGTGGACTTATTCTTTCTTGCTATTTAATTTGTGCTTATCTTGTTGATTTTATGCACATTATTGCTCGATGATTGCCACTTGTTGAAATTAATGTCATGGAAAGTGCATTTTTCCTTTAAAAAATGAAGGAATTGTTCATTTTCTTGTTTTCGGTTTTTCCCCAACTTTTCAAATTCGAATTTGTGCTGAAGTGCTTTGCATCTTGACAGGTTTGAGTCACTTTCCAAAGGTACATTTTTCTTTTGAGTTTTTGCACTTTGTGCTTGCTTGTCGGTTTTCTCCACTTTGGAGAAGTCACAAGTTCTTTCCCAAAAACTTCTTGTTGTTTCACTTCATGCAAAAGCATCATCACGTTTCACTTCTATCTTCCATGTCAACACTATGCATCTCATCTGACAAATGCAATTACATGTTTTCCATCTCATTCATCATCCACACATGCATGTAATCCCATTTTCCGCTTCCATGTTCACTCATCTCACTTTTTGCATCCACTTGCACAGCACGATTACTCGAAAAGCCTTACGTGTAATAGCCTCTCAAAACCTGGATTTTTACTAGAAGTCTCAAAAAATGTCATTTTCATCTTCCATGTACTTTGACTTCACCTTTTCACCAAAGATGACAACGAAGCTCATTATCCCTCTTCCATTTTCCATTTCCATCTCTCCATATGCATTTGCGCCTTCGTGAGCAAATACATGTTTTCGCATATTTTCATGCTTTGCATCTCATCCTGCATTTGCATTTGCATGTAAAGTGCATCCTCCATCCGCATTAGCATCTCATCTCACCTTTCATCTCCTGTTACATGTTGCACTTACATGCACTCATTTTTCATGCAATAATGCCTTAAATACCCTAAATTATGTTCGAAAATCAGCAATCTTCATTCGTACGCATTTTCATGCGTTCCACCTTCACACATTTTTATTTCATTTCATCTTCCATTTTCCACCTTCATAACATTTCATTCCGCATTCTGTTCATTTCCTCTTCTTTCACTGCATATGCATCATGATTTCTTTTTGAAATCATTTCATCAAAACTATAAAGTCTCCAATTTGTTTTCGAATCTTTGTTGCTGATCGGAAATCAACTCGTATGGCAATTCCTTCTGATCATGTGTTTATGTTTTGGGACTTTTGTGTTGCAGCACAAACTCAAGAGATGCCTTCATCATCAAAATCCAAAGGATAAATGAAATATCAATACGATAAAGAGTTGGCTCATGCAACTCCATCATCAGTTGCATATGTTCTTGATAATGTAATGGACACAATGATTGGTCATGCGGACATGGTAGATTTTCTGCGACAACTTGAAAATCATGTTGGTCGCGAGATGAAGCACATCAAAAGAAGTAGCATTCACTTAGTGTCCACATTTCCTATGGCAGCCATGGAACCTGATTTTGTTCTTGGATGTGCACAATGTTTTAGTCCAAAATCAAAGACTATCAAGGACACTGACGAAAAGGTTGTCATTAGCCTTCATCCAGAGATCATTGAGCAGATCTTTAAAGTACCACATAAAGCAGAGTGTGCAGATCTAACCAAGGAATCATCTTTGGCATGCTAGAATGAACAAAAAGGTGATTATCAAAAGCACGTCAACCAATACTAGTTAGATAATAAAAGGAACAACTTCTCAAGATGGCCAAAGACCATTCATCAACCTAACTTTAAACAAGAGTACAAGGATCTCATCATCCTTCTCAGCAAAGTTTGCGGTCTCAAAGATTCTACTGATTTCAAGCCATGGATGTACAAGTTCATCTTTCAAATCATGGAAAATAGAGGACACATCTTTTGGGGAGAGCTGATCACCACCGCACTTTGCCAGCAGTTAGTCAAAGTGGGAACTTCAACGCCCTTATACATAAACTCCTATCTTGTCTACATTGCTGCTGCCATGGGATTTTTCTCTGGTCTCTCAACCAAGAGAGATCATCTTCAGATTCCTGTTTGAGATTACTATGACCAAATAACTCTAGCAAGTGGCAAATTTCATTACAGAAGAGTCCAAGATGCCTTCTTTGGGCATTTTTAGTGCTTGTTTGATAGATTATTATCTGTCAAAAGAGTATCTGATGCAGCATGGGAAAAGGTGAATCAATACAGCTGTATTTTTATTCAATTTCCAACTTTTACATACTTAAGAGTTGGGTATTTCAAAAGCGAGCAGTATACCTTACCTAGGTATGCTACAAATCAAATCATCTTGATGGTGCTAGCTAGACAGCTCATGGACATATAAAGTGATCAGCATGCTATGCATAGGCCTAGTTTTGACATTACTTCAGCCAAATCCTTGGCAATTGGCAACTATTCAATCAATTATATGCCCAAAGTAAAGAACATGGAAGCAAAGTTATAGTTGATCACCTTGAAGAAGTTCAAGACTAGATTTGACTTTGATTACCAAGAGATGAATTCTCAAATGAAAAAAGCTTATACACATGTCCATCGCATCAAGGACATATGGATTGATATGAGAACAAAGCTTGACATAATGAAAATGGACTACTGCAGATTAATCCTGCAGCAAATAATTGATCTTAACATGTTCGAGATTCTTTCAAATTTCGAAGTTGAAGATGATGGCGACATCCTTGATCCGGAGTTTCATTAAGCTAGCTTTGATAAGAAGTGCCATTTTCCTATTCAATGCCAATAGAAGGAAGGTACCTCTATCATGGATAAATTTCAATCCATCTTGGTAAACACTAACAAATGGTTGAAAAATAAAGGCCTTAAAAGAGTTAATCCTAAGATGGGATTGGATTGTGGAAGTTTTGGCCCTCTTGGCAAGAAGTCATAGCTAGAGATTAAAGGGAAAGATGGTGTCTTATCTTCTAATGCTAAGGGTTCCCTCTAATTAAAATTGAAGAGTGGAAAAGGCTCTAAGTCTTCTCAGATCTCTGAACTAGTTCAAGAGTCAAAGGAAGACTCAAAAGAGGAACTGGAGACAGAATCAGATATAGAAGATACAGATGAAAAAGGGGAAGTCATGATCATATCTCCCCCAAAGCCTACACAAATTTGTGCACCGTCTATACATGAAGCACCTTTTCTGGATGAGGTAGATAACGATGTGGATTCATTCTCCACGGTTTTCACTCCTATTCCAATCTCGGAAGTTAATAAAATGGCCCTTCCAATTTCTTCAAATGCTCCTCTTATTTCCACAAATGAACAATATGAGCATTTGGCAAATATATTTGAGGATTTTCCAACTCTTACAAGTGGTCAAGTTTCCAAAATTGATACATTTTGACGAGTTTTGAGCTTTTCATGATAGAATCCTCTTAGCATGCTCCTATGCCTTCAGCTGTGCAGACTGAATCTTGCTCAATCATGATGGAAATACAATATGGATCAATGCCAATGGTCTCCATTGTACCTACTTCTACAAATGAAAGTTTCAATTTGCCTGCATGTTTAAGCAGAATAACAACAAAGAGAAGAAAAGTGTTATACCGACAGATAATCTCTCTGTTAAGAAGACCAAATCCAAATCTTTGAAAGATAAGATTTTTTCGAGGATTTTGGTTGCTTCAGATAAAACCAAATTTGTTGAAGTTGTTGAGGCCTTGGTGAACAAACTTGCAAAAGAACTTACTTGTTCTGATTACAAGTTCACTAAGGTTGAAATCAGAAAACAGTCATCTCTGAGTTGTTTACAAGATGCTCAAGATGCATTGGCTAATGTATCAAAGAGCAATCATGAGCTATGGAAGAAGAAAAATCAACTAAAACAAGAGGTTTCTCACATAAACGAGGTCATTCAGCAACAATTTTCTCAAAGTGTTGTTGCTATGTCTCAGACATCCAAAGAGAGAAAGCTGATTGAAGCCGTAAAGTCTTGGATAGGAGAAATCATCTCTGAAGGAGTCTGAGCCATCACGGAAACATTTGCAGTTCTTAGGCATGTCAAAGACATGAATGAAATGGAGCGAAATTTGATCTCTTATTTGACTCAAGAAATGGATAATTTGAAAGAAATCCTTAATGATTGTGATGAAATGGCAAGATTTGACCTAGATGCCTTGGTCTCATGTGACATTCTTCCTTCAAGTGAAATGTTCTTCAAGTTTCAAGGACTTATTGGTTACCAAGAAGAAAAGTTGAGGAAGTTGATCAAAAAGTTGCAGGTAGCACTTGGAGATTGTCAAGCAGTTGAAACAAGTGTTAGTTGTGATTTGGAACAAATGGGATGCCATGTTATTGATGAATCCGGTAATCTCATTACAGTTCAAAGGGTAAGTTTAGAATATATAATCAAAATCAATGCTGATGTAGATTCTGAAAACTTTGGTTTGCACACAATGAACAAGTTTGTCTTGTATAAATGGGAGCAAATTCCAAAATTGTGCAATCAGCATATGCAGATGTAGTGAAGATCGAAGCCATATCAAAGACCATGGAAATTATTGATCTTCCCACAATACGTGATATCATCAACAAATTCAAGGCACTGAGAGCCAATCTTTAAGATTGTTGTTTTTGTTTTTATTTCAGAGGATGCATTGCATGAAAAGGTGTAATTACATGTAATGCGAGTTACATGTATGTCAAAGGATGTAATGTGAGTTGCATGTAACCCTATAATTTCTCTTCTAGTTAGAGTAGGTCAAAGTTGGTTGAGTTGCTCCCACTTTTTCCTCCACCTTTTTCTCAACTCATGTGCCTATATAAAGGAGTGCCCTCTCATTGTAAAAATCATCTTTATCTTTATGCAAGAGACCTCTGGAGAAATTGTGTCAGTAGAACTTTGTTTGTGTAAGCACTATTTTAAGAGAAAAGTGAATACAAAGGAGCATTTGAGACTTAACTTTGACTAAGTGAGATTATTACTTATATGAGTCATAAGCTTTGTCTATAATTCATCTATGTCATCTTTGATTCATGTTATCTTGTGTTTTGGGTAATTGTATCTTGTGAATTGAATATAAAAAAAGTTAAAAAGCAATTGGAGCCAAAGCTTTGACCAGAAGCAATTGTGGAAATATATACCTAGAAGCTTTGTCTTTAGCTTATACTTCTTTCTTAATTTGCAAAATAGTTAAGTTATTTTTACTTTTAGTGAGTCTTTGTGCCCTAATTGTAAAGCTTTTCCATATAGAAGTACAACCAGACTTAGAGTCAGACCGGTACATTTTCAGCTAGCCTTTGAGGTAGTGAAAGTTTATCGGTATCACTATTTCCAGCTCTTCATATAAGTGTAGTTAGAGATTCACCCTGCCTATTACTCGCTCCACAAGTAAGTGGATTCTTTCTTGAAAGATAAGAAGAAAGGATATTGGTAACACCCATTTTATAGAATCTCTCGACTTCTTTCTTACCTTGAGTTGATCCAAGGAACGGTGAGAAAGGGGAGCCTTCCCTTTAAAGTAGGAGAGACTATCTCACACGTTGTGGCTGGTCATCCTATTTTGCGACTGAATCTTTACCCAAAACTATCAGTTGTAAAATATCCACCCAACATTAACAATAGCAAAAATATTGTTTCTATCCTCTGAGTTCATGATGCTTTCAGTTTGAGTTCCTTGTTGTGAAATGAAACTTGCAAGGGGATGTTTACCCATCTCTAAGTGCAACAACAGAAAAAATGCCTTTTGCAAATCAATTTTTATTTTTAAATTAGCAGCAAAGAAATATTTATTATTGGAAGATTACTACTAGAATTGATCTTATTGCAGCGGTATAATAGAAACATACTTATTTGCATGTTTATGTGGTGATTTGAAGCTGTCCTTCGAATGCATTAATGCCCCTCCAATCTGAATCAGCAAAAGACATAAAATGCAAACTATAACAATCATTCGGTTAGCAATTAACTTGTGTGAATGCATGTTCTAAATTTGCAAACAATTTCAAAAAATAACTTAGGGGGTGCTGCTTTAGAAGTTGAGTATTTTCGAAGTTCTTGTATAGAGATCATTGCAACGTATAGTGAAGAATTCATACATCACTGCAGTTATGATAGTTTTGAGGTTTGGAAAAAAATTCCAATACCAAATATATCAGTTGCATTTCCAAACCGAACATATGGAGAAGAGTGTTCTTGATAGCTTCAAGCTATTTCACTAACGAACACTTTGTTTGGGAAACATCTATATTTGGCTTACACCATGAAAATATATTTTTGGATCAAAGTCATCAGTTCACAAATCCATTGGATCCAAGTGGCGTACACCGTGGCAGGTTATGGTACATAACACATTTGTCATTGTGAAGATACCCCCTTGTTGACTTGTGGCATGAAATCAAGGGATGCAGTGCCTTTAATTCAGCAATGGCATATATTTAGAATGGAGTTTGTTCTGCGTTACTTTATCCTTGCATGGTGTCTAAACTTTCAAGTTTGAGAATGCCTAGTAGAAGGAGACACCATCATCAAGGGGAGTTGGAAGCATTGTGCTGAAATTTCAAGCAACTCCAGAAGATCTCTTGATGAGGATCACATGAAAACCAAACAGCACAGACCAAGCATGATGGAACCCATTCATTACTTGATATTCATGTATGTGATCTCCATCAAAGCATGTTGGAGAAGTATGATGACCGGTGGTATGTATGTTGCAATTTCTATATCTAGTTTTCCGATTCGGTGGCTCTTTTTAAGGCAGATCAGCTAGCATATGCTTATAATTGCCCACATTCACGTAAGTTGGCAAGCTATATGAAATGGGAAAGTTAATAATTAGAAGGGAAGAAATTTCAGATTTATCATGTGTCATTTGGCATACTCGCTCCCTATTCTTGTTAGCAAATTTAAGTATGACAGCTGCTGTCCTACTTTGAGATTGCCAATTTTGGACAAATCAGAATACAAGTTATGGTTTTCAATCTTGGACAGATGTCATTATGTTCAATTTGACAACAAAAAAGCAACATAAATTGTTGGTAAGTTGTTTTTGAAAATAACAATTATGGCTGCCAACGTTAATCAAATTTGGGGGGCAATGCAAGAGAAATAGTTCAGACACTCGCCAACAATACTGATTTTGAGATATGCCCATCCTTCTACCTTGTTGAGTTTTCAGGGGCAATGCAAGAGAATTAGTTCAGACACTCGCCAACAACACTGATTTTAAGATGTGTGGCAAGTGACCGCAATGTATTAATGGTAAGGGCCAAATGTGGCTTTTGAGGTTTCTATCACTGGTCACAAACTCTTTTGGGTTGTTATGAGGATAAGGAGTATACAACAGTTTGTGACCAAGGTGTGATGTTTGTGAGATAGACCCTTACAAGATCTACGGAGTTTCCTTCTATTTTCTATAAATACTTGTCTATCATATGAGGAGAAAAAAAAAAAGTAATTTTTAAGTCAACCAATTAATGATAAATAGATTTATATCAAAGTGGCTAACTTCTTTCAGTAATAATTCTATAGAACAAATCTGATGTACACCAAACAGTTGTGGGCCGAAAATATTCAAGAAATGTTAAAACCTGAAGTTCAACCAGTATTTATGAATTCCGCTCTTGGTCCACCAATTGCTACGGCTCTGTGCGAACAATTTCTCCTGTCATCTGTAGTGCTAATCCTACTGTCGGCGGTTTCCTTGCTGAGCCGAATTTGCGCCTCAGATTGATCACTACTTCGTTCAACGGATAATCGCCCAAGTTTTGTCTTGGTCGGTTCCCAGTCACACTCTATCCTTCCCACGATTTTCTTCTACGGGTTTTCCTAGACTTCACGTGAGCGACAGTGATGGCCACAGGTGTTTGGAAAGAAAACGTATCGCCGAAAATAGACTTCTGCTCGCCGTTAACTCCATATCTCCATTTCGTGGGTTTTCACCATTCGTTTTTATATTTTCCCTTCCGACCTGCCTTTGCGATTTGCTCGACTATGCCTTACTCGACCCGTCTTGGACTGAGCCTGTCCGAATTTCGGTTCGACGGGGTAATGTTTCAAACTGGCCTGGAGAATTTATCAAGGCGTCTTCCTTCAAATTCCTCCGATTCCTGCAACAATTTATTTCCTACTATCTTGATCCTTCAACAATTTTGCATTAATTTGCCTTAAGCCACAGATCTCTGTCCAAATGAATTGACTATGTTATCACCTCCTGTTTGCAACAATTCGGGCGATATTCCACACCCTCAAAATTGCCTATCGATGGGAGTTTTCGTTCCCAAAGATAATCTGAGAATTTGCAGACCCTTTTTACTACAAATTGCTCCAAGAAAAATTAAAGTCGAATCCACAAAACTGCTTGCTTGAATGGGTGCCTCATGTCCTCTATTTATTTACTTTGTTAAGAAGTTACTGGAAACTTCCGGATTTATCTTTTATAATGTACCTTTTTTTTCAATTGTTTAACTTTATAAAATTAAATAAATAACTTTATAAAGTTAAAGTACAACCTAAATTTAATATTAGAACGAGTAGGCCCCACTTATTGAATTATTATTCTCCGAAAGCAAAAATGTAATCATCGGGAGTCAAAAATGACCCTCTATCCATAATCATTTGCCTACGAGAGTCGATGATAGGCAAATTCCCTGTTAAAGTTATGTCGCTAGAAAGGGGACATGACAGTTTGTGGGGTAACCAATAAGTCAAGTGCTTTCCTATCTGAGTATATTGGCCTTTGAGGAGATGAAATGATAGCTTGGAACAGATTATCAGTCCTCTTCCATGAAGCAACTTCTGTTGTGGCTATTTTTGTGTGATCCAATCTGCTGCTTCATAAGGTTAGAACGTGTACATGCATATTTCTATTAACTGCCATTTTCAATTAGTAAACTGACACGTAATTAATATCATATAAAGGAGGGACAACTGTTTGCCATACAGCCCCATTAATTTGGTAAATGTTTAATCTACTTTTATGAATGAGATATATCTTCATAATCTTGAATGAACAATGCAATTGAGTAAACTCAATAACTAAGTAGCCAATCCTGATTCTCGTTTGGATCCGGATTCAGATTCGGGGATTCAAGAAAAAAAAGATTGGGCTCGATCCTGATTTCCCAGGTATATATACAAACATTTTCAATGTGTGCGTGTGTGTGTGTGCATGCACGCATGTGCGTGCGTGCGTGTGTGTGTGTGTGAATGTAAGTATATTCATAGATACCATAGCTGTAACATGTCAATGCTGATTCATCATTAGTTCAAAACTTCAAAGTTCAAATAAATAATGATAATAATAAGTGAGAAGTATGATTCTCAAAAAATGATAAATCCATACCTGTCAATATATGATTATATCATATTCATACTTTGCAAAAGTTTCAAAATGTCATTACATGCTGAAAATTCATGCATTAAGCTTGACTTTAATTCTTAAAACTATATAAAAAAGTTAAAGTGCATAACGTTTTGTCAAACAATTGTTAGGATAGAGAATTAACCAATATTATCGAGCTGAAATAACAGATAACTCTGGAAAGCACTGAGTCCTGATTCTGAAGTGATCCAGATCTGGATCCCTCTTGGATAGTTCTTGTATCCAGGCAGGATTCCATAATGGAATCCGGATTGAGCGATCGACAGAGAATCCAGATTCCATTCCAAAATCTTGACCAGATCCAAGAGGGATCTAGGAGGATCTGTGGGAATCCTAACCTCTGGGCAATGAAAAAGAGGCCCGCTTTAACTTTTTTATATAGTTTTTAAATTGAAATCAAGCTACATTAGGTGGCTAATGTTGCTTTGATCACCAAAAAAGTCCGATTACCTATGGTCATTTGTAAAACTTGCACTTGTAGCTTCTGCAGAACCATGTGCACCAACAATAGCTCGCACACATTGAGCTGCCACACCATCCCATATCCGTACTCCCCCATCTTTTGAGGCAGTCACATACATCCCACCATTTGATGAATACCGAACCTGCATATATACAAAGAATGGTTAAATCAAAATATGGTTCTTAGAGTCAACCAATCAATTAAGGGTACAATATATTTCATGTATTTTGCTTAAAGCTATGGAATATGAGAAACCATATTAGTGAAAAGAAGATGATTGAATTAAAATTTAGTGATAAATATATTGTACCTGATTTATAGCCCCTCCACAATCTTTCTCCTGCAACATTGATGATAAGTAACATTCAAAAGTATGGACATCATATAAATGTACCACATGGTGATTTGTTCCTGCAGAGATACATTGATGTTTTTAAAATATGATAAGATTGTAATCCCTACTAGGTAAAAACTCCTTTGACACTCTAGTACAATTGTATGATTCCTTTAAGGATAGAAAGTCCTACTAATATACTTGCAACAACCATGCTAGTACAGATCTTTGTTCCCCATTTGTTTGAATACATCTTCAATTATTTGCAATAAATAATTTGTACATACTACATGCTAGTATTTAAAACTTGTACCATGCACCCTCTAATAAACTTTAGAGGCATGGTATACTAATCAAGTAGAAGATACTTTGATCACATACACATGTACATTAACCACATGACTATAAAAGCAGATTATGAAAGCAACAAACATTTTAAATGCATATTTAATAAATATAGTCAAATGTATACAAAACTTGTGGATTATAAAATCAATGGAATCAAAACAGATATCAAAACTAAGCGTCTATGGTTGAAAGGAGTCAATATGTATTGTCCCATCTAAGTTTTCTAGTTTCACCCCAAATCCATTGTGGGTTGTGGGTTGTGGGTTGTGCTAAATGGCATTCAATCAAATGTCCCCATTTTTGTGCCTTCCTAAGCATTAGTTATTTTCAAAGGTTAGCCTATTATCAATGGTCCCCAATGTGGTGATTAGGGGATCCTTTGAAGATGACTAAGAATTATTCAATTGACCCTAAGAGTCTCTATTTTAGTAAATCACCTCGAAACTTGGGTCCATACTATTTACAATAAGTCATCTAGATGGTTAGAGGCTGCCATTGTTGTAAATGAAAAGTTTGCAGGATCAGTTGTTGGTTTGATATTTGGCATTTCATAGATTTCAATAATTCAACTTAATTGATTAAAGTCTAATCTAGTATTAACTTTAATATAATTAATTAAGTTAAATATCTTCATGATTAAAGGGGATATAAGGGGTCAAGTTGCATGTAATATATCAATACCATAAGTGTTTAATGTATCAATACCATAAAGTGTTTAATATATATGGAGGTATAAAGATACTAAAGTGACTTTAGTTTAATGAAGAATTTATAAGACAAATCACTTTATTATTATTTCTCATAGGTAAGTTAAATATTATAATATTAAACTGGAAAATTAATATAGGGTTCCAAAAACTTCATGAGAGGATTAAAAAAGGAGATTTGAGCAAGTCATATGTGCTCATTTATTTTCTCTTTAAGAAGCTTTTTCATTAACAGAAACTGGAAGATGTAAACACTTGAAAATCAATGGACTAAATGAAAACTTAATTCCACAATGAGAGATGAATCCACCAAAGGTTCATCATTGAACCAATTTGCAGGTGTTTGGATTTCCTTTCAGAACTATTGTGAGGCATATTAAGGACTGCAAATGCTTAGCCGCCATAGGCTTCTATTAATGGATCATTCCCTGTTAATATGGACGCCTGGCGAATTTTTAAGGATAAGGCCTTACTCTCTGAATTTCCATCTTTCCTATAGCGGTATATCAGAGATTTTTGTAACGTTACAGACCGTCCCATCTTATTTTTGGAGTGGATACTTCCAACTGATATCATTGCAGATCTGAAACAAGGTTAAAACTATACTTTCAATTGATTTATCTATTGTAGCTTATTGTAGTGTTCCTTGCCGTTGAAGACAAGATTTCACTGACTTTCAATTTCGTTCCTATCAAGTAGCTGGAGAGTGTGGTACAGATCAAGTATGATCTCGTAGATGACTGTACACAGCAATAATATTGGTGCAGATGGGTCATATGGTGAAACTGGGTTGGCCGTACGGTGTCTATATTGTGTTCGTACGGAAGTCAGAATGGTGTACGGTGGAGGGAAGAAGAATTGTTGAGGCCGTGCGATATCAAGGTCATACGGTGGAGACAAGTGAATGGCAATACAAAATGGTCGTACAGTGTGTGGGAGCAACCGTGGGAGTTGGCTGTACGGAGGTATAGGAAGTCGTACGGTATATGTTGCAAGCCATACAGTGATGGTTGGGTGCTTGTGTGGAGGCCAAGGTGTCTATACGAGGGTACAGAAGGGTGTACAAGAGTAGGGGTGATGCATAGGAATTCGGCAATGCTGCTTAGAATGTCAAATAACATATACTAAACTCGAATAATTTGCAAAAGCTAGAGTCTGAAAAGATACACACTTGTTACCAAATAGTAATGATATTTCCACATACAAATAATGCTCCGATTTGCCAGAGCCGAGTCAAGCAATACAAAGACAGAATAGGGTGACAGTTGAATCCCAGCGAAACCGAAGAGCTAAGTAGGGAAGATCTTTCACTTCCGAAATGGCGAACCACAGAGAATCCCAACAGGAATTCACAGTACAAAGAAAATAATCCAAATTGCATACCTAATGACTACCTACAAGCCCTGCTTAAATACCCATCAAGGAAACTATCCCAGGGTGTACAAAGATGGCCAACGGCAACACAAACTATGGAAACAAAAATTAAAATGGGTCTGAGATATATTAAATCAACCAGCCCAATTACAATAGCTTAATTAAATTTATTTTACAATGGGAACATTACACTTATAGCAGACTGTTGAGAACATAAATATGATTTTGTTTGCATAAGGATACCTATGTTCTATATTAATACACAATATATGTTATCATACATGAAAGGAAATGTTATTTTCTGAGGAATGCTTGCAAATGTACTAAGTACTGTCGGATTGGTATGTGTGTTCCAAATGGCAGCAACCTCTAATTTATAATGAGCAAAGGCTATGAAGAAACATGTCCCTCCATGGGACATGTCTATTCAATAGTTAGATATTAACAAATAATAATATTTCACATAAAAATATATTATTTAACAACACAAATATATATATATATATATATATATAACTTCAGTTTAGTCTCATGATTTTATCCAATTGAAGCTACCAAAGATTTGTGTGTAAAATGGGCTGCTACACACTTCAACATGGTCTTTGCATGCTAGATTCATCCAGGATGAATATGAGATGACTCATCTGGAATGATCTAGGCAAGGTAACCTGTTGCTTTCTATCTAGTACGTGTTTGAATGACCCCTCTTAGAACGGAGAGCTCAGTGACCATTGACCTAGCTAGAACGAAGGATTTGAAAGTATGGATGCAAGACTTTTCTAGATTTTTGTAGTTTTCTATGCAAATAAAGAAACTAATCTAGAATTAGATGCAAGAACTAAGCTATGAAAATAAATTGCAATCTAATCTAGCATGGATGTAAATATTTATCTAGAATGAACATGAACAAGTAGAAAATATGAGATAGCAATGATCACAACAAGCAAGAATGGCTCTAGCGCAAATTCTGCAGCATGCCAAAACTCAAAGCTTGTGTATTTGAAATGAGAGATGAGAGCTCAATTTTTAGAAACCCAGAATGAATCAACGGTGGAGATCAAAGTGGATGGATGGTTGAGATCAAATGAAAGTTGAGTTTGAATGGAAAGTTTCCATGCGAGGAGTTAACTGTTTGCTTTTAAAGTAAACGAGGCAGTTCACTTGCTCTGTTTCTTTTTCTGATTCAAATTAACTCAATGTTTCCATTTTCAAACTCAAGAAAGAGAATTTGGAGATATTATTTTTAATATTACCTCATTTTTGAATATTTAAATTCAAATAAATAATAAATTCCTTTTTCATGTATTTATTGGCAAAAGCGTAACTAATTTAATAAATGTACTAAGATTCTTAAATAAAATTAATTAATTGAGTGGGTTTAATATGTAAGATCCCCCTCTAAATCTGCTTTAAGATTCCCCTCTACATCTGTCAAAAAGGTAGAATCGGTCGGGTGGAATTTCAACAAACAGTTTGCGTGCAGTCTGGTATGAAGGCTGTGGTGTATCAATGTTGGGCACTGTACTCATTCAACAGTAAAAGGACTGCTCTGATAAATCTTTGATGATAATGGTGACCTGCAGATTTTACCACTATCTTGGACTTCCCACAATACCACAGCTATAATAATGTATAAGACAAATATGCAAAGAGATTTAATGAATTAGTTTTATTAATTAACATCCCAACCACAATAATCCTCTTCGTGTGGAATGACACAAAGAACTATCAAGTAAATCAAACAGTATTAACTAAGGCAGTTCTGACATTAAGATTCAGAATTCATACAACAGTAACAACACAAATAATGGTGCACCTGGTAATGTCGTTAATGACTTCAGTCTTCATCGTGCTTAAGCCTGCACTTATACTAGATTGCTACTACCACCTTTCCTTCGATGGTGAAAAGGATAGCTGGTCAGATTGCTGTGGAGCTGGTTCTCGTGGCAGCTGGGTCAATGGATGGGTCTCCTTCTACCCCAGACTCCCAATATCCAGTATCAACATTCTGCCACACACAATGCACTCAGGCCTGTCAACTCCTTGTTACTCCAGCAGACACTGTGGTTCCTTCTACAGCCTGCCCAACTTTCACATGGTTTGCCTGTGGTAAAAATGTTCGCATGTTGTTCCTCCTACACCACGTTAGGAGACTTGCTACTGTCTGCAATCCCAACTTAGCCACTGCTCAACTGATGAATAAACTGGCTGCTAGCTGAACCTAGTTCAATACCTAAGAAATCACAAATTCACAGCCTCGTGCCAATACTTACTTGAATACTGTCCACCGTACAAAATCTCATCTTCAATATGCTGCGTTTGGAAATGAATGAGTCTTTGACGAGTTGTTGGGGCTACGTCCAGCTCCTCCACTACTTAAGTGGTTTCGTCATTAAGGCAGTCAGTCACATTAAAGCAACCAATTCTCATAACAATATGTTAATATCTTTTCATGGTCCCAATCCCAATGCAAATGCTTTCTTTTATAACCTTGGAAATGAGGAGAGATACGAAAAACTTAGCAATGTGGAATGAAAAACTATTTCGTCTTTCAGTCACTTAAGTGACTTTATAACATTTAAATATTTAAATAAATCACTTAAGTCACTTGAACTTTAATATCTCTTGAAATACTAGTCTGATTACCATACCGTTTGAAATAGGAATCTCTCCTGATAATTCCCCATGTGACCAAATCCACTTTCTAAAAATAGAAAGGGTCCATCTCTATTACCCCTAACTTACTATACATAGTATGGCAAATGGAGTCCAAATGACATCGAATGAAGGCCAAATCCATAAATCGCTGAATGTTGGAGATGAATCAATCCTCAGAAGACCCTCTAACCATCCTCATTAGCCTATGAGGATCCAATATTAGGCTAATCCTTGAAATTCTGATGCTAGCAACCAATGAGGACATTACATAATCGCCAATATTTTGATAAATTAAGAATTTATCAGGATGTAGTGATTATTGTAGCTTGATGATTTTCTACAATTGATATTCAAATCAAGTAGAGTTAATTAGGATCATAAATGCCTAGTGAATTAGGACTTTGTTGATCAAATAAAGATTAGGAGAAAAATTAGTTTGCCAGACCAATTTTGGGGTATCATATTTGCCCCTCTTTCAATTGATGTGCAAGCAACGCATTGATTCAAAGAATAGTCTGATTCTGAAGCACAAGATGAGAACCGTGATTGGTTCTAAGTTTGATGATATGAAGAATGATTGATGAGATAGAATTGATTCCGGACTTGGTTGAACGAAAGTCAATCCTCAAGAGTTTAGTTGATATAGATTGCAACAAATTGAATACATGTCCATTCAAAAGAGTTTGAGAGTATCTCCAAGATGAACTTAACCCTCAAGAGTCTAGATTAAACACCTAGATACTTGTCCATTCAAAGATGACAAGAACTGTCGTGAGCTGACCAAGATAACTGATAGAAAGTTAATCACCTGATCAATAGATAAGACGATATCGGATTGATGTGGATCACACGAATTTGATATGCCCCTGTAGATTTAAAATAGTTGTAGATAAATCATGAAATACTCAGCTTAAAATGAGATATGAGTAACTGCATATGCCCCTAATGATGAGATGCCCCTAGTGATGAGGACTTTGAGTTCAGATCAAATTCATTTGAAGATAGATTTGATTGATGTAATAATGTAGTCACCCTACCCCCTTAGGAGTGAAATCGAAAGATGATGTAGAGCAGAAGCAATTAGAAATTTAGTATTAAAAGAAGAATTTGAGTCCAATCTACGAAGTCTTAGGCCTTGTTTGACCAAGTTTGAGTTGTTTAAGAGTATCAGGTTTAAATTTCAATCCTGAAAATAGATCCCAAACTATCACTTATGCAGTCAAAATGATGATGCAACATGTAGAGAGCCTTCCACCTCTCACTTTGCATATGCAATTGAAATGTATGTGGTAAAATGGGTTACTACACACTTCAACATGGCCTTTGCATGCTAGATTAATCCAAGGATGAATATGAGATGATTCCTCTAAAATGATCTAGGCAAGGCAAAATGTTGCCTTCTATCTAGTAGGGGTTTGAATGCCTACTCTCAGAACCGAGAGCTAAATGACAATAGACCTAGCTAGAAAGAAGGATTTGAAAGTATGGATGCAAGACTAATCTAGATTTTTGTAGTTTTCTATGCAAATAAAGAAACTAATCTAGAATGAGATGCAAAAACTAAGCTATGAAAATAAATTGCAATCTAATCTAGCATGGATGTAAATATTAACCTAGACTGAACATGAATAAGTAGAAAATATTTGATGGCAATGGTTCACAAACAAGAATGGCTCTAATGCAAATTCTGCAACATGTCAATACTCAAAACTTGTGTATTTGAAATGCGAGATGAGAGCTCAATTTATTGAAACCCGGAAGAATCAACAGTGGAGATTAAAGCGGATGGACAGTTGAGATCAAATGAGAATTCAGTTCGAATGGAAACTTTCCATGTGAGGAGTTAACTGTTTGCTTTTAGAGTAAATGAGGCATTTAACTTGCTCTATTTCCTTTTCTGGTTCATGTTAACTTAATGTTTCCATTTTCAAATTCAAGACGAGATTTTGGAGATATTGCTTGAATTATTAATTAAATATTACCTCATATTTGAATATTTAAAATCAAATAATTAGAAATGTGGAGATATTTAATTCAAATAAATAATAAATTCCTTTTTCATATATTTATTGGCAAGAGGATAATTAATTTAATAAAAGTGCTAATATTCTTAAATCAAATTAATCAATTGAATGGGATAAATAGCCAAAATTTTGATAATTAGGAATTTATCGAGATGTAGTGATTATTGTAGCTTAATGATTTTCCGCAATTTATATTCAAATCAAGTAGAGTCAATTAGGATTAAAAATGCCTAGTGAATTAGGACTTTGTTGATCAATTAGAGATTAGGAGCAAATTAGTTTGCTAGACCAATTTTGAGGTATTACAAAATTAACACTCCCTCTTAGCTAGGGAGGATAAACACAAGAAAGATATTGCACCATTGGTAATATTAGGAATGGCAAATTTTAAGGATATATTTGCTTAGAAGATATCCATCATTTTAATATCACATTTGATATCATAAGTATTAGTCTTCCAAAATATCAACACATGATATACACCAAATACTCTAAGTAACATTTAGATTTCACATTTGATATCATGAGTATTGGTCTTCCAGAATATTAACAAATGATACTCACCAAATACTCTTTGAGTAATGGCCTTCCAGAATGTCGAGATGCAAGATATTCACCAAGCACTATTAGTAATTGCCTCTTGAATATCAAGTCCCATGATATTACCAAGTATTGTGTGTAATGGCCTCCAGAACACCAATTTGCATAACAGTCACTATATACTAAAGATGTTTATAAAATATATGTGCACGCATTCTCATAATGTGCACCATATGATGGAACCCTAATTTACAAAATTAGGGCTTCCGTTCATGCTTTCTCTCACACTGATCTTCAAAGTTTTGTTATTAATATTATTTCGTATAAACATTGATCTTTAAGTCTCACACTTCTAGGATAAGATTTAAACTATTATGTATACTATTATATTTGCAATGGCACTATCTTGTGAAGATGGTATCATTATTCAATATTTAAGTAATTCAGATTATTTGTATTGTGCAGATTAAAAACACTAGAAATTCATATGTTATCTTTCGAGTACTATATTCATCAATGGGATTTCACATAATGTTATAGGGCCAGAATATTATCACTATTGCTTAAAGGAAAGAATGTTGTGAATCGCTACCAATTAAAATCTATAAAAATCACGAGTATGTAATTTATATTGTGCCTTTCAAGCAATTATAGCAAATGGCTAAGATTATCTTTTCTTTCATTTTTCTAGGCAAGCATTATGATTATGGAACTTCAAGAATGATTGGAAAGTGTTGTAGTTGAAGGATTATCTGAATGGAGAAAATCACAGATGTGCATTACAAAGAATATGAGTGACGGAGAATGGATGTCTAAGTCTGATTGAAAGCCACCAATAGTGGATTGTGCATAAGTGCATCCAATCGTTGTCATTTGATACCGAACATGCTTTTTACAAGAACATTGTATTATCAGGAGTCTCTATAAGTTCAAAGAAATCACAGATACAAGCAAGTTAATATATTCACCATGATCTGTTTGAGCAACACAGACCAATCAAAGATGAAGCGATTAATCAGTGTAACACAAGGACGCGTCCCCCCCCCCACCCCCAAAAGTGGGTCGTCTCAGAGACGGGGACAACATCTTGGCGTTTCAGGTGGTGCCACTTAGAGCGCCACTGCCGCCAGAGACGGTGAGATGTCTCCAAGTGTGGGTGCATGGGGACGCGAAGGAGTCTCCTTTATTGTGGGGGGGCGCCAGGACGTCACCTGCGGCAAGCAAAAGAGGCACATTAAAAATTGAAAAGTTTAAGGCATTTTTATAATGTTTTAATGTTTCTATTTTTATGCTATTGGGTTGTGGGGCTCATTCCTTCCTCCTCCTTTGTTCAAAAACCTTCTATTCTTCACTTTTATTCACATTTGCATTTTTCATTGTTTGCAACAGCAAGAAGAAGAAGAAGAGTGAAGAGCTGAGATAAGAGTTTGTGCAAGAGTGAAGAAAATGTTTGCAAGTGAAAAAGGAGAGCTTGGGAGCAAGAAGAAAAGGAGGGTTTACCATCTTGTTGAACAAGTTTTTCAAGCAAAAGGTAGCATTTTTAACTCGTTTTTCTGATTTTCAAATGCATGTTTATAAATTATTGCTCAATATTTTTAGTTCTAAATGTGTGGTGTTTTATTTCATTATAGTTATGATTATCATTCATTCATTGAATCATTTATAAATATTAAACAATAGATTAAGCATCAAGATTCTTGATGTTTCATTTTGCAAATTCTTGTTATTTAGTTTTAAATTTTAGAAAAAATTTAAAGAAGGGCATAGGCTGAAAATTTGTAAATTCAAATTGTTAACTTTATTAATTTTTTTTTTCATTTTGTGAAATGCAGGGTCAAAACGAGCTCCCACATTGATACTCATAGTGATGATGAGATGAAATTCATTCAGATAGTGGCAGTGAATCAAAATATGAACCTGAGCGTGAGGTTGGGGCTAAGGATGATGATGACACCGTTGAGAGGGGTGAGCATGAGAGTGACATTGGGGGCTGGGCTAAATCAGCAAGGGGCCCAAACCAGTTCCACTTCCATGGGTACTGATTTTATACTATCTGGTACTTCATCTATTGATTGCCCCTCCCCATCTTTGGCAGAGTGGGCTAGGGGTAAGTTTGATTCAAAATCTCCTTTAAAACAATTTGCCACTAGAATAACAAGCGGATCAAGAACAGGTGGCACAACAAAGTGGAGATACAATATTTGTGGTGACATATGGTATGGTAGCATCACTAGACTGAATGTACACTTCCTCTTTTGAACAGGTAAAGGTGTCTTACCATGTAAGTTTTTGACTGAATCCAAAAACTTGAAGTTTTAGAATTGAATTCAACAAGCTTTGGGGAGTTCCAGAGGACTTGAGCCTTCCAGTGCCTACTACCTTGGGTGGTAGGCAGCAGATTCAGACTGTCCAGGAGGTGCATGAGCAACAAATACAGGGGCAACAACACCAACGGATGTCTTCTTCTAGACCACAGCAGAGAGCTTCATCTACTACATTGGTAGGGGCAGGCTCCACACCTTCCTCTACTTATAGCTCTATGGGTGTAGCAACACCCCAGATGAGCAAGGGGAAACACAGGGCATAGTCTAGTGACAACAACCCTATAGTAGAATTATTTGCAGCCCAAACGAGAGAGAAGTTAAATGCATGCATTGGGAGAATGTTATTTGCCAATGGTGTTCCACTTCATATTGCTTGGTCTCCTTATTTTAAGGAGGCATTTCATAATGTAGCGAAGGTGGGGTTACCATCATATATGCCACAAGGTGAGCACAAATTGTGGAGTAAAATCTTGGATAATGAGTATGCCAAGATTAGTGAGTCCATGGAGACCATGAGGGTTGTTTGGGAGGAATCAAGGTGCAGCATTATCATGGATGGGTGGACGGACATTAGACACCATCCACTCATCAATGTCATAGTCACATGTATGGATGGCCCATTCTTTCTTAGGGCAGTTGATTGTTCAAGGCATCAAAAAGATGCTGATTTTTAGTTTCAGATTCTTCGGGAAGCCATTGAGGAGATTGGGCCACAAAATTTGGTCCAAGTAGTGACAGATGCAACTCATGTGTGCAAAGCTGCAAGGAGGCTTATTGAGGCCACATATCAGCATATTTTGTGGACTACTTGTTGTGTGCATGCTATGAACAATGCTCTAAAGGACATGGGGAAGATTAGGTAGATAAAGGAGTGGTGAGTGATGGTAGAGATGTGCAAATGTATATCTACAACCCCCACACCTCACATACACTATTTAGGAGCTTCACTAAGAAGGAGTTCTTGAAGCTAGTTGAGACACGATATGCATCCTATTTCATTCTCTTGGAGAGAATTCTTGAGTTGCAGGAGCCAATGCAACTAATAGTTATGATGAATGAATGGAATATGGGGGATGGTTCCAAGTCAAAGCAAGGGATAAGGGTGAAGGATATAGTTAAGAGTGATGTATTTTGGAGTGATGCAAAATACATTGTCTCTATTCTTAGGCCAGTCTTCGAGGTGATCAAGTATGAAGATGGGGATGCACCCACACTTGGAGAGTTGTACAAGTGCATTGATTCTATGCTTGGGAAGATGAGGGCAGTTGTGCGAGAGAAGGACCCCATATTAGCCTTCTACAATGATCACATTCAGCCTATTATTCAGCATAGATGGGACAAACTTAACACACCCTTACACATGGTTGCATATGCATTGAATCCAAGGTGGTACATGATCAGGCCTAGTAGAGTTACACCCCTTCACGGTGATGAGGTGATTTATATTATATAACACTTTAAGACTTAGATTCTTATCATTTCATAAATTAAAATCATTTACATTACTAGCATCTTGATTCTTCTATTTGCTAATAATTTGTACTTTTTTAATTTTTCCAAGTGAAGGAAGGGTTCTTCAAATGCATAGATAGGATGTATGATCTTGAGACAACAGCTAAGGTTCACACTGAGTGGACCAAATTTTCTACTCTTAGGGGTTACAATCAAGCAGCAAAGGTGGATATCAAGACTATCACACAAGAGGATCCCATTTTGTGGTGCTCAACTTATGGAGCAAAATCTACAACCACCACACTAGCTATCTGTTTGCTGTCCCAGGCACTTAGTTCCTCAAATTTTAACTTTTCATTGTTCATTGTTCAATGATCATTGTTCAACTTCTAATTCCCGAGTCTCACATTAGCTAATTACTTTTCATTTCAGGTTTCTAGTTCCTCAACTTCTGACAGGAATTGTTCTACATATAGCTTCATACACTCTCTTAAGAAGAATAGACTTACCTCTTAGAGAGCAGAGAAGCTAGTGGTTGTACACAGTGTGTTGTGTATTAATGACCATAAGACAAGTGTGTACAAGGAGAGCCCAGCATCATGATGGGTGTAGAGCCTGAGCAGCCATCACAGATTGATAAGGAGGGGGATGCTTTATATCCAGCCAAACAGCTAATTGGTGTTCCCTTTTCGGCTTTTGATTTTGGAGACACTGATAGTTCCAATGGCGATGAATTTCAACTTCCAGTCTCCAAGGGATGATCATTGATCACTGATTTGGCATTTTGATTATGACTCGTACTATTGATCTGAAGATTGATATATAGACTAATATTTATTATTTTTTGATGTTCAATGTTCAATGTTTATTGTTTGTTTGTCATTTGATCATGAATCATGATGTTCCAATTGAAAACTTCAATGCAATATTCAATGTTTAAGTTTTTTGCATCTTTGTATCTTAAATTGTATAATTGTAGTACATCTTTCCATAACTAGCATTTTAAGTACCATATGTATAGTATATACACCCCTCCTCCCCTCGCCACCCCCATGTCCCCTGCTGTCGTCCCCCGGCCACCCCCCGTCCTACGCTGTCATCCCCAAATCAAGGCCCCTCTGTCCCCCCATCTTGGAAACTTGTCCCCCCGTCCCGTCGTCCCCCCGTCTCCCAAGGCAATGTAACTATTCAATTAATAGAAAGTTTGATGTGGAAGAGGCGTGCTTAGTTATCAAGGATAAAGAGCATTTGTTATGTCAACATGGCCTTCTATATGGTCAATGATATCAATTTACCTATGCATCACCATTTGACTGAACCAACAATATCAAGAAACATAGATACCATGGAGGAATAGATTTTGGTCAAGCTGCACAATATCAATTCTTAAAATGATAACATCAACATTCGATTCACAATGAAAGAACGAAATCCTAGTTGGCAAAAGATGGTTTTCCATTAGAGTTTGGTATTTTTTTTTCCTACATCCACGATATTGTAGATTTTAGCACCTTTTTCTCAAAGGGCCTCCTGGGCGGGGGATTTGTGTTATATACCATCAATTTTTTGTAATGAGTTATATCTAATGTTATCTTATGTATGTTGCAGGTCTGGAAGTGCACGTGGATACAAAAGAAAAAAAATGGTGTCGTTAATGGTGATGATTTGAGATAACTTGCATGCAGTCAGAATGCTCCATGTTATTGCTAGTTTGTGAAAATCTAGGTTGCGTTTGGCCCAACACCTATGAAAAACGTGTCTATGTGAGAAAAGAGAGTTTGGAAGGATGCTTATGAGCATTGATAGGATGCCCCTATTTTAGCTGTATAACCCAATTATTACCCGAATATTATAAGAAGTTTATATTTCAAATAAATATTCAAGATGTTTGAAAAAAATTAATAATTAGTTTTTAGTTAAGAAGAGTTGCATTGTTCTAAGTTGCCTATAGCACCTCTTCGTTGTCTATATATATGAGATGTAAAATCAAACAAAAGACACAATTGATATAGCTCCCTTACACTCAGATGTTTTATATTTATTTATGATACTAGATTCTTCTATTGGTCAAGATTGAAATTTGTACAAGTCTGCAGAAGGTGAATCGCTAAGAAAAAAATTAGATGCAATTTTGGAAACGAATTGCAATGGATTGATCATCAAATATGAGTGTCTTCATTCCATTTTCTTTTCTGGCAAAATCAGTAAGCATATTTATTTTATTTGCATAAAACATTAGAATCGGAGATATTATAGAGTTTTGTCCTTTATAAATATTTTTAAAAATTGTGTAAACAATTTAAATATCGGATAATTGGATAGGATAATTTATAGAATTTTAAACTCAATTATCATAGATATACAAAGATATTTAATTGTTTCTATATCTGTGTCTAGTTTGTCTCCATACCTTAGCAGTTGAAGCGCAATCTAGACAAGTTTAAAATTGCATATATATATTTGATCTGTCGCATCTTGATTACTAAATTGTTTATAGTTTAAGTGCATAAAACTTTATAAAGTTGTATATAATAAACATATAATATTGACTCTATTTGCCCGTTAAATTTTGGCATTGGTTTTTATATTACTCGTGATTCATAATCCGCTCACTAGAAATTATTTCATATTTTTCCTTTGAAGAATTAGTATATTCATTTATATATAATTCACACGCATTCTTATTTTAAAAACATTTCATTCCCAAGTAGTCATTTTTACTATTATTTTCAGAATATAAAAGTTTGAAGTACTTAAATTTTGATATTATCATTGAAGTTGTGAAGTCAATATAATTTCAGCACTTTTTGCAATTTTCGTGCAAGTGAGAGTTTTCTAAATTTCTTGCCACTTTGGAGGACTTTCATTGCATTTATAATCAATTTATCTACTATAAGTATCTTGGACCTAAGTGTTTTGTTCAGGATTAGGTACACCTGCCTTAGCCTTGCATAGCCAAGGCCCAAAAGTGCATAAGATTAAACTAATTGATCTTGTTACATTGGTCATAACTAATTGGATATCCCAGCATCAAGTTGGCAAGACTTGTAGGATTTCAATTTGTGGTTTTGGGAACCAACACCATATAAACATCCACCATGCAAAGTATAATCTATCGTGGTCTACATAGACATCGTAAGATATTCATCATAATAGAAAATTAAGTTATCGTAAGATCATCACCTTTCAATAACTTTTGCAAATACAATTGATAATCATTTGGAAGTCGTCACTTCCTCATAATGTACACAGAGGGTAAACCCATTAAATCATGTAGTCACAGGCACGATACCAAAAGTTTACATGAAGTCAAAACTCCCTCTAATTCTGATATGATCAAAATCTTCAAAAATCAACTGAAACATATCCTCTATCTGTTCCTTCAGACGGATGGTCAGACTCCCTCTAAACATCAATCTTCAGAGCTCCTTTACCTTTGAAGAAGTGTTAAACTCCCCCTGAATCTAGAGTCAATCTTCATTTTCCTCCAAGTTCATTCTCGGAAGAAAAGATCAAGGCAAATAGCTCTAGTAAAAATAAGAATACAAAAGAGAAAAACCAATAATACTCAAGGATAATAAATATTTTTGCATAATACGACCATTCCAATAAAATATAGATAAAATATATTTTGAACATATATGTATACATTCAAACTTCTATATATATACTTTAATCTATATTTTGAACATATTATATCCCAATTTAATACCACATAAAAATCTAAGGTAACCAATTTACTTATATTCATAACAAGTTGTTTAGAAAAATATTTTACTTTATATACATGTATATAATCACCATATATTTTCGATTATACTATCTCATATAATATAACTACAAAAATCATTATTATTAATTCATATATATGTATATATATACAACAATAATAACATTTAATAATAACCACATTTATATTAATACCAATAATAAATTACACTACATACTTTACCATAATGGGGCCCATCTCTTGCCCAATACCTTTGTTCTTTGTTCAACATTATAAATAATGGTTTTTAACTGTGTATATGCATTGGCCTTGGTTCACATCACTTAGTAACACCATGGTATGAACAGGGGTCTAATCCATTTGCTTGATTGGGGTTCCTGAGTTATTCTGCTTCCAAGTAATCCATGTAGCGGGGGCTTTCTCTTATCCACGATCAATAACCCATCTACTACGTTATTCCCAATCCCCCATGCTAGCAATTAATACTTTTCCACATTGGTGTCTGATTTCTTATAAAACACTGACCCCCATCCACTTTGACTTGCCAGCATGTCCTATGTTCTTGCATGGCTAATATTCTCAACAGTGGTGATCTTAGGTTTTTATTATTATTCTAACTCCGTCTGTATTCTCTTTTCTGATTGCGATCTTTCCATATTCACGTTGTTTTAACTAATTTGGCCTCCTTGCTATGCACACAAACAATTTGTGCCTGCTTATTTTATTCTATTGTCAGGAGCAATTCGAATGTTTGACTGTCTTTGATTCCTTTTCTTGGATTGTTAAAGGCTCTCGTTATTGTGTCAATGCCTGATTGATGTATTTTCCCCATTAAATCTGTCGGACTCACTTTGAAGTGGTTCTATTAACATTAGCTTACTTGTGGATGGCACGAGACCCTCCTTATTAACCAGTGCCTATGCGGTGCTTTCTTACTTCACCATTCTCCTTATAAGTCAATCACTTTTATTTGATAAAGGGGATAACACAATATACACCACTGGTACTTTTATGGGGTTTTAATGTCATCTTGTTTGCTCAAACTCATTATCGAGAATGTCTTATGTTATCGAGTTCGGTCACCCACATTGATTATGATACTTTATGCCATTCCAATTTTCATCGCCATGGTCATCAAACATGCAGAGTCCTTCTGGAAGTTAGAAGACAACAAGACGCTAATGGCTTTCTTTGTTTTGACGTGTGCAAAGCATATCTCACATGTTGCTATTCACATTCTCCCAAATAGGCAAATCTGAGATTTGTAAATTCACCCACGTTGGTCTCATTTATCATTTAAATATAGACAAATTCCATTACTAATGACAAACCATTATGGAAAACACAAAATTTTAGTTGTCATGAGTAAGTTGAGATCTCTGATAAGTCTACGATCTCCAATAGGAGCCTGTAATCTCAAACTTAAGGCAGCAATGTCTTTTTAACATACCCAACCTTTGTATGGTCTACACAATGAAGCGCAAACTCTTTACCTATGTCAAGCAATCCAAGTTCACTACTGACTTTGAACTTATATTTAAAGAGCAAGCACAAGAAACAAATCTAGGCTCTAACACCATGTTTTTTTCCTGAGGAATGCTGCAAATGTACTAAGCATTGTCGGATTGGTATGTTTGCTCCAAATGGCAGCAACCACTAATTTATAATGAACAAAGGCTATGAAGAGAATGTCTATTCAATAATTATTTATTAACAAATAATAATATCTCACATAATAATATATTATTTAACTACACACACACAAATATATATGTATTTGTGTGTGTGTATCACATATATATAACTTCAGTTTAGTCTCATGAGTTTATCCAATTGAAGCTACCAAACATTAACAAGAACTATTGAAGAAATTTAATTTCACATTGCATAAGAATCATTGATCAAGCTAGAGACATTGTTGATCAAGCTAGAGACATTGTTGATCAAGCCATAGCCAAATGTGTTTATGCAAATGGATTGTCATTTAATGTTGTTCGCTCACCGTATTGGCAATACATGGTGAGGGCAATTAATGAGGCTCCAAACGGGTTCAAGGGCCATCGGTATGAGAAGGTACGCACCACTTTATTGGATAATGAGGTGGCCTGTGTAGAGAATGCCATGTTGCCTATCAAAGATGCATGGGTCGAAACAGGTGTGACAATAGTATCAAATGGATGGAAAGATGCAAGGAACCGTCCTTTGGTGAATGTTCTTGTAGTGTCTATAAGAGGTGCAATGTTTCTAAAAGTAGTGAATTGTGAAGGAGAGGTAAAGGATGGTCCTTTCATTGCAAACATTCTCATCCAATCTATCGAGCAAGTTGGCCCTTGGAATGTTGTTCAAGTAATAACCGACAATGCAAAGAATTATAGGGCTGTTGGTTTATTGGTTGAGGAGCGGTATGAACACATTTTTTGGACACCTTGTGTGGTGCACTCACTCAACCTAATGCTGAAAAAAATTGGCACTAAGGTTGAGTGGATCAAAAAAAATGTATGAAGAGGCAAAAGAGATCCAAATGTTTGTCATGAACCACCATATGACACAAGCCATATTCAGACAATTCTTGAAATTGGAGCTCTTGAAGGTAAGTTGAATTGTTTAAAATTTAAACATGTTTTAGAAATCTAGCCACTTTAGTAAACTTTCTATGTTTTCAAATTTTTAATCTTATTATTGTTTTGATTTTAAAATAGGTTGCTGAGACCCGCTTTGCCTCCAACACCATTGTTTTGAGGTGCCTTATCAAGGTTAAAGATGCATTGACTAGAATGGTAACTAGTGTTAATTGGAGCGTATGGAGGCAATCTAATACTGATAAAGCAACTGTCATAAGGGGATTGATACTAAATGAATCTTCGTGGGATCGTGTCGAGTACCTTCCAAGCCTATATTGAGCATGATCTAATACACTGACATGGATAGGCCCTACTTGGGTGAGGTATAAGATGGCATTGACTCCATGATTGAGGACATTAGAAATATCATAAATGAAAAAGAGCAAAGTCCTAATGAGATATTCTTCAAGGAGCTACAATTAATCATGATAGAGAGATGGAACAAAATGACTACCCCTTTGCATCTACTTGCCTTTACATTGAGCCCAAGGTTCTATAGCCAATCAATCCTCAAGGGGAGTACCACTAGAGTTCCCCCATACAAAGATCCTAAAGTTGCTCAACAGTATAAGACAGCCCTTCGAAAACTCTTTCCTAAGCACCTATGACCTGCAATGAGGTCTGAATTTATGAGTTTTGCAAGCACCGATGATTGTGGTATTGACACTCTTGAAGACAAGAACATCATGATGAATTCTTTGATGATTTTTGATGATACATATGAGTCTATGACTGATTACTGATTACTGATTAGTAATGTTGACATTGTTGTTTTAGAAACTAAAGTTTTGAACTAAAACATTCATATGGTGGGATATTTTGTCATTTTGTCATGCCATTCGAACAAATCATTAATATATGTGGTGGTTGAATTCGCTAAATTGCTTTAGATTAGCATAGTGGTGTATGAACTGCTATGCTGCAGCATATTTCTACGTGTACGTGTGTGTGTGTGTGTGTGTGTGTGTGTGTGTATAATTCTTGTATGAACGAACCCGAACCCAGCATAGTAGTGTATGAACTAGTATGTTGCAGCATATTTTTACGTGTGTGTGTGTGTGTGTGTGTATATTGTATGGATGAACCCGAACCCACCCCCAAAAAATTTTAATCGAATATCGAACCCACATCTGAACCAAAATCTGAACCGCCAACTTAGATTTAAACATACAATAAAAACATATGAAACAAAGATAAAAGATACAAATTGCAGTCAAAGCTTCCAATTTACACTATCACAATTGCTCTCAATCAAAGTTTCAGCTGCAATTGTTTCTTTGCATTCACTTTTCTTTGAAATAGTACTATACAATCAAAGTTATGCTTGCACAATTTTCAGAGCTTTCCTGCATACAATAAAAGATGGCTTTTACAATGAGGGGGGTACTTCTTATATAGGAAAATAAGTGAGAAAAATGAGGTAAAAGTGGAAGCAACTCAACCACTTTGACCTAGTAAAATTAGGTGAGAAGAATTATTGGATTACATGTCACAAGGACATGCAATCGAATTACATGCAATTGCATCGCATGCTATTCATCTTCTCCAACTGCAAAGATGAAATACTAAAAACTAAAAAGATGACAAAGAAAGTTGAATCAATCCTTGAGATTGTCAAGCAAAGCCTTATATTTGGCAATGCAATCATGAACCATAGGAAGATCTGGGATCTCCATCGTCTTGAAAATGGCTTCAATTTTGATTGCATTTGCATTTGCTGATTTTACAACTTTGTAATTCTCTGCAAGAGAATCCCACAAGTGTTTTGCCACAGAGTTGTATGTAGCAAACCTGTTCATCGTATCTGTTCTGAATTCTTCAAATTCAAAATCAGAATTGACTATGTCGATGTACCCTAAGGTAATTTCTTCTTCAATGAACAAGTTATCATGCTCAGCAAGGACCTTGCATCCCATCTACTCCAGATCATTCATGATCTCTATTTTTGCCACTTGACAACCTTCCAAAGCTCCCTGTAACTTTGTCAAAAGTTGTCCCAATACTTATGACCTAGGAGTCCCTAATATCTGTAGAACATATCAGGGGATGGAATTATGTGGCATGAAATCAAAACATCCAAATCAACGTCTTCCATTTGATCTCAAATACCCAAAATTTCTTTCGAGGTATTGGTTTCTTGGTTATTGAAGGCAATCATGTCATGGAGTATCTCCTCAACACCTCTAATACATTCAAGAACTTTGACTGCATCTTTGATGAATTGTACTCATTTTGATAACTTCTTCGAACCAAGCCTTTGTTGCCTCGGCTCTACGAGTTTCAGATGTACATTCCTAGGAGCTTTGATTTTCAGCCACTTGTTACTATTCAGTAAGATAGATTGGAATCTTTCAAAGATAGAGTTTCCTTCCTTCTGTTGCGAATGAATAGGAAAAGGTCTAAGCTAGGCTTTGTGATACTCTGGATCTAGGATCATGCCATTATCTTCAATATCAAAGCCTTCTAGGATCTCAACCATGTCGAGGTCAATGGTATGTTGCAATGTAAGCCAGTAATAGCCCATTTTCATGATGTCTATCTCTGTGCGTAAGTCAATCCACACATCCTCCTGTAAAGTTTCTATAAATTTTGATAATTAGAGTGTTGATGAAGTACTTATAATTTGTTGAGACTAACCTTCAGATATTATGGACTGAATATAATCGATCCTGAAAGTAAGTTCTGAATTTGTTATTAATTATGCAAGTAGATCACTTGGGGCTGAATGCTAGGAGTAGACTTGTGTAACAATTGTGTGCCTTCTATCTACAAACACACCCCTATCTTATACATAACCCAAGCGTCTTGACCTTTCAACAAGCACACCCCTTCCTAGGTCGGCCTTTTCCAAATCATGTCCCTTCCTCAAAATCAGTGCCCATTCTATTTTGACTAATGGTTAGTGGTTAACTAACCATATTAGACAATAATAGGTGAAATGAGACCCACAGAAAATTGTCGATTATTCCTAGAGGAAGTATAATGATTCTAGGTCTAGATATAAGTTTATTCATGCATCTAGTTCAGACTGATTTGATAAATCAGAATATTTATATTGTGAGGATATTAGGAACTAACACTCCCTCTTAACATGATAATATAAATGAGAGATAACCATATCTATCTGAATCTTCTAAGCATGTGGTATAATTGTACACATGATACTTTGTCATATTACTCTACCTGTAATATGACTTATTACTTATAATTGTGGTAACAATATTACATGGAATGCAATATAAAGGACAAAATCCGGAGAGTGATTAAATTCTTCCTTTATCCAAAATGTGACTCATAAGCACTGATAGGCCTATATCACAATATGATCCTGAGTTAAGATTTGCCAGTACACAAGATAAAATTAGGAGAATGATTAAATTCTTGCTTTATCCAAGTTGTGACTCATAGGCATAGAAATGTCTACATCACAATGTGATCTTGAACTCATCCAGATCTGTTACTAGTTCTCTATGTTTAGTAGATTATCTCAGAGATCGTCATCTCTCATAATGTCTTTTATACAAGTGTTCATTATCTCAGAGATCGTCACCTCTAAGATAATGAATACAGATAGTGAAGCCCATAAAAGTCAATAGCCTAACAATAATAATTTTAACACAATTATTTCATTAATAATTTAAAGAATACAAATGTATTATAATTCAACCATACCAAGTCCTTATCTGAAGTGATCTATCTTCACTCAAGAGAGAGGTTTGGTAAGAATATATGTTGTCTGATCTACAGTGAAAATGTATTCTAACTTGACAGTTTTCCTGTCTACCACATATCTTACATAATGGTTCCCTATAGTCAATACTCTGTCTACTATGCTTCCCCGCAAGGATTTTGCGGTTGGGTTTGTTGAGAGGGTTGCCCAGGATCTTGCCTAACCAATAGTTCAGAGTCAAAGATTGGAACCATCTTTTGATTCCTAGTTTGATGATGAGCCCTTGATAGAGATTGGGAGTTTCTATCAACATTACACTATGATGAGTGTTCATCATTTTTCTTTTGACCCATAGGTAGAGGATTTGGTTTCACATCAGTGTGGATTGGCTCCAATTTCATGCCATCAATTATGGGATGGCTTAGCACAATCTTTTGCAGATGGGATTGATAACTACAAATTAGACCCCTTGCAATATCTACACACCGAGGATAATTTGGCAAAGGTTGGAGTTGGTGGTAGTGTTTCAGGCATCTATGGTTATCATCTCCACAATGCAGTTGGGTGTGAGTACCAGTTTGATTGGGACTCGGGTGTGGACAAAGTTGGTATTTCAATTGGGTTGAGTTCCGATGAGTTGTTACCTTTATCGGCGCCTCAGGTCAGTTTTCAGATGATTTTGATGTTGATGTACATTATTTGGGGGTTGGTGCTACAAGAGTTGTTTGTACATAGCAAGCATAGTATGCAGTTCTACCTTTGAAATCCACGTGGATTGTGATGTCCATTTTGCTCCAAGATTGCTTGGGGAAAAACAATCTTAGGGAGGGAGGACTGTAATGTCCCCATTTTTAGTAGGTTCCTACAATTGGCTAGGTCAATTCACCATCGCAACCCTCATGAGCTGACAATAGGATTTGAGGGTCTTAATTGTGTGATTATAGGCTTTCCAGCAGCCTATGGTGTGTTTTGGCTCCATTTGAGGGACTTACTACTTATAGTAAGTCAATATGTTGGTTGCGATGAACTCAGTTGAGTTAGAGGAGTTGGAGGATGCTCTCAATTTTTATTTTGGGTCTCTAGTTTGGGCTCCAAGGATCTTGGAGGGAGCGTCTATTTATAATAAGTCACCCATCAGGTTCATTCATCGTCTTTCATCATCAGGATCACTTTGGTGTTGGCAGATTTCAATTCTGATGCTTCTTCAGTTGTTTTCCCAAGACAGGTGAATTATTATTATTATTCATCTAAATACACTGAGGTTGCTATTATTGTTACTGTTGTTGGTTGGTCACTTCAACATCATAGCTCGTTGGAACCGGGACGAAAAGTTTTAAATCAAGAGAACAAGAAAAAATGGCCTTACATGTCAAAATTTGAAGTTATGGTGTAAAAGGTCACTTTTGGAGCCTAAAGCAATTAATAAATTAGTTTATAATGGCACTTTATTATGTTTTAATGTTGTGTGGGAAGCTTCTTAAGTGAAGTTCATTTGGAAAACTTTGTGCCATTTGGAGATTATAAATATGCGCCCATTTGATGAGTTTGCCGATTTCTTTGCCCTTGCTGAAGTATAAGGGTTTGGAATACAAAGTGCCTGGTAATTCGCATCTGAGGTATTGTGAATTAATTCTGAGAATTGTCTTAATTAAATTATAGTATTTCCCGGCTGTTATGTATTGTACTTGAGAATTCCATTGTGGCTGGAGAATTTGTGATTTGTAATGCCATTATCGTCTACTATTTGGCGTGGTTAAAGAGGAGTGTATTGTGGCTATCATCCCTGTATTTGGCAGCGATTTCAGACTTTTTGGAAGGCTGCAATCAATTATTGGTGGGCAGCAATCAGGTTTTAGAGCACCTGCGATTATAAGCAAGGAACATGTATTTTTGAACCTGCAAGTAAACTGGATTATTTCTTGAGAGCTGCAATCCATATTTCATCTATTACAAGTCAATTTCTAGGTTCATTATTGCATTCTTGTAAATTTTCATAAGTCAATTTTTAAATTTGATATTAGTAGCATTGCCATCAATTATAGAATTGCCTCTGAATTGTTTAGTGGTGTTCATTTGTCCAAATTGATAAAGACTTAATCTATTAAAATTGTGAGCAGTTGGTTGTGAATTTAAAGTATTATTTATTTAGTGATAATATTTTGCCTGCCAAATGTTTAAAAAAATATCAAATTGTTGATTAGCAAAAGCAAATTGATGTTTGTTAAGGATATAGCCCATTGAGGGTTATTAGAATTAGGATATCATCTATAAAGACTAGTACAAACTTATCTAGACAATCTTAGAATATGTTATTCATTAAGTTCATGAAAGTTGTTGGAGCATTGGTTAACCTGAAAGGTAACACTGTGAATTCATAATGCCCACACCAAGTTCTAAATGCAATTTTGTGAATATCTTCATCCTTAATACAAAGTTGGTGATATCCTGACCTCAAATCAATCTTTGAAAATACTGTAGCGCCTTTCATTTGATCAAAGAGTTCATCAATTCTAGGAAGTCGTGTTGGTTCTTGATAGTAACCTTATGGAACATTCTATAATCTATGCATAATCTCATAGTTTCGTCCTTCCTAACAAACAATACTGGGGCTCCCCATGGTGAAACATTGGGCCGAATCAATTTCTTATTTAACATATCCTGCAATTGTATTTGCAACTGCATTAATTTTGTGGTGGTCATTCAATAAGCTGCTCAAAAGATGGGTTCTACTCCTGGTAACAAATACATGGTAAAATCAAAGACTCGAGTTGGAGGTAAATTGGGGAGTTTGTAATGTTCCCTTGTCTGGATCTGGATTGAAAGTAGGAATCTGCATCAAATCATTAGTAAAATGGAAAATATATGAAGTTTACATTAGAACATGAAACTAATAATATAAAGACTACTCCGTCTAACCCTTCCTAATCCTTCTGAAGAAACTCTTTTCAAATCACCTAACCCTCTAGTGAGAATTGCCTCCCGATTAAGTAATCATCATAAAGGAATATCTTCCTAAGGCCTCTTTTAAAATCTCTAATTATTCACTTGGTAAAGATCCCACCTCTACCAAGACTCTCATCTCTAACATATGCATATGTTTGATCACTACAATATATATATTGTCTCTAAGGATTCAAAAATGAATCCTTCTTTGAATTCCTATTCGGAATCTCAACGTCTATTTGAATGTCTTTTTACTCTGAGTTTCTCTCTAAAGAAACTAGACATTCAGATGTTCCCTACCCAAGTGCTCCCATGTTTCTTAATGATAAATTATGTACCTCTGTTTTGTTATCCTGGTTTGGATGCAAACGTTAAGTGTCTCTATTATGTATTTGGCTTATCTTCCTAGCTTCTCTCCCTACGTGACTTCTACTGTTGGTGTGCAAGCAGAAATCAGATATCACAAATTTTGACTGGTGTATTAGTTTTAATTGTTCGCAAGTAGTGTGAAAGCCTTCTTTGTATGCTAAATAAATCTTGATTATTAGCGTACTTCTTTATGTGTGGATGTGTCTGAAGATTAGGCTCTAGCTCCTTCCTTCGCCCGTGGTAGTAGATTCGTGTGAGAACTAACTTCTATTGGTTTGTCTGAAAATTCTTTAATTTCTGTGTGATGGCTTTCACACGATGAGTAATGTCTGGTGTTGAGATATCCTCTTAACTTGTGTGCAATGACTCCCTCTGTGTAGTGTCTTATGGTGAGGTGATGATACCCGTAAATGCAGATATTCCTTATTCTAGCCTCTGGTTGATTCCTTCTACCAAAGTCTATGGGTTTCTTCTTATCAATTTCCTGTTATGTCCCTTCTACCTTTGGTTCATGTCCGATATATATGACTGCCTTCTTGACCAATCGTGTCTCTTGGGGAGCGATTTAATTGTATTGAGAGTAATATTCCATTTGTTGTTATTGTCAATGGTGTTAGTTTTAGTTCTTATTTGTTTGTATTTTATTTATATTCAGATGTTCATTAGAATTTAGTTATTTATTATTTGTAATATGAATCGTAATATCATTTATTATTTGTATTTTCTTATTTCCTCATTTATAATGATTATTACAAAATATGAATTTCTTGTGTAGGAAATTACATTCATTGTATATTACTTCTTATTTCCTCATTTATAATGATTATTACAAAATATGAATTTCTTGTGTAGGAAATTACATTTATTATTACGGGTTATCACAGAGTTCTTTGGGAAACACATCCTGATAATTCTTTAGATAGGGATACTTTTCTTCGAAAGATTCCTTTAATTTTTCTCTGATTTCCCCATCTTCAAAAATGTAGTCATCTCCATAAGTGGTGTTTATAGGATCTCTTATATTTTCAACTCTTATTGCAAAAATCTCGCAACCTTTTCTTCCACATTTCTTGAGTTGCATGGCGGATATCTGTTTTAATTTTATTTCATGTTTAATCCCTTTAATACTTGCAAGTTTGCCTTGGTCATCCAAACAATCTACAATTACAGCAAGACAATCAACCTTGACTTTATGCTCATTGAGCCAATTGATGCCTATAATAATATCGTAAGACCCAAGAGGTGCTACATACAAATTCAATTCAATGCAGAAATTTGGAAAATCAACTACCTTAGCCCTTGACTGGTTTGCATACTCGATTGTCCATGGTTTTTCCATAAAACTAGATCTCATTGAAAATCTACTTGTAGGTTTAGGTGATATTAAACATTCAGAAGCTCTAGTATCAATTAAAATAGAAAGGGGGTTCCCACAGATCTTACCCGGAGTTTCGATCAGGCCTATCTGTTGTTCTGCTTGTTTATTGTCAAGGGTTGTGTGGATCCTTTGCTAATAAACATGCTACTCTTGTGGAAGGGGAGGTTGATGCGGCTGATTGGTGCTAGTCTTGACAGGGCATTTATTAGCATAATGATCTCCTCCACAATTGAAACATCCTAGAGGTGGCCACTTCTTTTCACTGCCCTTATTATTCTTACCTGTACTGAAATTACTTTTAAAATCCTTGATTTCATTCCCTTTTGATTCTGGTTTGCTTAATTTATAATCCTTAAATTGTTTCTTCTGAGATCTAGTATCTGTCCTTTCTGTATTCAATTTTGTTTTTCTTTTATTATCCCGGATAGAATCATCTCTCTTGATTTTATATTCCTATCGGACAACCTTCTCTAGAGCTTCTTCCATGGTTAGAGGAGTGAGAACGTCAACTGCTCCTATTTTATTATTTAGATCCATGATGAATTTCCTCACTTTCAGATTCTTATCTTGTTGGTATGGTGCTACATACTTCAATAATCAGGTAAATTTCTCCCAATACTTGTGTACAGTCATATCTCCTTTCTAAGGATTTTGGAAATCTAGAAACTTTCGGTCATAAAAAGTTTGGAGTAACCAACGGTTCCTAAAAATGGTTACAAATTTTTCCGAGGTAACCTCAGTGGTTTTAATGTTTAGCTCAACCTTGGTGTTTCCCCACCATGTAGCAGCTTCTCAGTAAAGTGACATATTCCCCAAAATGCTTTTGAGGCTTATGAAAAGTTCCTAATTTCAAAGTATTGTTCCATTTCGATTAACCAAGCCTCTACATCCTCTCTAGATTCAGAACCAACAAATTTGGGTGATTTGATCTTCTTAATATCTGCGGACAAATCACTCACTATTTCTTGTTTCTTTTGTTTTTCGGTTTGAGTGGGTGAAGCTTGTGAGGTTTTCTTGTTGTGTTCAGAAACTTCTATCTCAGTTTTGGGAGGAGGCGAGGATTGCGTTTCCTCTTGGTTCTGCCCCATCTCGGCTGCCAACTCATTCATTCTTTTTTCCATAATATCCAACTTCAGTTGCATTTCTTGCAAAATCTGAAGTAATAAATCAGTGGATGATTGTGTGTTATTTTCATGGACCATGTCATCACCTGCAATTTTCTCATCGCTGCTCATTTTGTTTGTTTACTAGTTTAACTTGGAAATTACAAAAAAATTTATGTCAATTTGTTGTATACATATTTATAAAAAAAAATTAAAGTATGCCTACAACAAATTAAAAGAGTTTGTGAGTGGATATAACACATAAATAAACCAATTTATTTAATCAACTTTAATACTTCTACTGCTGCATTTATAGCAGCCTTTATTTACAAAAATTTCCTCTTCTAAGGATGTTTACATTATCGAATCTAAATTTTGCTTCTCAACATTCAGTTCTGATTCAAATTTGTACATATCCTGCACCATCCAAGATCTATGGAAGTGCATTAGAGAATTGCCCTGATGAGCCTTCCAGTTTTAAATTAGTTTGTTTCTATGTGTTTCTTTACTAGCAGGAGTCCACTTGACTCTTTCCTTCTTCATTCGTTGCAAAGCCTGTTTTAGGGTTTCATTGTCTTGAGGCATAGAACAGCAAGTGTAGTCGAAGTTTGGCATGTTCTTAATTAAGTACAAGAAGATAGGATGTGCCTTCTTGTGAGGTGTTTTATGTACTTGCATCCTATACATTTATTCTAGGAATTTTCAGGTTTACTAGAAAGGATTGTGCCCTAGGCTCAGTGTCGAACCCAACCCTCTAATACTATATGTAACAAACGGATTTACATAACCAAATAAAGGTGATCTAGAAAGAGTTTTCCTCAACTAATTATTGAACAAAATATATTGAATTCACTTTCATGAGACATTAATTGCTTTTAACTACCAACAATTAACTGAGATAACAAAACTCAATTGAAATAACTATAACAATGATCAACTAAAATAACTGTAATAATGATTAGCTGAAATAACTATGATAGCAATCAATTGAAATAATTGTAACAATGATCAACTATAATAACTATAATAATGATTAACTTAAATAACTATGATAACAATCAACTGAAGTAACTAAGATAACGATTTACTATCTTTCCTTGCATACAAGTAAAGTAAATGCATCACATGAAATAGAAAGAAGAACATACGAGAAGCATCTGGTGAGTCTTTAATTGGTTGTGCAAGCCTCCACTTTCGATAAGAGGACAAGCATTGACTTAAGCTTAACCTCCCAAGCTCAGACCATATTCATCCCAACACAATCTATTGATAGAAAGGCCCTCCCTACTCGAGAATCAAGCTTGGGATACTTTTAGTCCAGCCACCTGAGCGTTCTAGTGTTTAGAATGTCCGTAAAATTATAGACGGACATATCTGAATAACTAGCATTACTAACATCAAGTGATCATAGATGGCAAGCATGCCTTTAATGACCTTGGCCAAGGTTTTTTGATAGGTTCAATGACCCGATAACGACCACTCAACTTGACAAAAAGGAAACAATAGTATGAACAAGCATGAGCTATTAAATGAAATTAATTTATAATTGTTGTGTCATGTCTGATTTTTATTTCCATGTTATTGCAGATTCCATCTCACCTCTTCACCAATTCCATAGCTATATAATCGGTGAGTCCCAGGTGCTTGAATCTTAGAGCAATCGGCTTTTTCTGTTGATCCTCAACTAATATAAGAATATTATATGTTTCCAGCTTATCACATTCTATGATCTGAGAAATGTAACTTTAAGACTTGCAGAAAAAATATCATTTGATTCTGACTTTCAACGGCATAAATAAAATATGATATCATGTCATGGATACTTGGCTTTTATTCATCATAAACAGTTCTGTCCTAGAGAGGGATTAATCGATGATATTTTGAACAAAGATGATTTTCATCATAATCTGGAACTGTATCTTACTGCTATAATATTCAAAATGCAATAATATCTGATAATAAAACATATTGCAATGCTTGGGATATGGGCAACCACATAACCTGGTAAAATCTGGAAATAAAATGGAGTCTAGATAGATGCTAATAATCAGATCATTCATGGAATAAATCTTCCAACGCAAATCTCAGTGTGAATATCAATCACGTCTTCCACAAAATATCAATGAAAAAGGCAAATCGTTGCAAGGAAAATGCAATAGTTATCAGGTGGTATATTGCACGGATATCATGTGATATATGCAGAGGTATTGGGTGATATGTGAAAAAGTAATCGAGTGATATGTGAAAAAGAAATTGGGTGATATATTTTGCTCATGGTCTCTCTCTCAGCTTCATAATATACGAAAGTATTCAAAGTCTCTTTGGCTTCCAAGAAGCCGTAACTTATAAAGAAGAGACTTGGCTCTTGATCGCCAATAAAATATGCCAAATGTGCATTTTGGTTTTTAGCAAGAAATTGAATAAATATGGAAAAAGATTTGAAGATTATAAATCAAGGATAATTATAATATATATCTACTTGCACGTAGATGTACTTATGAGGTGGCATCATATTATTTATAAAAATAATATTATGGTATCACTTTTATTCCTATATCTATGTGCATGTACATAAGTATACATTAAAATGATGTGGTGGAAAAACCAATCAAAAACCATTTGAGGTACGCATTATTTTTTAATTAAAATAATTAATATTTTAAATATTTATTTAATAGCTCATGCAGGTCCATTGATTGTATCCTGATGTTCAAGTTGCTAAGTCCTTACCAAGGCAATTAAAGGTCATACCTGTCAACCTGATAATTGGACTAAGCTAGTATCCCTTTGCATTGATCTCGTTTAGCAATGCTTCTCCCCTTCATCTTCTCCTGCAATCACCGGTGCAATATTTCCACGATAATAACAAGTTCCATAATAATTCCAAAACAACATTTAATATAGATAAAGAATTTAATTATTAACCATAACTCCAAAATCAAGCAACTGCTAATCATCACATGACAAATAATAGATAATGACCATCTTCATTAAATAGTTAACATAATGAATACAACGGATATATTTAACTACCCTCTTCACATGATTATGAAAGAAAATCCATTCAATCTAACGGCTATAACTAAATTTAAAATTAGGTCAAAAATTGGGATGTAATAGAATACAATACACATTTCTCAGGATCATAATTTTCCTCTTTCTTAGTAACATTTGTACAATTTACTTGCTGCTTTGTATTCTCTAGGCAATTTATTTTATAGTGTCCAAATCTCTCTCATTTAAAGCATTTTATTTTGGATAAATCTCTCTGAGGTTTGTCATTTCTCTGATGAACCGTCTTCTTCTTGAAGTGCTTCTTCTTACCCTCATAGCAATTTGTGTTGAGAACATGAAGTTCTTCATCTTCAATTTTCAATTTCCTTCCTTTCTTGAGTTGCCTAGATTCTTCTTGAAGGCAATCTCCTTTAAGTCTATTGAAGTCTAGAAGTTTGTCTCTAGCACTTACTCCTTGTGAGAATATTTCCCATGAATTTGGTAATCCATCTATTGCTATTATTATTAGTTCTTTATCATTAATTATGTACCCAATGCTTGTAAGTTCATCTCTTGGACTAGCCACCCTTAGGAAGTATGAATTCATAGATTCTTCCTTATTTTTATATGATTTAGTTGCCTTTTTAGTGAAAAGGTTCTAATTGCATTATTAACCTCATATGCATTTATTAATGCACTCAACATATTGAATGTTGTCTGATGTTTCATTAGCATAGGTACTATTTCATTTTTAATTCCATCTAATATGATTCTCATGGCTTTCCCATTTCCTTTGATCCAGTTAGTTTTATAAGGATCAGCATCATGTTGCTTGGATTCCTTATCAACAAACTGTGTTACATCATTTTCTTCAAGAGCCATCATAATTCTGAATTTCCATGCAATGAAGTGATCTTTTCCATCAAACCTGTCTTCGAGTCTAATTGCATTGGCCATTGTAGGTTAAAGGATGTTGCTAGATATGTTTTAAATCTAATTATCAATTTGCAAAGCACAGGTTCGACTACCAGAGCTCTAATACCATGTAAAGTTTCTACAAATTCTGATAATTAGAGTGCTGATGAAGTACTTATAATTTGTTGAGACTAACCTTCAAATGTTATGGACTGAATATAATCGATCCTGAAAGTAAGTTCTGAATTTGCTATTAATTCTGCAAGTAAATCACCTAGGGCTGAATGCTAGAAGGAGCAGACTTGTGTAATAATTGTGAGCCTTCTATCTACAAACACACCCCTATCTTATACATAACCCAAGGGTTTTGACCTTTCAACAAGCACACCCCTTCCTAGGTCAGCCTTTCCCAAATCATATCCCTTCCTCAAAATCAGCGCCCATTCTATTTTGACTAATGGTTAGTGGTTAACTAACCACATTAGTCAACAATATGTCTAATAAGACCCATAGAAAATTGCCAATTATTCCTAGAGGAAGTATAATGATTCTAGGTCCACATATACAGTTATTCATGCATTTGGTTCACAATGATCAGATAAATCAGAATATTTATATTGTCAGGTTATCAGGAATTAACACCTCCATGTGATGAACATGGGTGAATGCCCTTTTGATCGTCGAATGCATCCCTTTATTATCAAAGTCAAATCTAGCCTTGAACTTCTTCAGAGTAATGAGCTGAAGTTTTGATTCCATAGCTTTCACTTTATATACTGAATTGAATGTATATTGACCAATTACAAAGGGTTTGGCAGTGCTAATGTCGAAACCTAGCCTATGTTGACTGTACTGGTACGATTGCACCTCCATGAGATGTCTAGCCAACTCCATCAGACTGATCCTATCAATAGGATATCTTAGTAAGGTATACAGTTCTCCTTGAAAATAACCAACTCTCATATAGGTGAAATTTATGAATTTCAAGAAAATGCAGCCGAATTGATTTACCCTCTGCCAAGCTTCATCTAATACTCTTTTGCTACCAATTCTTGTCAAACTGACCCCTGAAATGTCCAAAGAATGCATCTTGAACCCTTTTGTAATGATACTCGCCATATGTCAATGTAATTTGATCATAGTGGTTCAAGATGGGAACTAGAGTCCAATCTTCCTTGGTGGGAAGTCTAGAGAAAGTTTCCATAACCGCAGCAATGTAGACCAAGTACGAATTCATGTAGAGCAGTGTTGATGTTCCCACATGAACCAACTGTTCACATAGTATTGTGCTTATTAGATCTCCCCAGTAGATGGGTTCTGCATTATCAATTATATTAAGGATAAACTTATACATCAAAGGTTCAAAGTTATCAGATTCGTTTAGGCCACAAACTCTACTAAGGAGAATTGTCAAATCATTAACTTTTGGTTTGAAGCCAGATCTGTTTATTGTTCTAGGCAATCTAGAGAAACTGGATCTCTTATTCTCCAACCAGTTATCATTTGTGTGCCTCTGATAATCTAGTTTTCTCGTATTCTACAGTTGTAGAAACATTTCCTTAGAAAAGTCTACGCATTTTGAATTTTGAGGAAGTCTGAAGATTTACTCAATAACATCTGACTCCAGGTTGATAGTGACCTTACCATCTGAATCTAAGGATGATATACGATAAAATGAGTTATTTAAAAGAGTAAAAAGAAGGCATTCATAATGATTGTTGAGATTATTAAAGAGTATTTTCAATTGAGTATTAGAATCTTCTGATTTGATATTTATATATATGGTGATTCTATTCTTATGTTAATGTTTTAGGTTCGTCAGAATCAAACCAGAATTGATTGAGGGCAAGCGATTGAGGAAGGGTAGACTGTAATGTCCCCACTTCTTGAATAAAATTTTATAATAAATAATAATATCTTAAAAAGGAAATTAAATATAAATATAATAACTCAATACTATAATAATTAAATATAATATATTATATTAATGTAATAATATAATATATTATTAATAAATAAATAAATTATATTGGAAATATAATTCCAAAATTAATATACACAATAAATGAATCAAATAACACTAAATTATAATAGTTAGCATTCTATTATATTAGATTTGATTGAACAATATAAATAATATATTCCAAATATATTATCATTCAAATCCAAATATATATCAAAAGTTTATAGATGTATTAAATTAAACATAACAAAATGTTTCATGAATGGTGACAACCATTCGTCTCATGCATATGCATATATAAGAAGGGTAGAACAATATAAATAATATATTCGAAATATATTATCATTTAAATGCAAATATATATCAAAAGTTTATAGATGTATTAAATTAAACATAACAAAATGTTTCATGAACGGTGACAACCATTCGTCTCATGCATATGCATATATAAGAAGGGTCGAACATTGAAAATGGAAAGATGGGGATGGAGAAATTATATCACTGATGGAAGGAAAGAATATGCAGGGGATGAATATGGACAGAGGAAGACGCTTCCATTTGAGCAACCAAGCATGGAGAATGGGAGAACATCACATCAGTTATTACATGCGAGCAAGCAGCATGAATATGAATCGAAGGGATGATACCTAGTAAGCGAAATGTTAGAAGGGAGCATGGTCACAGAGTAGAAGAACAGACAAGATGACTTTCATAAAGGAAGGAGAGCAATCAATATTTATCTAGAGAGATATGCGTGACAGTCTATAAATAGAAAAATCTTCACATGGATCATCAGCCACTATACAGGAACCAAAAATATGTATGTATGGGGACATTCAACAAAGAATCCATTTAGCAAAGATAAACAGAGACAACGATGAGATAGTTGCAAATAGAAATATGATGATTCCATTTCAATAGAAATGGCAGTATCAAGAGGAATGCATGAGAGAGACCAGTAGGAACCAAACCAATTACAGATAAGCAATAACCAAATACAAACACGGGGGGAGGGATAGAAAACAATCAGCTAAACAAGGATAGAAATACAGTCATCAACTAAAGGATACCTGTCAAAGGCAGTGCTTCATTTATTCCATCAAAGTATAGGGAAGGAATCCCACGATGACTCAAAATAGCATGCGCAAGTCCAAACAAATTAAGAAAAGTAGAGTCAGCATATTAAGGGTGATCTCACGGCAGTAGGTAGAGCATGATATAATCGCAAGGAGGAATATGGGACAAGCGAATAATCTAAGGAAATAAAATGAAGTAATAGGCCAAAGTACCATTCACCACTGCTATACCCATCTCAACACGGATTAGAGGTAGAAGTTTGAATTCATAGCTCATGAGCATCCTTACTCCTGAGGCATTAAGAAATATTGTCGAGTACAACTTTAGAGATTTCAGTAACAACACCAAGCCTGATGGATAGAGACATATGACGATAATCTACAATGTCTAACATCTTCTACTGTACACATCGGTGACATTTCCAATGATTCGCTATTGGAGATCCGACAATATAGAACTAATATACAGTCAGGTAGACAAAAGGGAAGGATTTGGAGATAAGGAAGAAATGAACTTGGGTCATAGAGAAAGAGTCAAGGAGGACACGTTTAATGTTAATTCCATCAACATATAGATTAAAGAAAGTATTATTTGATGAAATGATCAAATCAATATAAATCACAAATAACGGGACATAAGGAGGGTATTTAAGTTGTCAAGCGACTATCATATATTTATATATATAAAAAGACCTATTAAGAGAAATGTCACTAGTTATGCTTTCCAAGTAAAATCCAAGAGCTGATTGAACATTTGAGAGTGAATAGAGTAAGGTCCTAGACAAGGGACATCACAAAATGTTTCATGCTTATGCATATGAAGGGCACGTTTTTACCCAAAAACATCCAATAGCATGTAATTCATCAAAATGTTTGAATCTCAAGGTTTGCTAACATGCATTTTGCCTTCTATATGCAAAAACACCCATGTATTTGATCTTGTAAATTGTCATTTGCAACTTTGAATTGGTCAAAAGCTAATAAGTTGCATACATTTGCACTTGGAGAACCCGGTTTTGGAGAAGACTTGTTCATTCCAACTTCTCTTTCCTTCATTGAGCTCCAAGTAAAACATTTCAACTTTGCTTGTATTTCTTGCTTGCTTTGCTATTATGTTGCATTATTTGGCTCATTTTTCTCCATTTGTTCAAAGGCATGCCATATGTTTTGCATTTTTCCTTTAAATAAGTTGAAATCTTATCATTCCAAATGCTTAAAAATCCTCCCACACTCAAAAAACGAAATTGCATGTAAAGGGATATCTTGAAGTTTGTCATATCTAAGTCAATAGCAAGAGGTATGTTTTTGTTTTGTTGCTTATTTTGGTTTCTTTTTTGGAAGAAAGTTGAAGTTTCTCACCCAAGAATGCAAGTGCATCTACATGCTTTCGCCATTGATGCCAATCCTTACTTCATCCATTTTTCATCCCATGCAATTACATCCTCTGAACCCGATTACATGTTTACCTAAAGCAAAAATGATTCATTTTTACTATATGTAATTGCATCTAGAGAACCCGATTTTGGTGAAAGGTCACTCTTTTAAATACCAAAATCATCATTTTTCCCATGTCCAGATGCTTCCAACTTGCATTGTTGATCATTCCAACAAAAGCCTTTTGTTTGACCACATGCCATCCACTGTCCTAAACCTGATTTTGGCCATTTTTGTGCAAAATACACACTGCCTCATTCATTTCCATTCACCAAATGTGTTTAACAAGTATCTAATCCATACTATGAACACTAATCTTTCATAGACCCGTCGTCAACACTCAAAATCCCAAAGCTTTCATGAATTCAATCCCATTGAAACTTTCATGTTCCAGCAAGTCAAGATATATTAGAATTTCTACACAGAATGGAGACATCTAGTAAACAAGGCGTGCTTCGAATCAAAAGAAGCACTAATTCATTTGGTATTCATTTTCCCAAAGGTTGTCTAAGAACCTGAGTTTGTGTGGGAATGCGTCAAGCAATTTGCTTCTAAATTAAAAGAGTTAAAGGTGTTGATGGAAAGTTGTTTTGAGTTTACATCAGGACACCATCGAGAAGGTTTTCAAACTGTTAGAGACTCCACAATGTGCCAATCTACAAAGGAGAATTCACAAAAGGTCAAACGAGAAAAAGCTTGATCACATTTAGTTTTTAAATGGCAACTAGAGACTCATCAGAGAGAATGCAGTGGTGCAAAATTCAAGAATCCCTGATCCTGCAATCGTCACGAAGAACAAGGCTTTTGTTGATAGTTTACACGATTGATTCATTCAGAACGAATAGCTTCAACATTTTCTTCAACTATTTTTCAGCTTTGTGGTTGCAAAAGATGAATTGCCTCTGATGCAATTGCATGTAATTCGATTGCATGTCCTCATGACATGTAATCCAATAATTCTTCTCACCTAGTTTTACTGGGTCAAAGTGGTTGATGCTCTCACTTTTTCCTCCCTTCTCTCACTTCTAATCCGATATAAGAAGCGCCCCCCTCATTCTAAAAATCATCTTTTATTGAATGCAAGAAAGCTCTTTCAAACTTGTGCAAGCATAACTTTGATTGTATAATACCAATTTGGAAGAAAAGTGAATAAAAAGAAGCAATTGTGATACCGCAAATTGGAAGCTTTGACTAAATTTGTGTCTATTGTCTTTGATTCATGTTTTATTAAATGTTTAAAATTTGAATAATAGAGCATAGTGAGTTAAGAAATAATAAGAGTCAGAGCTTTGACTAGGAGCGATTGTGGTGATAAATAGACTAGAAACTTTGATTGCAGCTTGTATTACCATCTCAAATTCACGAAAAATAGTTTGGAATTTCCCTACTTCTAGAATTCTTTGTGCCCCAATTGGTTTGGTGGCCTCCTTCTGCCAGCTCTGTCAGTTTTTCTGCAGGGAATTTTTCTGGGTAGTTGTGATTGATCCTCTTGTGATTGGACCTCCTCTTTCTCACTAATATTACAGATTTTCGGCTCTTCTCTAACATTTGTTGGGGTCTGAGGGTTTTTGGTTTTTTCTACAATGACCATAGGTGATTGTGATCTACCACAGCATACACAACATCAACTTCTGACCTATCAACGATTATGTGATTGGGTTACAAAGCTTGAAGCTTATAATACAACACTCAAAGAACAAGTTGCTGCACTTACAATTGAAATCTCAAAGATCAAATTATATCCAACACTGAACACCACGAGTTTCCAACGATTTTTAGATACCTTTATCTCTAAAACAGCAGGCTTAAAATCCAATGTCCAATCTATTATTGAACAACTTGAAGGGTTGGACAAAATAAAGGATCAACAAATTGAAATGGCTACAATTCTTTCCTCTCTGATTGCTGAAACTAGACAGAAGGTGAGATCATGGGCCTCTCTCTACACCAACACAGAAACTACTGCACCTTGGCTGAGCCTGAATAAGATAATGTAAGGTAAAATTGATGATGAGCACGTTCATTGTGCACAAGAGCTCAACTTGCGCGTTCGAGGCCTCCCACCCACTACGGACCCTATGGCTGATGGATATTCTTTCCTCTCTTATCAGCTCAGTTTACCCGATATCACTTTAGACAAGTGTTGGTTTGGTAATGGTGATACTCTCTTCATCAGATTTCTCTCCTTTTCTAACAGACTTAGGGCACTTAGAGCGAAGAGAAAATTGTTCCCTCTTCCCTCTCAAATTTATCTTGATGAAGATCTCACTAAGGTATAGGTTACAGAGCTGAAACATGCACGAGGAATTGTGGCTGAGGCTAGGCGGGCGAGAAAGTGGGTTGTGATTAGGAATCTTAGAGCTGTGGTTCGTGATTCTCCTCCTGTTGGATGGGTTCAGAGGACGACCCCCAAAACCGCATGATGGTTTAGCAGTCTGTTAAGAGGAAATTCTCATCTCTTCTTGTCAACGGTTGGAATGGTAATGGATCTTTATGGTCATTACCTGGTCTCTTTCACGATGCGGTGGGGTCCGCTAATATTTTGGCCGTTACTGAGACTCACAAGAGTCACATGTGCCCTCTTCCTGGGTATCCAGGTTACCAGTGGCTATTAGTTTGCAGAGAAGAGGTCTGGACTTCTAGTGGGGTTCGTGGGTCAAGTGGTGTTGCTTGTTTGATTAAAGATGATATTTTCAGGTTGACTTAAGTGGTTCAATCAAATGCCTTTGCCGGATTCATGTGGGTCTGTATTGGGCGTCATAATCACCAACAGAGGGACATTTTTCTTGCAGTTTGCTATTTTCCACTGACTTCTTCTCCTTATGCTATTAATGATTATGAGAATGGTGATCCTTTTGGTGACCTTCAGGAGAGTATCTCACAGTTTATTGCCATAGGTGATATCATTATTCTTGGAGACTTCAATGCATGCACCACGAACCTCCAACGTCCTATACATGACCATGGCTCGAATTCAATCTATAATTCAGAGTTAGATATGATTAGTATGGGACTCCAGCGTACTTCAGATGATGCTTCTGGTCCTCTTTCTTGTTATGGTCGCCACCTCCTTCAGCGATGTGAGTCTTCTAGTTTATTGCTTCTGAATGGGTTATCCTTTTACCCGAGCTCCCATCTCTTTACCTACGGGCCTCACTGTGGTGGTGCAAGTGTTGTGGATTATGTCATCACTTCCTCTTCCTTCATTCCCTCCATTTACCGTTTTACCATTTCTCGTCTCCCCTTTGCTGACCATGCTCTCCTTGGCATTGATATCCGCTCTTCTTCCCATTTAGCACCTTCCTTGCAATCCTCCCTCATCCAGTCAATCAATGTCTGCACTCCTACTAGATTTTGTTATTCCGAGGGTGATGGTGAGCTTTTTTCCTATCACCTTAGGAGACTTCTAACACTTGCTAGTTTTACTGATTCTCAGGTGGTCTCAGTCATGTTTGACTTGCTTCTGCCATACGGAAGTCCACTCTTCTGTCTATCCCTCACCCCCCCTCCTCTCAGATCTAAGCGCCAGAATACTTGCCCCATGAATAAATAGTTTGATGACGATTGTAAATCTTTTCATCAGTTTGCTCGTTCTACCTTTGAGACTCACTCCCCTGAATTCGTCCACCGACGTGTTTCTTATCTCTGTTTCCTTCGCCATAAGAATCGTTCTTTTGCTTCCTCTCAGTGTAGATCCCTTTGCTCCACACTTATTCAGAATCCCCAGAGCTTTTGGCACACCCTTTTCCCTCGGTGTTCCCCCCACCCCCCCCCCCCCCCCACCCCATCCTCCATCCTTGACTCCCGCTCTTTGACTTCCCATACCATTTCGTTGTATGACATTCCGAGTCAGCCCTCCCTTCATTCCATTCCGCCTCCTTTCTATCATTTGTTCACTTTCTCTTGTATCCTTAAGGCCATTAGATCCATGAGATGTAGTAGAGCTATGGATCAGGATGGTTTCCAGGAAGAAATTTTCAAACTTGTTGCTTTGGTTCTTGGTTCATATCTTCGTACACTCTTAAATAGAGTTGTTTGGACTGGTTTTCTTGAGACATGGTCGAGGCATGTGATTTATCCTATCCATAAGTCTGGACATTCTTCGGACCCAAGTAACTATAGGACTATCATGATCGAGCATACCTTTGCCAAATTTTATGTTACTGCTATGAACACCATTTTATCTACTGAGATAGATAGGAAAGGTTGCCAAGCTAAAGGGCAAGTTGGTTTTCGTACTGACTATCAAACTATGGATCATATCTTCACTCTGCAGGCTATTATTGAGGAGGCTAGGCATCGCTCAAAGAAAGTCTATCGTTGTTTTGTGGATTTTCGTAAGACTTTTGATTTTGTTCCTAAGGTGGCCTTATTTTAGAGACTTCGTAAGATTGGGATCTCGGATATGCTTTTCACTTCTATTATGAGACTGTACGAGAAGGTGACTAGTAGGCTCAAGACCATTGGTGTGAAACAGGGCTGCCCTCTTTCTCCTACTCTATTTGGGTTGTATATTGAAAAGCTGGAGGATTTTCTTGTCAACTCCTCTCATCCAGGTGACGGTTGTTATTTACATCAAGTGTTGATATCCATTCTCCTTTTTGTTGATGATATTGTTCTCTTGGCCTCTTCTTCGGATAGTTTACAGAGACTCTTAGATGGTTTGGCCTCCTTCTGTGATCAGCATCAGCTTGTTGTTAATCTGGTTAAGACTAATGCGATGATTTTTAACAGCTTGAAGACCTCTCATCTTCATTTCTTTTTCCAGGGACAAGAAGTTGAGATCACTTCTTCGTACATTTATCTCAGTGTTATGTTTTCGGGACCCCGGTTCAGTTTGAGACCAGCTATTCAATCCAAGATTAGTAAGGGTATGGGGTCTCTGGCCATGATTGAGAGGCATTGTTTTAGGCATCATTTTCAAGATATTTCGTACAAGTTGTCCCTCTTGGACTCATTGATCAAATTGAATGTTCTTTATGGATCGGTGGTTTGGGGGCCTTATCTTCTTGCTTCTGATTGGGCTTCTATTGAGCATGTTCAGATGTTATTTTTACAACGCATCATCAGCTGTCATAAACTCATCCCCCACAATATTGTTTTAGCAAAGTTTGGAGCTCATCCATTTAGGCTTTCGACCATTTTTTACTTGATTTGGCTTCTCCATCGACTTTGAGGTTTCATGGACTCTGATGTTGACCATCACAGATACTCTTATCTTGCATATTGTTCATCTATTCAAATTAGGAGATCTGATACTTCCACTAGATCTCACTGTTGGTATGCCCTAGCCACCTCTCTGTTGAGTTCGATCGGGATTGACATTGATCGTCTCCCTCCTTACCAGTTCTCGCTAGATGCTCCTGCTCATCTCCTCCCCTCTCGTCAAGAGTTGAATGATTGTGTTAGACAGGATATTTACAGACACTACATTATCACTACTTGGAGTAATCCTCCTAGAGGATTACGTCCTAAGATGGCTTTTTATGCAAAGCATTTTCTTGAGATTTAGAATGGTATTATTGTGCGACCTACTTATCTCTATCGTCGTTGGTGTCATTCCCTTCAGTTCTCTTTGAGCTCCTTCAGAGTTGGTTCTCATCGTCTTTGGATCCCAACAGATCATCGTATGGCTAGAGAGGATCGGGTTTGTAGATTGTGTACTTTGGCAGAGGTTGAGTCTGAGACCCATTTCTTATTCCGTTGCCCTATCTACTATGAGATCAGAGGGGGATTTTATTGTCTTTTCAAGGACTATTTCTCCCTTTTTGAGTTCTTCAGCTATGATGATCAGCGCTGTCTTGCACTTTATCTTCAGGAGGCCACCCAACTTCGTGAGCATACCCTTCAGTTAGCTACGTCTCAGATCCACACTTCTGACCAGCTCATTACTGCCTTTTACTCCCCCTTGTCTTTGTCACGGGGTGTTAAAAGGCCTTTCAGCACTACTCCTAGATCAGTCAAGCATTGTACCAGTCTTTTTAGGCAGCGGCACTCCTCCAGTGGGCCTCAACATAGACCTAGGACTTTGGATCGCCCTCAATTATAGCCTTCTATTTCTGATTACTTTGTACCAAGGAAGGATTTATAGTACTTACCTTGTGTTTCTTGATCTTTTGTCTTGTTTTGTTTCTTTTCTAACACCGTTTTGGTGTTTCTGGTGCGGACGGCTATTTTGTTGTTGGATCAGTCCCATAAACCTTCCTAGTTTTTTGTTGGACACTAATATTAATATCTTATCTTATCTTATAGAATAGAATAGATTAAACTAAAAATGAGTTATAGAATAGAAATCATCTACTTCTATGTCTTTGCGCCCCAATGGTAGTGATTTTTCTTATAAATTAGACAAACAGGACTGAGAGCCAAACCATTATGCTTTCAATCAGCCTTTGAGTTGGTGTTGGTTTATCATCACCATTTCCATCTATTAGATAGAAGTGTAGTTTAGAGATTTAATTTTGCCCATTACTTGCTCTTCTTACCTTGAGTTGATCCAAAGAATAGTGAAAAGGGGGAGCCTTCCCTTTAAGGTAGGAGAGACTTGTTCTCATATGTTGTGGCTGGTTTACCTATTTTAGGACTGAATTTGCACAAACTGTCAGTTGCAAAATATCCACCCAACACACTGGGAGATGGATGATTACAAACTATTCCAGTGTAACATATTGTAGGTTGAAAAGGAATCAAAGAAGCACTTGTTTCCATCAAGTACGAGGAATACACAGAAGGAGAGGCCCAAGTCAATGACACTCCAACAAATATGTTTGACAAGGAGAAACCATAAAGTACAACGAGCCCTTGTTGACGATCACAAACCTCAAAGACATGATGAATCCTAGAAATGTATTGGTAGTGGAAGATTGGAATTCACTGTTAAAGGCAGAAACATTTAAAAAAATCTGGAGATAAATGATGTTTTTGCATGGATATGCAAAGACCCAAAGGGAATGCCTCTATAGTTGTACGTACATCACATTTCATTGGTACTTGGAGCCTAACCGGTAGGAAAGGGACTATACCAGCTGTATAAAAATTATGTAACCAAAGAAAATGAAGAAATAAAGCGAATGCTGGAGGCGGGCATTATTTTCCAGGTCGAGAGCAATGAATAGGTATCCCCCATCATCCCATCACTTGAGGATGCAAACCAAATCCACATCTATGAGGACTTCTAATAACTCAAAGTTGTCACCATCAAAGACCACTTCCCCATACCATTCATGGATAGCATCTTGGAGGAAGTTGCAAGACAAAAAATGTATTCATTCATTAATGCGTTTTTGAGGTATATAACCAAATTTCCATTGCCAAGGAGGATATGTTGAAGGTCACATTTGTGGAAGACAATGTTTATGCATACAACCAAACGCCCTTCAAACTTTGTAATACACCAACAACTTTCAGAGAATTATTGTACACATCTTTGACAATATATCCATGAGAAACTTCAAGGCATTCCTCAACAACTGGTCCATTTATAGTTGACAAGACACACACTTGGTAGTCCTACGAGAGTGCATGGAAAGTTGTCAACGGGCCAAATTAGCATTGAACCCAAAAAAGTGTACATACATGGTGCCTTAGGGGAAGTTACAGCCCCACATTGTTTGCAAGGATTGATTACAAAGTGAGGATGATAGTGAGGAGGAAGCCTCCTGCAGTCGCCACTGAAGTAAAGTCCTTCCTTAGCCACAAAGGGTACTATAGGAGATTCGTCAAGAACTTCGTGTAGGTCTCACACCCCTAGGACAAATTAGCGCAAAAGGGTGAGTCATACACTAGGGAGACAAAACAGGTTGAAGCTTTTGATGAGTTGAAGACCAGGTTGGAGGGTGCGCCAATCCTTGCATACCCTAATTAGGATAAGGATTTCCACATTCATCTAGACGCTTCAAACCACCAAATAGATGCTTTACTACCTCAAGTGGGTGATCATGGGCTAGACCATCCAATCTACTTTGCTAGTAGATTGTTGTCCAACGCAAAAAAGGACTACAATATGACCAAGAGGGAGGCTCTCAGAATGGTCTATGCCATATAGAAATTTTAGTATTATCTATTGGCGACTTCGTTCACATTCTATGTGAACCAATAGGCACTCATGTACTTGTTAAATAAAGCTATCATATGTAATGTCCCCAATATAATTTGTGCAAATTTATTCTCCCATATGTTCTCTTTTATTTTTTTATAATCTTTTTATCTAACTTCTATTTCTGGTGTAGCCCCTTAATAATGGTGTTTCTAAAAATGAAGCCTTTCCTTTTCCACTGGTGAACCTCTTCTTGTTTGATATCTCCTTTAGAACTTTATGAAAAGATCTTTATTTAATAAATGCTTCACTCCTCGTTTTAGAGTGATTAAATTAATGAAATCAGTACTGTTGTGGATGTTTATTGATAGTTAAAATCAATGATCAATTACTTGACTTATTTAAGTCAAATTATAATCTCTATAATATTTATTGAAATCAAGGGTTGATCAATTGTTACTTTGGCAATTCCTTATGCATATTACTGATATCTTTTATTCCTTTACTAGTTGTTTGATATATATATGTCTCGATGTCATCGACACAATAACCATATAACATGCCACAAAGGCAGATCTATTGCAAATGGTATTCTGACCCCTGATAAATATATTATCTTCAATGATATGGGTATGTCTTATAGTAGTATTTATTTCTTGTAATGAATCTATGATTCACGCTGGACATGGTTAATAAAGTCTGTAGTAACTCTGTGCTATCGTCTTCACTTCTTATAATTTAATTCTTCAATTCAAACTGCTAATAGAAAATCGTGTCATTGGTGTTCCTATTCCCTTATCGAAGCCTTTGATCACTGTACTTATCCACTTGTTATCTTCAGATCTCCACTTTCTGAATGTATATATTGTTCAGTCCTTTTCTGTCGATTAAATACTATTCACTATCTGCTAATCTCTATCACATCTTCTTCTACGTCCAAGTCTTCGATGTAAATCATGCCCTCTCGAATATTCCTGTCATCGTTAACGAGTGTATCCTATTATGGACTGCCCATGTGTAATTCATTAACATTTCTACAACTTTGACCAATGTTTTCTTACGCCTCTTGGACTCCAGATGCAAGTCTTGGAAATGATTTCAATCTACACTGAAACAACTTTTCTCATATATCTTCCTAACTGCTATTGCTTGGAAATTTATATTGTTGTCTTGCCTACTATCCGTATGCATATCCCAGGTTTTTCCTTCGTCTCTATTTGCAGAGAGAAGTCGATTCATGGTTATAATTGAAAATATTTAATCACTAAATGCTATGTGACTCCAGATATATTTGTACGTTAAAAATAAGTATCCATCCTTTTAATTCTGATTGCAATGCTGAGTTGGGATAATTGTTGGCTTGACCTCCATGTCGATCTGTCCTCCGTCCTCTCACATTAATGGTAGCGCTGGATTTTATATATATTTGATCCTTGGTCTTATTTGATTTAAATGGCTTCACTCTATTCCATGTCGACGGCAGGTATTCTGAGTGCTGATGTTTATATATATTTTTAATTATTCAATAGCATTCCTTACAGACTCCCCACTCTTCCCTTCTGCTTCATTCCTTCTCCTTCTCCTGTCTATCCCTTCATATATTCCTCCCTATAGTATATGTATATATCAAAAAAATGATCGAATGGTCATGCCCTTTCTAAAGCTATTACTTACTTTTATATTATTGTTTATAAATTCATTTATATTATTATTATGTCTAATATATATTTTAGACAATTCATAATAGTTTTATTATTAAATATATATGACTAAATATAGGCATATATTTCATATTCCTGTTATAGTTCTAATAATTGAATGCTACTTTTATTATAATTATTTATTTTAAAAGTTAGTTTGCTTTCCATTAACATATCACTTTCATATGTATATTATTATAATTAATATTTTGTATTAGATGTTTTATATTAATAATCATTATATTTAAGATAAACACATTTTTGATGAAATATTTTATAACATTTATCATAGTAATATTATCATTATATAATTTAGATTATTATAATGATAATATTGATTTAGTACATTATATATTTATTTATTACTAATTTATTATCTTATATTTAATTATATTATTATTAAAATCCACCTCAGAAAAGGGGACATTACATCATACAGGGAAGAGTGAGCAGCTGGTTACTTCTGTTACAAGAGTTCACCTAAAACTGGAATCTGTCTAAAGAACCCTAATCATTGATATGATGCCTAAATCCTATAAGTACACTGTCAATTCCCCTAAAAAATAAGGGTCCACCCTAAAAAGTAGGAGACTATCTCCAATCAACTAAAACTGCTCAAAAAGGACCCTTCTCTACTCCATGGTCCTCTAGATGGTCAACTAGTCAACTGTCAGTTATCCCTTAAAAATAGGACCCTCCCAAAAATTTATAACATAATCTCAAATCATATGAAATAGCCGATGGATGACTAGGAACCAACTCCCAGTCATTCTCTATAAAAAAAGGGATTTAATTTTTGTTTTGCACGTAATCTAATATTTTTTTTCTTTTGTGACATTAATCTTAGTAATTCTTCAGCTTTCCAAATTGGAAGTCACTTTAAAATCGTGAACTATGAAATTTGTGCACTATCCAGACGCACTCATATGCACAGTCCAAGCAGTTACAAGGCAAAGAAAACCTTAATTGAAATGGCAAATGAGATAACCTTTTTTTAATTTTACAAGTAGATGGCGTCAATAAAAAGACAAAACAGGCAAATGTCCTAATAAAAGTGATTCATCAGTCCCTTCTAAATTTCTAATAATATAAATTTACAAAGTTTATTTCTTACTTCATTGATGAACCTTAATACAGTTCCATGAGGCAATTTGTGAACCGTAACTTTATTGTTTTCTTACTGACAAAGCAGATTAACACGTAACCAAATATAGTTGTACCATTGGAAAGTCACTTTTACTCTTTAGTGTTTCTAAAGTTTCCTTGCCTACAATCCACATCAATTTGATAAGATACCTGCTAGGAGGAAATCTCCGGAAGGATGAAAAGCAACAGAGCGGACATTGTGCGTATCCTGTAACCAGTCCAGGCATACAACTGAGAATGTTAAGCCAGAGAAATATCAATAAAAATAACTATAAGACTGTAATATGAGCAGGTTACAACCCTTAAAATTGATAAACAGTAACATTCTATTTATGTAAACTACATTAGTGGACCTGAATAATCCTGCATGCTTTCCTGGCAGCTGTCTTTGCAAAGTCAAAGAACCTGCATTCAGATTGCTTGTCAAGAATTACAAGGATGGCAAAAGATGGCTAAGGCAACAGCCATAGTAGCACATCACTTTATGAGATGGAAAAATTGGAAGGTCAAGAATGATGAGCATATGTGGGAATGAAGATACTTGATGGTATGATCCTTAGCTCCAGATATTAGTATAGCAGAGTGGGGATGAAAATCCAAGTCATTGATTGGCTGCACCAAATAAAGAAAATTAAGTATTTGTTGTTTTTATGCAAAGGGCAAATAAGATGACATGAAATAACTTTCAGTTTGAAGTATACCTAAAAAAAGTTGTTACTAAAAATAGATTAAGAATTATCATAAAGATTAAGAAAATACAACTGCTATCACATCACAATTGTGATAAAGCTCACTGCTAGATTTTAAGTAAAAGTTGTCCAAAGGATATTAACCATCAAAAGTGACAGCCAGGGTATTTTGCTCATTATACTACATTCGTAAAACAGACATTTCTCATGTGCCCATTGAATTATTTATGTGGATAACTGTACAAATGTTCGGCATATTATGAATGAACCATCAGAGACTATGTCAAGTATGGATGCATGATTGAGCCCCTAAACTAGAAGGATAAGTCTGGAAGACAAACCCATCTCTGAGAAAGCTCCAATTGTTAGATGTTATCTTTTAGATTTTCTTCCACTTATTATGAATCTCTTGACTACATTAGTGTAAAATAAAATATAAAGTGGTAATTACTAATTATTAAGTTTGGTATTACAAATATGTCCCTAATGTTTTAATACTTCAAAAAAATTATAATCTGCTCTTAACCTATACAAAACATTGGGTTCTGCCAACTTACAGATTTTCTTAACTTCCAAAAAAAATACCTCTATGCAATTCAGAAAAATTCAGCTTTTGCATGTCCTGAAATTTCATTTCACATGTTGTAGTGCGACACAAAAATTGAATAGCATCTAAAGCAAAACATTTTTTTCGATTACAAGGGGAAGCTCCCAGAAGCAAAAACAAAACAAAAACCCTAGAATCTAAGAACACAAACTCTAACATTTTACAATAAATGCAATTAAATCTTGAAGTTTAGAATATACATTACAAAAAAAAAAAATTACAACCTTTTTGTTCTCAGCTAAGGACACAATATCATTCAAACTTCTGCTCAAAACAAGAGATTTTTAAATTACTTCAAACACAAACAACCTGTATCAGCCAACTAATGCTCACTCTTTCCGGATAGAAACAGAGACAGAAAACTATTAACACAAGGTTTCAATTGATTTGAACAAAAGAAGCAAAATTCAGTAGAGAAGTAAGGAATTAATACAAACCTATAATCGCCAACTTTATAGAAACCTGGAATAAAAACCCTGAAAATTTATAAAACTATTTATATTCAACTGGGCAGACATTCACAAGATTTCTCATAGGACATTTGAACAGCAGTTTTTACAGAAACTAGACATAATATTGCTATTAATAAACTAAGTGCAAATGACACTTGTCTATAAGGTTTACAAAACATTGCATGGGTAATAAGTTATAAATAAAAAGCTAAGATAACGATCCGCCTAGGAAATGCCCGGAGGCAAAAGCGTAGGTGGGCAGAGAGGGCTGCTGATCCAGAAGCCCTATGGGTGCCTCCTAAAAGTCTATCTTGGGTTTACGGAAGCGCATCCAAAAGTCCAGAAGCACTTCAGGAAGGCATCCACAGAACTTCCGGGAACTTTTGTGGCATCTGGATACCCAACATCAAATCTTGCATTTTTTTGGCAAAAAACTAACTTAGCGTACATTTAGACATGTGTTTATTGACTTTTCTTATCTCTTTTTTTCCGTCTCCTAAACTCTAAAATGGCCCTAAAAGACGTCATGCAATCAGTTTCATCTCATTTTGTTAGGTCACCGTTTTGGCATTTTGAAGGCAAGGCGATTATTTTCAAAAAGGATCATTCATGGGGTGAGAGATAGCTTTTACAAAGGAGGTTAAGCATTAAAGGTAAGCATTTGATCCCATTCTTGAGTCCTTTAATAAAGATATTTGAGATTTTAATGAAGTTTTCCAAAGTTTGGGGAGAGATTATTCAAAAAAATCATCTTTTTCAAAGAAATAAAGAAACAAGTTTTGCTATCTCTTTTAGTATTTTTGTATCATTTTTTTGTACTTGTATGGTTGATGTTCATAATTTTTTGTAATTTAAAATCATTTCATTTCTTATTATAGTAAGGAACTCGAGTGTATTGTGCAAGAATGAATGCCACCAGTAGTCAAAGTTAAGTGGGAGGGCACGGGCAAGTTGTTTCAGAATTGATGTAGGATCTCCTTTATAGGGACGTACCATAAGAATATCACGTATTTCAAGAGGTGGCTCATATCTTTGAAAGTGCATTTATTGTCAAAGTAACAAAGGCAAACCATTAAAACACTCATATTCTCGTTTCAAACTTCATTTTATGGTACCTATTGGCCAAGGAATGGGAATGGGCAAAGGCAAAGATGGGAAGGGGATGTCTAAAGCACAAATTGTAATGACCCAACTAGCTCCAAACCAAACAAGTTACTGAAACCCCAGAATAGCCGTACGGAAATGAGCTAATGCACAGGCTAGGAGGGATATACGGAATTGAATGGGAAGGGACAAAACAGAGCCGTACAGTGGTGTCAATAGCAGACAATGGAATGGTCGTACAAACACTTCAGAAGGTAGGTCGTACGGTGGGAAATAGTGGTCGTACAGTTGCAATTGGGAGTCCATACGGTGGCAATTAGGAGTCCATACGGTGGCAATTGGGAAGTCGTATGGTGCAGACTGATTGGCTGTATGGTGGTGATTATTAGGACAGAAGAATGCCATACGGTATACTGTCTGGAGGTGTCGTACGAGTATGTTTGGGAAAGGGATGTACAGAGGGTGATGCCACAAAGGCCGTACTGGCTGTACGGTCAGTTTAATGTGCAAAGAGAGGGAAAACGGGAATGCCGAACAGTAAAGTTCCTGAAGCGTGGAGAGTTGAAGGGAGGAAAAATCAACACTATAAACCAACTTGATATCACTTGAAAATGCAGAATGTAACATACACAAATTGCAGACGCTGAGCCAAAAGATTCACCAACAGGTACTGATATTTCCACATGCAATTAAGTCTTCAATTTGCCAGATACAGACCGAGTTGAACACTAACAGAATAGGGTGAGGGTTGAATCCCACCAAAACTGCACAAGCCAAATAGGGAAGATCTTTCACTTCTGAAATGGCGAACAATCCCAAACTCCATCAAGAATTCGCAGTACAGAAAAATATATTCCAAAGCATACCTACAGACATCCTACAAGCCATGCTTAAATACCCGTCGGGAAAACCTTTCCGAGGGTGTACAAAGATAGCCGACGGCGACACAAACTTTGAAAACAAAATAAAAATGGGACTGAGATAAATTAAATCAATCGGTCCATTACAAAGATTAATTAAATACATTTATTTTATGATGGGGACATTACACAAATAGCGTCATAAATAAAAGAACAAGTTGTTCATAAATTGATTAAAAGATGAAAACAAAGTTCTTATCAACTTCCATCCAAAAAGGAAAAAATGCACTTACCCACTAAACCAATTGTATTCTCCATACATTCATTCTTGCAAGTATCTGTACCAAGAGAGGAATAGGGAGAAGCAGAAATTACCACCTACAAAAGAGGTCAATTGGACACCATATTTAAAATGGAGGCAAGAAAGCTTGTTGATCAAGCCATTGTACGTTGCCTCCATGCTAATAGTCTTCCTTTCAACTTAGTGAGGTCCCCATATTGGGAACCGAATGATTACACAAGTCCCATGTATGAAAAGGTGTGTACCACTTTGTTGCAAAAAGAGAAAACTTCTATAGAGAAACCTAAATAGCCAATTAGATTTTCTTGAAAAAATTTCGGTGTTTCTATCGTTTCTCATGGATGGAAAGATACAAGAAACCAACTATTGATTAATGTGATCACAATGTCTCCCAAATGGCCAATATCTTCGAAGTCAGTTGATTGTAAAAGGGAAGTAAAAGATTTTAAAGTTTGTCATGTTTGAGTCAAACACAAGAGGTAAGTTTTCATTTTGTTTTAAGTTTTTCTTTCTTGTTTGTTGCTTGTTTTGGTTTTTTTTTGGAAGAAAGTTGAGGATTTCCACCCAAGAATGCAAGTGCATATACATGCCTTCATCTTCCATGCCAATCCACACTTCATTCATTTTGCAAACTCCATCATCAAAACACATGCAATTACATCCATAGAGCCCAATTACATATTTATCTCAAGTAAAAATCATGCATTTTTTCTATATGTAATTACCTCTACAGAACCCAATTAGGGTGATAACTCACATTTTAAAATGTCAAAACTCTCACCTTGCACATACTCAAATGCCTCCAACTTGCATTCTTGGTCACCCAAAGCAAAAGGCTCATTTTTCCCACATGCAATCTGATGGAGCCCAAAAATTTTGGGCATCCAATTGAAATGCATTTGCTAATCTTTATATATTTCTCATAATTTTATCCTTGAAAACTAAATATAGCATATATTCCTTAGTCAAATGGTTCATACTAGGTTTTTACAATCCCATAGTCAATACTATTTTTTGACAGATTAGTGGATCAATTTACTCTGAATACTTATTTTGTGTTTTTGTCTTGCAGACAACATGTTTGAAATTCATTTTAATTAAGAGTATCCATTTCAAAAGCAACAAAAATGACCTAATCAACCTATGAAGCAGAAAGTAATGTTGTATTGAAATGGAACGTGATGCAGCCATTATGCAAGGAAGGAATGTAGTTATTTCTAAAGTCCCTACTGGATTACATTGGCCCAGAACAGGAGTATATAAGGAGGTTGCTCATTAATTGGATTTTAGATGACTAGCAAGGGCTTACAGGCATTGTTTTGCAATCTGGAAGAGCGAGCACTAGTTTGTCACATAGTCATGAAGGAGAAATATCCACCACACATATATTCAAGATTGATACATTGAGAAGTGTACCTATGTAGCAAAGTTGTTGGTGCCTTGCAAGCGAATCTCTCCAGACCTGTGTGCACATTTTTGCATAAATGATCATCGTGATGGGTCAAAATTGCCAAGGAGATGAATTACGGCTTTGTCAAGCTTGTCGATGATTCTCAATACATTTGAAATACTATGACAAATAAATAAGTAATGAAGGTCTTTGATTGTCAACGTCGTTCCTATGATTATAAACAATAGCAACCATGCCACCTTTTTTATAGAGTGATGGCTTTAGAAGTTTACGTTTGGAATAGCAGTGTCCAGGGAAGACTCAATCCATGTATCCGGAAACATATCAAGGATCACCGTGGACGTTTGTAGAAGAAAGCATGTGTTTATTGGTCACGAGAGTAGTTTCCCTTATTGGGAATATCAAAATGAGAAATATATTCACATATAATCGTTTTAACTCTGTATTTTTGTGGCAAGAAGATCCCTCAGAAATTGGAAAAGTATTATGGGCAGAGATTTTCAAGTATGGTCAAGAGGAAAAGATTACACCGTCGGGAGTTTGACATGTGTATGGGATTCAAATATCTGATACATGCTTTAATGGAGAGATCCTCGTGCTTGGTTTTCCCAGTATTTTAACACCAAAAAAGACATACATGATTCATGGAAACCAATGAATGTCGAAGACCTGAGGACGACTGTGCTATGTGTTCATGGTGGCTTTCTCACATAATATTGAAATGTTTCCCAGAGCATTATATGGTGTTTCCCCTGAAGATATGCCATCGAATGGAATCAAGCTAATATATATACAAAATTTATCACAAGAATTATAACCGATGACCACTTTGTTTAAAAGTTCCATTAACATTCATTGTTTAGTTATTTGTTTTGAAAGGTTGTGGTGTTTTGAAAATAACCAACACCTTTCAAGTTTTTATAAATATGTGATAAGAAATCAAACAAGACACCATTCATTATATTTTCAAAAAACTCTCTGCATTCCTGAAACTTATACGATTTTGAAATTTCTTCCTTGAAAAGATTGATGTTTGAACCAAGCTGTTGGATTTTGAAACTATTGGGCATATATTTCGATATTGTGTAATATGAAATTGTGTTGAGTGGAGCATCAACATTTGAGTGTCTTCAACACAAATTTCTCCACAGTATAATCAGTAAGATTTTTATTTGCTTTAGAGTTAAATTACCATATAGTTCGTCCTTTGGGATCATCTTATTTTTCTATTAACAATTTATTATTAGAATAAGTGGATCAAATTATTCGTTGCTATTTAAACCCGATAAATGCAAATATTGTGAAATATTATTATTTTTTTCTTTATTTGTATCTATTTTGTCCATTTAAGGGTTAAAAAATCATAGACTGGTTTAAATACTCATAAAACGAAATAATTTGACACATCCTGATAATTGAATTGTTTATAGATTTAATATCATAATATCATAAAGTTGTATATGAAAACATATAGTTTTGACTCTATCGCCCTTTTAAATTTCAGCACTGATCATTGATTCGCTCATATTTCATAATCTATTTCTTTTAAGGATTTGATATCTATTTGTTTTAGTACTTCACTTTAAATCTTATTTCAGCATTCACAAGTTTATTAAAGTAATCGTATTTCGAAGATTAATACTCACAGTTATCAATCCAGAAATTTCCTTGAAATCTTGCCGTATCAAAAAATTGTCTTTCGTTGAATTTATCTACTATAAACATCTTGGATTCAAGTCTGTTGTCCAGGATCAGGTGTACAAGCTTTGGTTTTGCAGAACCAAAAGCACAGAGGATCTAGATCAAATTAATCAATCCTGTCAAGTTGGCCACAACCGATTAGATATCCCAGCATCGAGCAGCCAAGGCTCGCAGGATTCTAATCTACGGTTTTGATAACCAACACAATCCACCATCTTAAACCCGATTTTGGCCATTTTTGCCCAAAATACAAGTTGTCCTGAACACTTCCAGCCTTCCAAAGTGTTCAATAAGTATCTAATCCATACTTCAAACACCCATCCCTCATGGATCCGTCATTTTCAGCTCAAATCCCAAAGTTTTCATGGATCCAATCACATATGAAGATGTTTTCATCTTCATGTTGTAGCACACTCTACAAAATAAGTTGAAACTTCTTTAGGAAACAGAGACATCCTATCAAGAAGACATGCTTTGATTCTCAAGAAGCAATTATCCATGTGGTCTCCACTTTCCCAATAGCAGCCTTGAAACCCGAGTTCATGTGGGAATGCGCCAAATATTCTGATCCAAAGGAAAAAATTATAAATTACAAAAAAATCAGTTCAAGATGTTGATGGGAAAGTTGTTTCAAGTTTACATTCGGACATCATTAAAAAGGTTTTTTAAAGTGTCAGAAACTTTAGAATGTATGAATTTGACAAAGAAGAATTCACGAATGAAGAATGGGGAAAAGCTTGATTACATCGAGTTTTCAAATAATAAATGGCAATTTATCAAAGAGAGTGCAGTAGCGTGGAATACAAGGACTTCCAATCCGGTGATCATCCATGGTTTTGTAATCTAGTACAAAGGTTGTTGCTGATGATCTAGAGGATTGATTTGACAATTCCAACTTTTTGTTCATATATTTGTAGTTGCAGAACATGAATTGCATGTGATGCAATTGCATGTAAATCGATTGCATGTCCTCATGACATATAATCCAATGATTCTTCTCACCTAGTTTTACTGGGTCATAGTAGAGTTGCTCCCACATTTTCCTCCCTTTTTTTACTTTTCCTATATAAGAAGTGGCCCACTCATTGTAAAATTCATCTTTTATTGTATGCAGGAAAGCTCTGAAGAATCGTGTAGCCATAACTTTGATTGTGTAGTACTGTTTTGAAGAAAAGTGAATACAAAGAAGCAATTGGAGCTGAAACTTTGATTGAGAGCAATTGTGATGGTACAAATTAGAAGCTTTGACTATAATGTTATCTTTGATTCATGTTGTTGTATGTTTGAATAATTGAGAAAAATGATTTTTGAAGCAATCGGAGCCAAAGCTTTGACTGGGAGCGATTGTGGTGATACATAGACTAGAAGCTTTGACTTTGGCTTGTATTACCTTCTCAATTCACAAAAATAGTTAGAAAATTTTCTACTTCTAAAAGCCTTTGTGCACCAATAGTAGAGGTAATTCTTATAGAATAGATTAAAACAAGACATAGAGCCAAATCGGTATGCTTTCAATAAGAATTTTAGTTGGTGTTAGTTAAACGAAATCACCATTTCCAGCTATTAGATAGAAGTGTAGTTAGAGATTTCATCTTGCCCATTACTCGCTCCACGGGTAACTGGATTCTTTCCAATAAGATAAGAGGAGAGAATATTGGTAGTACCCTTTCAAAATCTCTCAACTTCTTGCTTACCATGAGTTGATCCAAGGAATGGTGAGAAGGGGGAGCCTTCCTTAAAAGTAGGAGAGATTGTCTCATACATTGTGGCTGGTCTACCTATTTTGCAATTGGGTTTTAACAAACTATCAGTTACAAGATATCCGCCCAACAATATCTATACACCCAACATTAATGTGAATATATGCAATGCATATTTAAACTAGCAAACAAATTTGAAATCATAAAAATCAACCTTTTGAATATTCAGCAGATGACATGGCATATACTCTACCTTGGCACAAGCAAGCTGAAGTAGACAAGTAGCCAGATTAAGCAAACAGCCAACCAGATCAACCAGACAACCCAGTAGCTCAACCATACAACCAAGCAGCTGAACTAAGCAACCAAGTAGCTCAACCAGACTAGCAAGCAGCTGAACGAAGTAACCAAGTAGCTCGACCAGACAACAAAGCAGGTGATGAAGATATCATGAATAACCAGCAGCTTGTTAAGCATTTCATTTCAATTCTCTATTAGTCAATCCTCCAAAAATTTATAGGACCTCAATTATCAACATTTGATATCAGTGACAAAATATTCAACAATTTTAAGGCTGACAAAACCTTGTAACGGTGAACAACAGGCTGTTGCAGTCATCACAGTCAATTTGAAGACCCAAATCATAAAACAATATCCCTTTCCCAAGGTACCCCTTCATCTAGGTATGACATACTTATTATCCTCTCATATAATGGCCAATTATGAATCACCTCTTTTCCCCTTGTATACCTTACGTTGAACACAAGCTCAACCCATGACTATATTAAGAAAGTGACTCCATTATCATGTGCACAAAAAACAGACTCCCTCAAAATCACAGCTCAACACCTTGATAATACCACCCAGTCATCATAAGAATAATCAACTACCCATTCCAAACAAAAACCAATTCCCCTTTTCTAATCCAAGATGTTACTAAATTTATAGAATAAAACAATCACCCTTTTTTTCCAAATTCAAGGCATTACATAGTCGCCCATTCATCACCACAAACATCCAAGTATTAGGAAATAATAAATATGCCACAGTTGCCACATCTATACACCCAACATTAATGTGAATATATGCAATGCATATTTTAAACTAGTGGCCACATTTGAAATCATAAAAATCAACCCTTTTGAATATTCGGCCAACGACATGGCATATACTCTACCTTGGCACAAGCAAGCTGATGAAGTAGACAAGCAGCCATATTTAGCAACCAACCAACCAGACAACAAAGTAGCTCAACCATACAACCAAACAGCTGAACTAAGCAATCAAGTAGCTCAACCAGACTAACAAGCAGCTGAATGAAGTACCCAAGTAGGTCAACCAGACAATGAAGTAGCTGATGAAGATATCACAAATAACCAGCAGCTTGTTAAGAATTTCATTTCAATTCTCTATCACTCAATCCCCCGAAATTTATAGGAACTCGATCATCAACCTTTGATATCAGTGACAAAATATTCAACAATTTTAAGGCTGACAAAACCTTGTAAGAGTGAACAGCAGGCTGTTGCTGTCATCACAGTCAAATTGAAGACCTAAATCATAAAACAATATCTCTTTCCCAATTTACCCCTTCATCTAGATATGACATATTTATTATGCTCTCATGTATTGGCCAATTATGAATCATTTTGTAGCAAGTTTCTTGTAACAGTAGTTGAATCAGTGATAACATTTTCAAATCAAACTTTGAAACAGCAGTGATCAATCATTTGCAACTAAAATTATAAGAAATCTTGAATGTTTATTTGGTAATCTACACATACTTCAATGTTATACTCAAGCAGCAGCAAACATTATTGCAAACCTGAATACAAACCAAAGCATCAGCAAATTGAGTTTTTATGAGAAGCAAATTTAATATCTTCACCAGTGAATGCATGACAAGTGTTTGAGAAAACACAAATATAGCTGAGTAGGTGAAAGAAAAGCAGAGAAAATTTAGTGCCAAACAGGGGTGGGACCTTATGATGTGGTTAGTTTTTTATTTTTCAAGTTTATTTGGGTGAAGGTTTTAGTTATGTTTTGCATATAATCTAATGTGAGGCTATGATAGGCTTTCCTAATCTACTCCAGGCCATACATTATGAAAAATAAAGAGATATCAGTTAGGTGATTGTAACACTTGTTCTCAGTGGATTTCAACATCAATTCTAGCTCTACCATTCTCTATATTAGCTATACCAATCACAATCTAATCTGCAACAATCCTGAATGAGTTTGGGGTGTCATGCCTTGTCATAAAGGCATCATACAGTCCTGCAGTATGTTTCAATTAGCAATTTCTTAAAAAATTAAGGTTGTTTGATATACTTCATCATATTTGAAGTTGTCCATACAAACAAGGATGATGGAGTTGTATGTTAGTGATCAGCAGTTGCATGTCAATTTCAGTAATTGCATATCAGTGTTCAAATGTTGCATTTCAATTTTGTTGGTACACGTTGGGGTTTCTACACTGATTTGTCATTCAGAGATGCATCCTTGTGAGACAGCCCTATCATATGATTTAATGCTGATTATATGGGTCAAATATTGCTATTTCTAGTATATCTTGTAATTTTTTATATTCATATCATTCAGTTTCTATAACTCTGTGTACAGCTTTAGGGATAAAGACATTCTACAAATATGTGACTTCCTTGGTTAAATGAATATTTTCTGCTACAGGAGTTACTATCAGCAATAGCTATAGCAACAAGATGGAAGTAATTACCAGTAAACAAAATCAAATTTAAGTATTTCTCTCAAATTCTACCTTAACTAATTATCTCATTCAGTTTAACCATATGCAGCAGAAATGTTAAAAATGCAGGTTATAACATGAGAAGGTGTCAGCCGACTTGATTGTTGTCAGTGTTTCTGTAGCCAATGGGGTGATTGTTGTCGATGTTTCTGTAGCCGACGGGGTGAGTGTCGTCGGTGTTTCTGTATTCTGTAGACGACGTCATTGGTAAAGATTTTGTAGCCGACGGATAAATAGTTTGTAGTGGACATAATGTTGTGGCCTACGGACACCTTCGAGAAGGTTCGGCGGATAGTATTTATATCCCGTTGTAAATCATCTTATCACCAGTTATGGAATCTGTTGGCATATGCGAATAATCTAAAGAGTTCTGCTGTTCATTGTCTATGTGCATTTCTTAATTAACTTATGCGGTAAACATTTAGCGCCGTTGCCCTATGAACCTAGAAGGTGGGAGGAATGAAGATTAATGCCAAATCAGCTTGACAAGGATAGAAATAAGGCTAAGGGAAAAGATGGAATCCGTACTGCACAAGAAAATTTAATTCTGGCACAGCAAGCCGAACGTTGACGAAGATTTCAGAAGATTGCCAATGGAAACTAGAGCACAGAAAGATTGTTGGAGGAAACTCGGCAGCGGATGGAATTGGTGGAAGAAGCAGGAGAGGAGTTTTTGAATTTATGTTCACCAAGGGAAGAGAATCTAGACGGAAGAGCATCGACTCACATGGCTCGGAGTGCCAACGAAGCAAGAACGTGGAGTGAACTCTTCGTCCGGGATATACTTCCACAAGAGACAACTTTAGAACACCCTTCTTCACCAAGGTTCGCAGCTGTTGAGTCTAACGGTGTAGGAAAACAGTCCGCCGGTCTGGGAAAACAATCTGCCGGTGTGGGAGTGCAATCTGTCGGTGTGGGAGACCAGTCCGCCGGTGTGGGAGACCAGTCCACCGATGTGGGAGTGCAAACTGCCGGTGTGGGAGTGCAGACTGTAGGTGTTGCAGGACCGAGCAACGCCTGTTTACAAAAACCAATCATGATGGGGGGACCAAAAGAGAAACTGCCGAAGTTCGATGGCGATGGTACGGCCGATCCCATTTGACACTGCAAAACATGTGAAACGATCTGGAGGGCAAATGGGATAACTGATGAAGACGACTGGATGAGACAATTTCCGACCACCCTGCGGGGCGTGGCAATTGACTGGTTTACTAGTACAGATCCGCAAAAATTTGACAGTTGGAATAAGATTAAAAAGGAGTTTCTGGCCGAATTTCAATTGTTGCGAGACGATAATGAAATTGTAGCAAAGATCTTTAATACCAAGCAAGGAAAGAACGAAACTGTCCGCGTTTACGCCAGGAAATTAAAAGACTTGATAAACAAAATGAAAAGTAAGCCAGCGGACGGACTTCAAAAAAGATGGTTCGTGGAAGGCCTACACTCTAAGTTGTGGAAGAAAATGAAAATTGTGCCACCGTCGTCATATACAGAAGCTTATAACAGAGCATTGGACCTCGAAAGTGAGCTGAAGACAAAGAAGAAGACAAAGACTAGCTCATCTGATTCGGATGACGACGAGCCTGCCGGAGGTGATAGCAGTGACGATGAAGGCAACAGTAAGAAGGTTCGTGCCCTACAGAAGGACATGATCCGCATGATGAAGGAGTTTTAAAACATGCAAAAGGAGCCAAAAAGCAATGAACTGTGGTGCACGGAGTGCAAGACCGACAGTCATACTAAAGGGTCTTGTCCAAAGAATCAATTTTGCGACATTTGTCAAATCATGGGCCATTCGACAAAGGAGTGCCCCTTTAACATGAAGACAAGAGGATCTCTGCAGGTGCTTCTTACATAGGAGGCTTCCCCGTCGGGCAGTAGCAGAAATACGAATAGCACAGGTGTCATATCCGAAGGGTACAAGAATAATAACAAAGGGCAAAATAACAACAATAATGCGAACAATAACAATAATAATGGGAACTGAAGTCAAACCCAGTATGATGCAAATCGACGGCTGATCGTTCAATGCCGAGCATGTAATTTGTGGGGTCATCTTGCGCGAGATTGTACAGCGGCAAACACACCAAAATTATTATTCAAATGGTGCGGACCCGGTGACCATGAAGATGCCAAGTGCCCAAAGTGCCCAAAGTCTGGAGTAAACTTGATCACTGTCGGCACGGATGAAGAGGAGGTTCTGGCAGTTACGCGGAGGCAAGCAAAACTGTCGGCGGAAGAAAAGAGATAATTGAGGGAAGCGCAGGCAAAAATTGGTAAGGCATCGTCGGCAGGGACATCTCAATTGAAGAACATCACCGGCACCTTGGCAAGGAACTACGCAGAACAAAACATTGTACGGCAGATCTTACAAATGGAGATATCGGTCAAGATAAGTGACCTCCTTCTCTCAATGCCCCAGTTACAGACGGCCATTCTGAATCATAAACCATTTTCAAAAGCAACAGAGGACACAGGAAGCGACAGTAGTCCAACGACAGCAACAGACCCAATGCTTCTGGCGCTCACAACGGGAAGGCATCCGACGGTCGTCGAGATGGGGATTATGGGAAATGTTTTGACAGACACAATTGTCGACGGAGGGTCCGGCGTGAATGTCTTACCGGAGGATACCTGGAAGAAGTTGGGAAAGCCAACGTTGTGGCCACCTGCATTTCAGTTGCTCACGGCAGACCAGAATGGGATCAAACCGTTGGGAACCTTAAGGGCACAACCGGTAACTATTGGAACACAACCATTTTTATTGGATTTTGTAGTCATTCCATTGAAAAGAAAAGGATATGATGCTATTCTAGGACAGAATTGGTTGGTGCAAGCAAAGTAAAACATGATTGGAAACGAAATACCCTATCAATGGAGCGCGGAGGCAAAAGATTCATAATTGACCTGCACACACAAATGGTAGGTGAGGAGGCAACATGGTCAGACTTAGAAGGTGAAGGCGACAGTGATGACGAAAGAAATGATGATGACGGAAAGAGGAGAATGGAACCGGATGACGAAGGAGTATTGACACTAGGAGGACCGAATGACGACGACCTAGACTTGGTGAATGGCCTTTACCATTGACAAATAGAAGACTACGAACTCTTTCCAAGTTGTAATATGCTAAGGGTCGACGAAGGTGAGAAAAAAGAGGAAAATGAGTGTCTAAAGGAATACAGAGCAGCGGAAGAAGGAAAGGCGATTACGCCTGAAGCTGAGGGGAAGAACATACAATCCAAACCCAGAAAAAAGAAAGATCCCACCATTCGATACACGGTGAACGAACCGCACAGGAAGAAAAGAATGCATCACACCATAAAATTACTTGAAGGGTACCGACAGCAAGGAAATAAGCTAGATGTGCGACGACCGAAAGCACAATGGGCGACGGAGGTGACACAGAATAGACATAAGGCGTGGCATGACAAACTCAACAGATTTCAGCCGGGGCAGTTGGTACTCAAGTACAATGGTCGGAATGAAATCAAACAGGAAAGGTTTAAGGCAAGATGGGTTGGACCATATCAAATCCGGGAGGTCGGCAACAATCGAGTGATAAAGTTGGGGACGTTGGACGGGCAAGAGGTACCTCACGCAGTCAACGGATCCTACCGTGCCAAGAAGATGCTGTCGTCGTCACCATCGCAGAATGATCAGATGATTCCCTCGTCGTCGTCGTTGCAGAATGGCAATGCCTTGAGGCAAAATTGAGGTAATGTTCATTTTTTTTAAATTTTAAAAAAAATTTTAAAAAAAGAGAAAAAAAAAACAAAGAGAAATTGACAAAAAAAAAGGAAAGGAAAAAAAAAAATTTTAAATGTTGAAGATGTCCACGGGCAACTGTCCGCGGAAGTTGCTTTGTGGGCATCTGTCTGCGGAAGATGCTCCAGTGGCAACTGTTCGCGGAAGTTGCTCCGCGGGCAACTGTCCGCAGGAGGTCTTCAGCGGAACCTTTCTGCAGCGTTTTTTTTCCATGTTCTTCCACGTGTTAAACAGAATTTTTCACGGAGTTTCTAAACCCACTCTCCACGCAAGGTAGATTGAGTTTACCATTTTGCAGGTGGGTTGCATATTCGAGGCCATCGTTGTTGTGTTCGCTCGTTCAGAGATACAGTGTTTGTAGGTGGGATGCACAGAGATACGGAGTTGTTGCCGCGCGTTTTATTTCCACGGGGCCCTGTCCATGGGCAGGATGTCTGCGGAAGACAACCCGCGGGGTCCTTTCCCACGGTGTTGTGTCCACGGGGCTTCTGTCAATAATTTTTCTGCGTGTAAAAGACTCTCCCGCGAGTGTGAAACAGTATTCCTGTGGGGTATATAGCCGCAGAGTTGTTTTAACTATTTGTCCCCGAACTGATAGAAACCGAATAAGTAGAACATGCACGTGCAAGGATGAGTGAGATCTCTTATTAACATACCGTGGCTCTTCAATCTTCCTCGAAGTAACTTCAAAAGGCTCACTGAACTGAGGACCATCCGAAGAGATAATAGATGGTGTTGGAACTGCCGGTTCATAAAGACCACTCAGAGTAAACCTCCGACACAAACTACTCTTATTTGACGACGGGGAGGGAATGTAACGAGGGTGCCTGGAAGTCACATTGAAAGTACAAGTAGACTCTGAATTCGATAAAGAATCCTCAGAAACGCTGCTGAGTTTTCGCAAAAGCAGCGGCAGAATGTGGAGGAAATAGGTTTGTGGAGGTTGTTTTGAACTAGGCGGCAAATTGTTCAGGCTACAGGTGGCGGATTGTTGGAGTTGAGGTTGTTTGATTATTGAGCTGAGATTAGAAGTACCAAGTGTGAGTAAGGTGTGTGGAGGATTGGAAAATTTCAATTGGAGCTGTCGGAGGATTGGAATACAGGAGGGGGAAGGAGGTGTGTGTAAGGCTGGAAACCGCATGAGAAGACAGATGGAAGCAGTCAGAAGTGAAGGAGCTATAAAAAAAAAAAAAAAAAACGACGATAGATTAAAGCAATTCAAAATGAGTGTTGGATGATGCCAACGAAAAGGGGGAACATCAGTGGTTGCCAGAAAGAGTGTGGAATCGGCAGAAGATGTCGAAAATAGGGTGTTCCATGCATTTTTTGTGGGTTCCGGAGTGCTAATTTGGTCTTGGTGGTGAGGGGCGCTGCCCCTTGACCCACCGTGGGCGATGCTTCTTGGACCCCCATTCGTTGCGGATATCAGTCACGAAGTGTGACCAGTTGAGAAGACTTGAAGCTGTTGCAGGCATGGAGTGTCTATGTACCAAAGGCACTGGGAGTAGGTGTTGGCCGAGAGGCTGTCTTGGTGGATGCGTAAAGAGCTCGGGAGAAGCTGATCATCCAGTTGAAGGCAGTGCAGCGACACTTGGCTCAGGGTACCGAGGAGTTGAAAACAGAAAAAGCAGCACAGGTGGCTATCAAGGTCAGCTTCATTAAGGAGGTAGTATTGTGTTAGCAGAGGCTACAGGCACGGGACGAAGGTGAAAATGATGTGTTAGAAGCAGATTTATCTTGTTGTAATCAGTCCATTAATATATTTTGTCTCAGATATTTTGTAATTGTCGTTCAGAGACGACTTTTTCTTTTGGGGGGATGGTGTTAGCCGACTTGATTGTTGTTAGTGTTTCTGTAGCCGACGGGGTGATTGTCGTTGGTGTTTTTGTAGCCGACCAGGTGAGTGTCGTCGGTGTTTCTGTATTCTGTAGCCGACGTCGTCGGTAAAGATTTTGTAGCCGATGGATAAATAGTTTGTAGCGGACATAATGTTGTGGCCAACGGACTCCTTCGGGAAGGTTCGGTGGATAGTATTTATATCCCGTCTAGGTACATTGTAAATCATCTTATCACCAGTTATGGAATCTGTTGGCATATGCGAATAATCTAAAGAGTTCTGCTGTTCATTGTCTGTGTGCATTTCTTAATTAACTTATGCGGTAAACAGAAGGGTTAATAATATGGCAGGAGAACAAGATTGCAACAAGGTATAAATGGGTACACAGCTGAACCTCATTAGATTCACCATGAGTAATTTTGCAAACTAGACAAAAACTAGGTAAGCTTGAGATCAGGTTGTTTGGTGCAGAAAATTATGCCCGAGTACTCACCATGTTTGCTTCTACTCAAATCCATTTATGCACTCATCCTTTTCTGCATATTTGTGAATATGAGCAAGGTAGCATGCAATTTAGTCTTTTATGTCTCTTAAGTTGATTTAGATAAGAGTGCATTAAAAAAAAATGTGTTTCCTTCTAAGAAATCTTTATATCATTTTTTATTAAATTGATGAGTTTGCACAAGGTTTTTCCTTACTTTTATTGAGAAGTCCAAAGTTTCAACCATAAACCAGCATGCTGACTCTGCACCAAATCTAAATCTCATACATTTGTTAAAGTATGTAGCTTTACTCGAATTGAAGCCAGTCGTAAATCCAAACAGTGTATATGTATATTTGTATACAATCAATACACGCACACACACACAAGTTACTACTGCATTACATAACTGTTGATATTATTAAATTCAACCAATATAATTATGTTATGATCAAGCATGTTATTATCAGCATGTTATTACTATTATGCATATTATATTTATCATGCTCATATATCAGGAGTCTAAACTAAAATGGGTTTGACTAAATAATCAGTCCACGTAGGGACATGACCCTATGTGGCTATTACCACGTAGAGTCATGTCTCTACGTAGCATGACCTCTACCTTATATATATCATCCAAAAAAAACCGGTAATGACTAGTAATTGTCTGCAGTGATCAACACATTAATATATCTGCTATTGATCAGGAGTACATACCTTGCTCTTGGTTACAGTAATATCTGAAGAAATATATATATATATCTTAGAATTAATCTGAAATTTAATAGTAATAAACAGGCTCAATCAGTATCAGATTTGGAATACAGTTATATATACATATATCAGACTTTAGATTGAACAACTTCAGAATTATTCATATCGGTACTCTGTCAGAGATCTTTTATTCCTTTTCATGGTATCAGAGCCTAACTGATAGAGTAAAAAATATGCAGTTATCACTCAGTTTCAGATCTAGTTAAATAATCTCTAAATTGCAACCATGGTGAACCATGTAAGGCTAGAGGATAGACTTGAAGGTGCCTCCAACTTTGCATCGTGGAAAATTCGAATAATGATCATCCTACAAGAACTTGAATTAGAAGGATATGTGGAAGAAAATAAAACAATGCCTGAAAATGATCCAGATTAAACAATCTGGAAAAGACATAATAAGAAAGCTATGAAGATTATTATAGATTTTGTTAAAGATCACATACTTACGTCGATATCAAATCTCAAAACTGCCTATGAGATGTTCACAACTAATAAAAAAACACTTTTGAAATCAATAATACCAGCAGACTGCTCAATTTGAAACTACTACTATACATCAAGATGAACAAAGGAGAGACCATTACATCTTATTTCCTGAGAATTGCAGAATTAAAAGATCAGCTTGCAACCATTGGTAATAAGGTAGATGACAAAGAATTATCTCTTTTAGCCCTTAAAGGGTTACCTATGTCTTCGGAATCCTTTATTCGAGGAATTAGCTCTAGACCTAAACTGCTAAATTTTGACCAACTCAAGAATGATTGCACACAAGATGAGTCAAGATTGATCACAAGAGGAATCAGTTCAAATCAAGAGGGAGAAATTCAAGCCCTTCAAACTAACCCAAATAACAAAGGAAAGAAAGGTCAATTCAAACGGAAAAAACGAAAAGATAATCAAACATACAAGAAAAGAGAATTGTCTAAAGTTCAATGCTACAAATGTGAGAAATTTGGTCACACTCACAAATTCTGCCCAGGAAGGAAGAAAATTCAAGCTGCCCTAGCAAAAGTCAAGGATGAAAATTTAGCATTCTTTTTAGCCATATCAAGTGAGCTAAATACCAACAAAAATACATGGATTATAGACAGTGGAGCATCTTGGCACATAACTGGCTTCAAAGACAAATTCGAAACTTTTGAAAGTCACTCTACTGAAGAACTTGATGGAGCCTTAATTTTCAAAAAAAACTAGAGCTTCCATTTTCTATTACCCATCTCTAATATAGTAATGTTTGAAGATCATATGTCATTCATACCAATCAGAAAATATTTTCTGGAAACTATATTCCACCTCCACAGCAATGAATATTATTGACTTATGATTCCTAGTCAGTGGCTTCAGGACAATTATATTCTGGGATTTATATAGTGCAAACAACATATATCAAAGGATCATCATCCATGTACGGTCAAATATGGAATCATGGAACAGTTGCTCAGGAAGTTATTTGGGACACGACTAATACATAAATATTGAAGATAGGAGGAGATGCAATTTTGATTCTATGCAGCAGCACCAATTCGAGTTCTCACATAGAATACTAGCAGTAATGGATGATTTGTGAGAGCCACGTTGAAAATGCCCAGGATCTTTTTTCAATGGTGATATCAAAATCAGAATATGTAATCGAGCCACATACCTATAGAGTGACTACATGAATTTCTTTCGTATGGAGTGGTGGAAATTTCTGTCATCATCTTCCTTAACGGCCTATGAGCGATGATTTCACTGCTTTATTATTATATAATTGTCTAACCTTTTGTGTTCAACACGGATGTTAAAGGAGCTTATACGGGAGTGGAGCCTAGAGTTCCAATTTTTATTGAACAAACCACAGTAGCATCATTTCACAAATTGTTATAATTCATGGCTTCTTCATCCATGATGGAAGGTTTTGGGCAGTTGATTTGCTATACCCGACAATGCAATGTGATCAATAAACCCAAAGGCATCAGTACTGAAGATATTGCTCTGTATGGAGACCAGGTCTCTCGGGCCAAATAAAAGATATATGAAGGTTGCCAAAAACAAACACGGTGAAATAAATATGAAAAGCACCAGATGCAGAATAAGGATAATCATGTCTTCATATCCCAGAAGCATCGATTTGATAAACACCGAACATTGCATGGTTGACGTTAATGGCTGGAATGGTTCTCGCAAAGTGCTATCTTCTCGTCTTATTGGTGTGTTGTTTTCCCATTAATAAAGGCGTCAGATAGCAGATAAATGCACAGAAGAAGGCATGCATTTGAATGTTCAAATATTTATATGGGCTTGTTCAAACTGGATTTATGGTTATTAGCATAAAGACGTTTACTTGTTTAACTGCCGATTATATTTGTTTAAAAATTAAAGTCTTTAGAAACCAGTTATTGATTAAAGATGCAGTGTTTGGAGAGGTAACCGATACTTCTTGGTCCTCTATAAATATATGACATGTAAAATCAAACAGACCACCGTTCATTATTTTTCCAAAAAACTTTGCATTCCTGAAGCATATGTTATTAAAATTCCTTCCTTGACACAAGATTGAATTTTGAGCCAAGCTCCTGGATATTGAATTATTGGGCATACATTTCGATATTGTGTGAAATAAAATTGTGTTGAGTGGAGCATCAGCATTTGAGTGTCTTCAATGCGAATTTCTCCACAATATAATCAATAAGATTTTTATTTGCTTTAGAGTTAAATTAATATATAGTTTGTCCTTTGCGATCATCTTTATTTTCTATTAATAATCTATTATTAGGATAAGTGGATCAAATTGTTCATTGCTATTTAAACCCGACAAATACAAATATTGTGAAATATTGTTATTGTTTTCTTTATTTGTATCTATTTTGTCCATATAAGGGTTAAAACATCATAGACCAGTTTAAATATGCATAAATACAAAATAATCTGACACATCTTGATAACCGAATCGTTTATAGATTTAAGATATATAATATCATAGAGTTGTATGTGAAAACATATAGTTTTGACTCTATCGCCCTTTTTAAATTTCAGCACAGATCAGTAACTCGCTCATGATTTTCAATCTATATGCTGGCAATATTCTAATCTCCTTCTTTTAAGGGTTTGATATCTATTTTTTTAATAATTGAATTTTAATCTTATTTCAGCATCCACAAGTTTGTTAAAAAAATTGTATTTTTTGAAGATTAACACTCATTATTAGCAATCTAGAAGTTTCCTTAAACTCCTACCATTTCAGGAAACTGTCTTTGCATTGAATCTATTTGCTATAAGCCTCTTGGATCCAAGTTTGTTGTCCAGGATCAGGTGCACCGGCCTTAGTTTTGCAGAGCCAAAAAGCGCAGAGGATCTAGATCGAATTGCTCGATCCTATCAAGTTGGCCACAACCAATTAGATATCCCAGCGTTGAGCAGGCAAGGCTCGTAGGATTCTAATCTACAGTTTTGGGAACCAACAGAACTAACAATAGGGGATAATTCCACCTATCCAGTAAAAGGAATCTAGCCCTGTTTAATGCAACTGAAAACCAAAGTTACTCTTCAATTAAAAGATGTATTATTTGTACCAAGCATCAAAAGAAATATGGTTTCAATCTTAGACCTAATAGATCAAGGTTATCGTATCACATTTCAAGAAGATAAATTTCTATCCTGGCCCAAGAACTCCAATTTTAAGAATGCAATCACCATTGATTTCAAAGATGGAAGCTTGTATAAGCTTTGTAACCTTCAAAACTAGCATTAAACCATGAAGTCTCAAACTCAAATGAAATTTTGCATAGAAGACATGACCACCTTCATTTTCGTGCTCTGCCATCTATAGAAACGATTGTAACATGTCTACTTAGTCTAAAGTCTGATCATATTGGAACATGCAAGGGATGTGCCCTAGGAAAAAAATACCAAAGGATCTTTTCCAAAAAGTGAACATAAATCTAAAACAGTACTTGAACTTATTCACACTAACCTATGTGGTCCAATGTCAGTCCCTTCGCTAAGTCGATTCTTGTATTATATAATTTTTATAGATGATTTTTCCACGAAAACTTGGATTTACTTCCTAAAACTTAAAGAAACAAATGAAGTGTTATCAAAGTTCAAAGAGTTTAAAGTATTAGTCGAAAATCAAACTGGGAAAAAAATCAAGACTCTAAGATCTGACAAATATATTTCTAAGAGCTTTAAAGAATTATGCACTTTTGTTCGATAAAGAGGGAGTTTACAGTGACTTATAATCCTCAACAGAATGGAGTGACAGAAAGAAAGAACAAAACTATCATTGAATCCGCTAAAGCCATGATGCATGATCAAAACCTCTACATCTCATTCTAGGATGAAGCCTCTAATATTGCAGTATACATTCAAAATAGATGTCCTCATTCAATCTTGGAGAACTAAACTTGAACCCTCTGGGAAGAAAGGTATATTTGTAGGATATAGATAATCCTCCGAAGGTTACAAGGTTTACATTCCAGGACAAAGAACTATTCAAATTAGCAGAGATGTAAAATTTGAAGAAGATACTGCTTATAACCTCTCTAAAAACATTGAAGAATCAACTACAAAATTAGATGAGAACCCCTTAGTTGAGAATTAGAGGGAGAGTAGTTCAGAAGATCGTGTACTCCCATGTTCAAATACATAAAATGTTGAAAACCCTAACAATAAGAAAAGGCCACTATGGGCAAGAAAGATAAATGAAGAAAACAAAGTATAACCTGATGAGATATTTAGAGAAAGAAAGAAAACAAGAAGACATTCATGCTATGTTACTCTAGTATCCGAACTCATAAAATCTGAATCTTCAAGTGTTGAAGAGGCATTATCATGTCCACCTTGGAAAGAGGAAATGATTGAAGAATATTAATCTATTTTTTAAAATGATGTCTAGGATGGCGTACCTAGACCTCAGGACAAATCTTATGTCTCCTCCAAATGGTTATTCAAAATCAAACATGCTCTAGATGGTAGTATTGAAAAATACAAAGCCAGATTCGTTGCTCAAGGATTTTCTCAGAAGGTTGGAATTGATTATGAAGAGACATTTGCTACAATTGTTTGATACACCTCTGTTAGAACCATTATTGTCATTGCAGCATCTAAATGATGGAAGATACATCAAATGGGCATTAAGACTGCCTTTCTAAATAGTGTTATTGACGAAGAAGTATATATAGAACAACCAGAAGGATTTGTGACTCACGACAAAAATTCTTGTGTGATTTGAAGAAGGCTCTCTACGGCCTTAAACAAGCCCACAAGGTATGGTACGAAAGGATAGACAGTTATCTCACTAAATTAGGGTACTCCAAAAATGAAGTTGATCCTAATATATATTTCAAAATATCAAATGGTGATATGATTATTCTTTTTTTATATGTTAATGACTTACTAATAATAGGTGAAGACAATCTTATAGTAAAATGCAAACAGGATCTAGCAACTGAATTTGACATGAAAGATCTTGGACTTCTACACTATTTATTGGGTCTAAAAGTATGGAAAAAGGAGAACTACGTTTTCTTAAACCAAGTTAAATACGCTAATGACATCTTGACAAAACTTGGAATGATGGACTAAAAGCCATTATCCACACCAATGGAAACAAATCTTCACAAGCTTAAAAATGATGAAATTGAATCTGAATATACCGATCCTACATACTAGAAACAAATAATTGGATCACTAATGTACTTGGTGAATATTCGACCTAATATTTGTTACGCAATTAATACATTGAGTCAATTTATGTGTAAACCTTAAAAGATTCATCTCATGTCAACCAAGCATATCTTACAATACCTGCATGATACTATTGGACATAGTCTAAAATATGATCGTGTTGAGATTCAACTTCAAGGGTACTCAAATTCTAATTGGGCCGGCAACTCCATCAACCGTAAAAGTACTATAGGATGGTGTTTTAGACTTGGTTCAGCTATAATCTCTTGGTTTAGCAAGAAGAAATCAGCAGTTGCCCTAAGTTCCATTGAAGCAGAATATATTGTTGCATCTACAGGAGCCAGAGAAGTAGTATGGTTAAGAAAGTTTATAGTTGGATTATTTGGGAAGCCTCTGAACCCTATAGTTATGCATTGTGACAATCAGAGCTGCATAAAATTATCAATAAATCCAGTTTTCCACAACCGATCAAAGCATATCAAAATTCCTTATTATTATGTCAAAGATATGGTGGATAGAGATGTTCTCAAGCTAGAATACATCAACACTGATGAGCAAACTACCGATATATTCACCAAACCTCTATCTAAACCTAAAATGGAGCATTTTAGAGGTCAACTTGGGATGATTCTCTTAAATATTAACTATAAAATTCATATTGGTCTGAGAAGTGCAGACCGAACATTAAATCTTCTCCCCTTATGCCATACGAAAGCAATAGATACACCATACTTGGCAATAGGATGGGTGGCAATCCTTGGCAGTAAACATATCTTGTACTAACTATAACTAATTAGTATGTTAGTTAAACAGTTTGTTATCTTCCTTAAGGTGCAGATTTCTACAAGTATTGTATGGGCCGACCTAGAGAGGGTCATATCCCTTTAAGGGACGTGCCCTTTGGTCTTGATATAAGGCATGGGTTTTATTGTAGTTTGAGGACACACAGAAATAACATAAGTCTGCTCCTTCAAGCAATACTGCCCAATACGAATTTATTGCAGAGACAATTAAATTCAGAATAACATTCAATATTTTGATAACTCCTATATTCAGAAGTCAAAGAAGATTATCTACAGCAACTCAAGAATATATAAAAGTTTGATTTTATAACAAAATTTGTAGAAACTCTACATGGTATCAGAGCTCTAGTAGTCGAACCTAGGCTTTGCAAATTAAGTAATCAAACCTTATATATATCTAGCATCATTCTCCTATCTTCAATAGCATACACAATTAGACCCAAAGACAGATTTGATGGGAAAGAACACTTTGATGCCTGAAAATTCAGAATCATGATGATTCTTCAAGAAAATGATGTAAAACAATATGTTGAATCAGCATTCAAACAACCTACAGTTGAACCTCATAAGTCTATCTAGATTAAAGGAAATAGGAAAGCCATTCAGATCATATTAGATATAGTGAAAAATAATATCGTACCTATGCTAACAAAACATCAAATAGCATTCACTATGATGAATGCACTACTAAATGCATATGAGGTTAACAATTCAACTAGAGTTCTCGCACTAAAAAGGCAACTGAATCACATACAAATAAAGAAGGGAGAATCGATGAATTCTTACTTCCTAGGGGTTACCAGCCTAAGAGATGAACTTGCAAGTATAAGAACCATTATTAGTGACACAGAACTAACACCGATGGCTATAGATGGATTAACAAATTCATGGGAAACTTTCGCACAAGCAGTAAGTGCCAAAATTAAACTTCCTAGCTTCAATAGACTTGAGGGAGATTGTCTTCAGGAAGAATCCAGAAAACTAAAGAAAGGAGGGAAATTGAAAACAGAAGATGAAGAACTTCATATTCTTAATTCAAACTCCTATAAAGGCAAGAAGAAGCATTTCAAGAAGAAACAGGTTAATCAAAAGAATGACAAATCTAAGAAAGATCTATCCAAAATAAAGTGCTTCAGATGTGAAAAATTTGGACATCACAGATCAAATTGCCCTGAGAATTCTAAACAACAAGTGAACTGTACAAATGTTACTAGGGAAGAAGATAAATATGATCCTAAGAATCGTGTATTGTATTCGTCACTATCAAATGAAGTCTCAAATAAAGCATGGGTGATTGATAGTGGATCATCTAGACATATTATAGGATACAAAGAAGCACTAGACTCTATATCAGAAAAAGTTAATGGTGAAGTCACCATCGGTGATAATTCAGCACATTCTGTCAAAAGAATTGGAAATTGCACCTTGAAACTAAAATCAAGAAATTCTCTTCTTCTCAAAGGAGTACTCTATGTACCAGGAATAAAAAGAAATCTAATCTTAGTTACAACACTTGAAGATGATGGACATAATGTTGCATTCATGGACGGTAAAGTAATAACCTGGGCTAATAACTCAATTAAGAATGCAAAATTGATTGGTCAGAGAAAAGGGTATTTGTATGAATCAAATTCAGAACCTAGTCGACCTATTCAAGCCTTAATTCATGAAGTTGCGGACATAAATGAAATTTGGCATAAAAGGCTAGGACATCTAAATTTCAAAACCCTATCAACCATGGAGAAGATGGTTACTAGTTTACCTAAACTAAATAAAGACCACTCAAGCATATGCAAAGGGTGCGCTTTGGGTAAGAACACCAAAAGTCCATTTCATGATCGCACTAGAAAAACCAACAATGATTTGGAATTAATCCACTCGGATTTATGTGGACCTATGTCTATTCCTTCTCTTGGAGGATTCTAGTACTATATTCTGTTCATAGATGACTTCTCCAGGATAACTTAGATTTACTTCTTAAAATGCAAAGAATCAGAAGAAATCCTAAAGAGATTTAAAGAATTTAAAACATTAACTAAAAACTTATCAGCACATAAAATTAAAACTCTTAGAACTGATAATGGAGGGGAATACACCTCAAATTTGTTTAAAAGGTGTTGTAAAGAAACAAAAATTAAGAGGGAGTATACCGTTCCTTATAACCCACAACAAAATTGCATAGCAAAAAGGAAGAATAGAACAATTATAGAAGCTGCTAGAGCTATGATATTTGATCAAAATCTAGAATATTATCTTTGGGCACAAGCCTCTTGTATTGTTGTCTATATTCAAAATAGAAGCTCTCACTCCTACTTTAGAGATAAAACTCCTGAAGAAGTCTTTACTAAGGTTAAACCCAATATAAGTCATCTTAGGATTTTTGGGTGCCCTATATATATCCATGTTCCAAAAAAAAAGAGAACTAAGTTAGAACCCTCTGGGAGGAAAGGTATTTTTGTAGGGTATAGTGAAACATCTAAAGCATATAGGATTTTCATACCTGGACAAAAAAATATTGAACTTAGTAGGGATGTAATTTTTGAAGAAGACTTAGCATTCATAAATGCCCTGAGTTCTGAAAAACCCTCTCCTTTAATTAGTTGTAAAAGAAATACTAAAACTGAGTCCCAAAGGGAGAAAACTGAAGAAATTGAAGATGAAATTCAAAATCTTAATCTTGAAGAAACTCAAAATTCTAATAAAAGACCACTTTGGGCCATTATGATAGTGGAGGAAGCACAAGATTTTTTTGCACCATCCAGAACAATTAGAGAAAGCAAAAGACCCAAAAGATTTTCTAGTTATACAACAAACATGAATGATTTGTCTAAATCTGAACCAACCAATGTTGCAAATGCTATTAAACATATAGCTTGGAAAGATGCTATAATAGAGGAATATCAATCTATTATGAAAAGTGATGTTTGGGAAATTGTTCCAAGACCTGAAAGAAAATCTCTTGTTTCTTCCAAGTGGATTTTTAAAATAAAGCATGTTGTAAACAGTAGCATTGAAAAATATAAAGCCAGATCTGTAGCCAAGGGATTCTCTTAGAAAGAAGGGATTGATTATGAAGAAACTTTTGCTCCTGTTGCCAGATACACCTTTGTAAGAGCAGTCCCATTGCAACATCGAAGGGATGGAAAGTACATCAGATGGATGTAAAAGCAACATTCCTAAATGGAAAGATTACAGAAGAAGTATATTTGAAGCAACCTAAAGGATTTGAAACTCATAATCCTAACATTTTTGTTTGCAGGCTCAAGAAAGCTCTCTATGGGCTTAAGCAGGCTCCAAGGGCATGGTATGAAAGAATTGCTAACTATCTCACCGGCTTAAGATATTCCAAAAATGAAGCCGATCCAAATTTATATTATAAAAGGGATAAAGATGATATGGTTATTCTGATACTATATGTTGATGATTTTCTAATAACAGGTGATGATCATCTCATAGATCAATGCAAGAAAGATCTAATTAGAGAATTTGAGATGAAAGACTTGGGACTCCATTACTTCCTAGGACTAGAATTATTGCAAATTTCTGACAGCATTATATTTAATCAAGGGAAGTATACATCAGATATTTTGAAGAGATTTGGAATGTGGAATTGCAAGTCTATGTCTTCTCCAATGGAGACTAATATACATAAACTTAAAGAAGCAGCAACAAAATCACCTTCCATAGATTCTATCCTCTACATACAGATAATTGGATCCCTTATGTACTTGGTAAATACAAGACCTGATATTTGCTATGCTGTTAATGCCTTAAGTCAATTTATGTGTGAGCCAAAGGAGATTCACCTAGTTGCAGCAAAACACATTAAGAGATACTTACAAGGCACTCTTAATCTTGGGCTCATATATGAGAAAGTGGACTTAGATTTACATGGATTCACTAACTCAGATTGGGGTGGAAGTGTTAAAGACAGAAAAAGTACGACAAGATGTTTCAATTTAGGATTAGCAATGATATCTTGGATATGCAGAAAACAGTTTTCAGTAGCACAAAGTTCCACAGAAGCCGAATACATTGTAGCAGTGATGGCCTCTCGGGAAGCAGTTTGGCTTAGAAAGTTACTTGTGGGATTATTTGGGTAAGCCATGAATCCTACGATTATTCATTGTGATAATTAGAGTTCCATCAAGCTTTTGGCGAATCCAGTTTTTCATGACAGGTCCAAGCATGTCGAAATTCCTTACCATTATGTAAGAGATATGATAGATAGGAATACTGTAAAATTAAAATACATTTGCACTGCAGAGCAGACAGCAGACATTCTCACCAAACCTCTCTCTAGAGTGAAGATATATCACTTCAAGAAAAGACTTGGTATGGTTGAAATGTAATTCATTTGTATTCTTTAAATTATTAATAAAATAATTTTATTGTCAAGCCATTGACTGTTATGGGCTCCACCTTCTATATACATTATTTAAGAGGCGACAATCTTTGAGGTATAAAAGACATTATGAGAAATGACGATTTCTCAGATTATTTATTGAACGGTATAGCACTATTGTTAGATCTAGGTGAGTTTAAGATCATTTGTGACAAGCATTTCATGTCTATGAATCACAATTTGGATAACGGAAAAATGTATTCTTCAGACTTTATCCTGTATTCTAGTAGATCTTAACTCAAGATCAAGTTGTGATATAGGATTGTCAGGTCCTATGAATCGCAACCTGGATAAATGAACTCTTAATCGTTCTTCGGATTTTATCATGTGTATTGCATTACATGCAATACTAACATCACTAGTATGAGTGATAATTCATATCACAAGATGGTTATATGACTCAGTATCATATGTTCTGTGACACTATTTTATCAAAAGATTCAAATAGATATAGAGTATCAATCTATGCTTATTCATCGTAATTGATGATGCTAGATATGTTATCTCTCAATATGATTATCAAGTTAAGAGGGAGTGTTAAATATTAACTATGACATTCATACTTGTCTGAGAAGTGCAGACCGCACCTTAAATCTTCTCCCCTTATGCCATACGAAAGCAATATATACACAATACTTGGCAATAGGATGGACGGCGATCCTTGGCAGTAAACATATATTGTACTAACTATAACTAATTAGCATGTTAGTTAAACAGTTTGTTTTCTTAAGGCGCCGATTTCTACAAGTATTGTATGGGCCAACCTAGAGAGGGTCATGTCCCTTTAAGGGACATGCCCTTTGGTCTTGGTCTAAGGGGTGGGTGTTATTGTAGTTTGAGGACACCCAAAAATAACATAAGTCTGCTCCTTCAAGAAATACTACCCCATACGAATTTATTGCAAAGACAATCAAATTCAGAACAGCATTCAATATTCTGATAACTCCTATATTCAAAAGTCAAAGAAGATTATCTACAGCAACTCAAGGATATATAAGTCTGATCTTATAACAGAATTTGTAGAAACTTTACAGATTCAAATGTGACTGTAGCTCCGAAGATTGAATCTCAATTGGATTGTAAGATGTAAATATAATTATATACATTTAATTTTTCTTGATGTTAAAGAGTTGCTATCTCTCATGTGTGGATTATATCATCAAAGGTGATGATCTTTCATTGATATATATATTTGGAAGTTTGCTATCGTAAGGCGACGATCTTATCAAGACCTTGATCTGTTATCATGAGAGACTACATTAAGTTGATGTCCCGGAGTGTCGGTAGTCATGACTCATGATAACAAAGGTATCATGATTAAACTACATTAAGTTGCTGTCCCAGAGTGTCGGAGATCATGATACTTGTCATGATAGAGTTCATGACATTTTTTTTTGACTCTTGTTATCTGATCAACTTCATTAAGTTGTCCTGGAGTGCCGGAAATCAGATAACTTATTCTCTTGATAGACATCACAAATTTGATGTCAGTGCACATATCGAGAGAATACAAATTTTATGAGTGAATATTGAGGATTCATTCTCCCTCGCTAAGAGGGAGTGTTAAAGTATGTAGCTTCAGTCGAATTGAAGCCAGTACCAAATCAAAACTGTGTGTGTGTGTGTGTGTATACTTACACAAATTACTACTGCATTACATAACTGTTGATATTATTAAATTCAACCAATATAATTATGTTATGATAGAGCATGTTACTATTGACATGTTATTACTATTATGCATATTATAGTTATCGGGCTATTATATATGAGGAATCTAAACTAAAATTGGTTTGACCAAATAATCAGTCCATGTAGGGACATGACCCTACATGGCTATTGCCACATAGAGTCATGTCTCTACATAGCATGACCTCTACCTTATATATATTGATTGCTGCCAATTAAGAACATCATCCAAAAAAAAGGGTAATGACTAGTAATTGTCTGCAGCTATTGATCTGGAGTACATACCTTTCTCTTGGTTACAGTATTATCTGAAGAACAATATATATATATATATATATATATATATCTTAGAATTAATTCTGAAATTTAATAGTGGTAAACAGGCTCAGTCAGTATCAGATTTGGCATACAGTTATATATACATATATCAGACTTAAGATTGAACAACTTCAGAATTATTCATATTGGTACTCTGTCAGAGATCTTTTATTCCTTTTCAACATTGGGTAGAGTAACAAGTTTGGGTACACATTGTTGATCTTGACCATGAAGTTGAAATCCAAGGGGCATAAAATTTGAATACTATACAAAGTAGACAATATTACCTTTACTTGATTTGGGTACTTCCTCAAGGGATCTAATACACCAAAGTTACATCTGCTTTGGTTATGGCATTAAAAGAAAAATATGATTCCAAAATTTTACATATTGAAAACTATGGATAAAGTGCTTCTTATTTTTCTTCCTTTATGTTTTAGTTCTCTAACAAGACAGCATAAAGAAATAAAACATTGATCAAAAACATTTCCTTAAATAGTTGCAATCCCTAAAAGCAAGTCAAACTAAATATTTAGACTAAGAATATCCCCTTCAAACCAATATACTGCCAAGATTTCTCTTGAAATGAAATCAGACAAAAATATTGCTTCATATTATATCTTATCAAGCTGTGCACGCACTTGCATATGATCATAAAATGTTCGAATAACAGGCCGAATAGATCCATCACGTGCAGTTGCATCTGGCGTCATCATTTGCTTAATCTTTGCAACCTAAAACAGAAGGCCATTGAAATAAAGATCAGTGCAGTCCCCTCTAGTTTATTATGAATATACCCCACGCATCCCAATAATAATGGAAACTTAGAGATGAAAAGAACATTGGAAGAATAAAATTGCAAACCTCAAACAGTTTAATAGACGTATCAGCGCTCCCTGTTGCAACAAATTGTCCATCAGGGCTGAATCTTGCACATCTTGCAGCATTCTAGAACAATGCCAAAATGAACTTTCAAAATGTGTATTGCCACTAAAAACATCATATAATGTATACATGATCAGTTTTATAATTAGATGATAAAATGATAGATATTAAATCTATAACGCTCTATGGATTGAAAACATGCCAAGACATTGTCAAAAACAAGTACAATAAAGAACTGGAAGTATAGTAAACTCTTTTTCTCAAATATCCTAACTGGCTAATCTCATGAAAGTATAAATTCTGTATGGATTTTTTTAAACATAAATCAAATCAAACCGCGGCCAACTTTTAACATGATTGAAATTTATGAACATCAACTGCCTTGGATTGTTGTAGCAGCTCAAAGAGGTTTCACAATGATTATCAATCTGCCTTTTTTAATCTGCAGCATTTTCAATTCACAGTATAGATAAATATATAAACGCTACAAATCATTTCACAGCTCCTTAACCTTTATATTGTTGATGCTACACAGACCCGACTAGGAGTCCCAAGGTCGGGTGGATGCATGGCATGTATACTGCTGAATGATTGGTGATGAACAGGCTGCAACTTCCTTATCAGTGCTGCGATTTCATTACCAAGTGGTGGAGCGAGATTGAAGACCACGAATGACATCATGCATTCTTGCAGAACACCTCTAGAATCCCTTGGAGTGTTTCAGATGTATCCCTACGCCTTTACTGTAAGAAATTCACTGCCAGTCTACTGTGCCAGCTGTAACTCAAGGCCCTAGTTCGCTGTAGTAATTCCAATGAGTCTCCTGGGGTTGCATCCAGAGGATGAACCTCAAAACCCCAATCAATCCTTTTTTAAATTCTCCAGCCCAAAAAGCACTCAAATTCATCTATTTATGATGCAAGAGCATCCAGTGGTGTAAGGGCAATCTTGTATCACCCAAAAATATGTTTAGGGTTAGTTTCTATTTAATGTGTTGTATTTTTGGATACCCATTTGGGCCAAACAGAGATTCCAACTCTCACAATTCCACTATTGGTTTTCTAGGTTAGTGTTTTTGAGCACCTCGGGATGTGTCAATGCAAAAAATAGGTTATTTTGTAATTGAACCATAATTATGATGAGTTAGAGGGTGTAAGTTGGAGGGATGATTGTGCTTGTAATTTAAAACATTCTAGAAAAATAATCAGGTCAAAAGGCTTTACGGTTTGAAAGTTATTGCAGTTCTAAATTGCCTAAAGAACCCCTAAAAACGCTTCAGAGTCAGATTTGAAGCACTAAATGGCCTCGTATGGGCCCAAAAAATGGGGGATGAGCAAAGCTGTCAATGAGGTTTTAGAGCACTTAGAGAGCTTTCCAAAAATGTGAACGGTTCGTCAATCGGAGTCCTGGTTCAAAAGTTATGTCTCCCAGAAGTTGGACTACCATTTTAGGATTCTTCTAATTTTGCACCGACTTCTGACGTGTCTTCTAGAACCTTCTGCTTTGGCAGTGGATGCCAAATGGTATATTCTAATATGTATTCCTGACCCTAAACCTAATTCAGGTTACTTAAGGTCATTTCTTGCATTGTAAAGTTAGTTTTTTGTGGAGTTTGGAGAAGGTACTGTGAGAAGGGTTTTTCTCCAGAATCTGATAACATTGTAAGCCCATCGGGCATGTAGTTGAGTCTATTTTTGCTGTACAAAACATAATAGCATATCAATTCTGATAATAAAATTCTCCTTTTCCTATTGTGTCATTTTTTCTTGGGTTGTGCCCTCATCAATTTCTTGCCTTCCGATTTTAGCAATTGATGATATTTTCTTCATATTAGTTAAATTACTGCCATGGACTTATGGCCTAGGAATGATAAAGTTATAACTTAAATGAGCCCTCTTTTAATAATTAAATATGATCGATTGATTACTTTAGCTTTTTCCTTTATATTTAATTTTTACTCTATTCTCTTGTTGAATAACTTTGTGCTCTAACCCTTGAGAATAAATAAAAGTTAGAACTTATTGTTAATTGAGCGTTAGGAAAGAGTGGACATTGCATTATCAAATACTATGTGAACTAATCCAGAACATCGTGATGGAACCCAAATTTTATGCGAAAATTAAGCCCTCCATTTGAGAAATAATGAAGTCTTGTCATTGACTCATGTTAAGATGCCCAAAAGCACATTGGAGAATTTGTAAAGAATCTATGATTATATACTTAATGGAATATAGAAACTCACCAATGGGTCCAATCAGATGTTTCTGTCTTACCTCATACCAATTTTTTATTCTATGAACTTTGAGAGCTGGTGACGGAACTATACTTTCTAGAAGTTGATTATACATGTGTTCATAGGAGAATGAGAATATTCAACAAGTTGGCATAGTCAAACTACGGTGGTTCAGATCATGTTGGCAGAGCATTATATATTTAAAATGGATATCTAAATACTTATACAATTGATAAAGTAAATACAGAAAAGAAAACTGTTGTCATTTATTTCTTTATGGAAATCAACCACAAAAGTGCAAAGATGAAGAATTTTGTTATTTCTAAGTATATGTTATGCAGAAGTGTTCTAACAGAAGTACAGAGACTGGCAATGGAATTTTCTACCCCAACATGAATCAAAACTAATATCACTAACTGGAGTTCCCAACTTTACATACACTCGACTAAAGCAAATACAATGCTATATTAAATAGTGCAGATCTCTTTATGATTATGATGCTTAACCATCCATTATTTAAACTGCCAAAAAATGAATATGTGAGGAAGATACACACAAGGGAGAATTATATATATATATATATATCTCGTAGGACCAACATTGTTCAGTTTGAATAATTATCAAATATGTGGCAGCCATTAAAATATACTTCTACAGGTGCATATTGAGAACCAGTTTTCTGAGCAAATATTCATGAAACTTGAGGAGGATAGACACGTTGAATCTTGGAAACACCATCGAAGCATGATTCTATTTGGTGGGCTATGCTAGTGTTTGATTGTGGAGTTTTTATAGACGTCTGGACAACACCCTGTGTCATGGCACTTTGTATCAGATCCCTTGCATCATGTTTTAGCCCCAATCAGAAGTCGGTTGTATTGAATATTATGACAGGAAATGTTTGAGGCTCAGTGTATATGATGTGCGACAGGGTTAACCTCAATGCTCAGCACCCACGTAGGAGGAATTTGGTGGCAAACCTGCAGATACAAGAGTGAAGACTATGACAGACAGACATAGCACTAATAGTAATGAAATAGAGCAACATCAAACATAAATGGATTCCGTGCAAAGAGATTTGGAAGGCGTTGAATTCCAGACCATGTTTGAGAATGTATTTTGTGTATTAATCATTCCCCATGCATATACAATTCCTTCCAAATAGACATAATCACATATCATATGCCCAATGAAAGACAATTCCGATGAATTCAAAAGGCCTGATGAGAACAACAAGACAACAATATAATAATCCACTCTGCACACAGCGTTCGGCAAGATACAAGAGTAAATAAATCCACTGTTCGATAAATTACAAAATACAGATATGCAGAATAGCAAATGACAGATGGAAATATACAGTGAAGGATAAAGAGGATAACATCTATCATCTGACAGCAGAGTATTGTGTGGAGCCATCATTTTAATTTGAAGGAATACATCTCTTCACTATGGCTAATAAGGATAATATAATTATATTATGTATAAGTCTAATTTAATTAGAAGACTCTTGGTTAGTTTCCAAAAGATGTGACTTCATGTTAAAAGTCACAATCTCCTTTGTAAAGGGTATATATGAAGAAGATTTTGGAAACATAAAGACATATTTGAAAAAGATATATTCAACAAGAAGCATTTTATATTTATTTTTATGGAGAAATAAGGGCTTAAATATGACTTGCAATATAAATTCATTTATTTTATTTTAATAATAAAATAAAATGTCCTTTGTTTATTTCTAAATGGCATGGAGATTTAAACTGCAAACGATTTGTCCTTTATAATCATTTTTTGAATTTTGTGTACAATTTAAATGTCAGATAAGTGGACACGGTCATTTAGCATCTTAAATGTGATCATCATAGATATAGTGAAATATTAAATTGTTTTTGTATCTGTGTCTAGTTTGTCTCCTTACTAGATGAGTTAAAGTCCAATCTGGACTAATTTAAGATTGCATATACATTTGATCTATCGCATCTTGATTATTTAATTGTTGGCAATATAGGTGTGTAGAACATTAAAAAGTTGTACGTGAAAATCTTCACTGAAATTGACTCTATTGCTTGAATGAGCGGAGGCACTAGTCTTTTTATTATTGAAGTTAGAAAATCTATATCTTCCTTCCTACAAGCATCAAATCCATTATTAACAAACTTTATACAAAACATCCAACCATTTTAAACACCTAGCATTTAGTTTCATTTTGATCTAGTTCGAAGACCTTGCCAGCCGAAGAACTCCAAAGCTTAAATTCGCTTTAGAAAAGCTCTGAACCAGGTGATCAAGTTCGAGGAGGTCTACCCGCCTAGGTGTAGCGGAGCTTGAAGTGCAGGGAATCAAGGTGATTCTCCTTCGTTGGCCAAAACTGATTGAGAGATCCTATTGGAGAAGTGGCAGGCTCTAGGATTTCCAATCTGCAGTTTTGGGAACCAACACACCGGACAAGTTGGATAGTCCAGCCTTAGTTCAAGTCATATCATAGCTTCAGGTTCTTTTCTTATTATCATTCATCTTCAAAATAGCAAATTAACTGTCAACCAAGTTGAATACTTCTCATCCGCCAAGTTCTAAACAAAGACATCACAATTGCAAGGTTTACAACTACCATATCTCTGATTGTAAAATAAACTAAACAAGACCATTAGTTCTCATTTCCATCTTTGACAAATGATTCAAATTTAAGAAAGCCCAACACACTTGCCTCTGTTATCATGCCCATCTGGAAAGTATACTAATGGAAGGAAACATTATTGAAAGAATGAGCCAAGAATGATTGGCTACCTGTTTTGATTTCAATGAGAGGTGCTCTGAAACCTAATCAATATATAACTAAAAAAATGTGTCATTTGGAAAGCAATCGAAACAGAATCAAAATGATCAAATCCGACAACAAATTAACTCAGCCAGTTGTAAATCCTTCTACCAGACTGGTTGCCAAAATTGGAAAACCCAGGCTATATAATCGCCACCAGAAAGAACAGCCAGTTCTAGGTTCCAAGATCTTTTTTAAAAACTTCTATATAGAAGCCTACCAGGTTAAAGACAAATAATTACCTCAGATTTCATGATTCTATTGGTTAAACCACAACTAGGTCCCTCTAATAAAGTTCATAGAGATGCCATGCAAAACATGATACAGGAATAGGTATTTTTAAAAAAACGATGCCATACAATTCAAAATTAACTCAGATCTAAGAAATAACATACAATATCAAATGTCTAAATAACATGAAACTAGCTTCACCTAGGCAGTTGCTTGCAAGTAAGATATGCAAAAGACTGCATTGGAAACAAAGCAAGAAGTGACACAATAATCAAAACTCACATTGTATTTCTTCTAACTGGAACTCAAAGTTTCTGACAACGAGTTACGATGTCTGAAGTCTTGTTTGGTAATTGTTCTTAGCTCTTCATAAAATATTCATTAATATACATAGCAATGAAAGAATTGACATCCTCCTCTAACTACTCCTTACAAGATAGAATTGGTCACAAATCCTTATACAACAATCATCAAAACTCAATATGAATAAACGATAACCACATGAAATCACTAATAAAGAAATAAATAATATTTTGAATGGATCAGCACTTGGAATGGTGGGAAAATTCTCCTTTAGTCAGGCCAAAGGGATTCTTGTCCAAAGAATTCTTCACCCTAAAAATGTTTGAATTCCTTACTAACTTTTTTGCTTTGTCCAAATCAGTGACATCATTGGATCTTCTTTGTCTCCTAAGCAGACCAAGGAAAACTTCTACAAGATCACCTTTTGTATGCAAGTCATCTTCTCTGTGTTCTCAATTATGTTAAAGATGTAAATAAATTTCTATTCTTTATATGTTAAAACCAGAATTCACCAGAAACATGTTTCCTGTCACAAGCGCTTTGTACATGAATATTTACTCTTAATGAGTGCATACATCAATGCTAAAAGTTTGTGATAAAGGAATTTTCAATGGCATATTTGTTCAATCAAATGTACAATTAGAAACCTATTTTTTAAGGAGTTTAATATACAAAATATGTACCACAGGATTTCAGATACTTTTCTCTAAAGTCCCATACATCCTGATTTCTAATCTCCTTCAAAAAGTACATGGCTTATACAAAACATACCTCACCATGTGCACTTTTCATGGTATTGCAAAGAATTGTATTCTTTGTAAACTGTATTCTATAGTAAACTTTGTATATAGCCATAAGAAGACTTGACATGAGTTAGAAGAGAGAGAAAAAATTGCTATCCTATATAATGATGAATGTGTTGGACTTAAAACTGAAACTTATATATCCATGCACCATAACATAGATACAGTGAGTACATTTATTCTGAATAGCACGGAAATTATTGATGATAAGGACATCTTGTAAGGTCCCCATTTTTTAGTTGCATCAGAGTTAATGGATTTACCCTATCATTGGGTCCTTGTAGGTTGATACTGGTGACTAGAGGAACTCCTTGTGGAGTTATTTGGCTCTCCAGTGGCCAATTGTGAGTTTTGGCTCCATTTGAGGGACTTCCTATTTATCGTAAGTTAATAAATGATTCCAATGAGCTTAGATGATTTAGAGGAGTTATATGGTGTTTTCAGGATGTTACTTCTCACTTTTGGTTTGTCCTACAAAATTCTTGGAGGAAGTGTCTATTTTTAGTAAGTCACTCAATCAAGACCATTCATCATCTTATATCATGGGGATCATTCTTGTGCTATCAGATTTTTTATTCTGATGCTGTTAGGCCATTTTTGCTAGTTGGGCATACTATTGGTTATAATTTCATTATATTTACTAAGGTTGTTATTTTGAATGTAATTGTTTAATGGGCACCTTAGTTATAGCTCATTGGAATCAGAATGAGAAACTTTAAATAATGGACACATGAAACAAGGACCTTGTGTGTCAGAATATCATTATACTAATGAAGCAGTCATTTTTGGAGCAATGAGGAAGTTTAAAATTAATAGTGCTAATTTATTATCTGTTAACTTTAAATTATAACATAAAGTTGTTTTATGAGAAATGAAGCCTTTTAAGTGAAAAGTGTAAACATGAAGCCACTAGTTGTTTGGTGTGAAGGAGAAGCCATTTATATTAAAATATTATAAAAGCAAACTCTTGGAGATGAATATTCATTCTTGAACATTTCATTATTTGGTGTTGAGTAGTTTGAGGGTTTGAGCTGAAGAAATTGTGAATTTATTTCAGACTTCGCTTGTAGTTTGAATTGGTTTTCAATTGTCGATGAATTGTGCCTTTTTCTGCTGTTGATTGGTACTGAATTTGATGAATCAATCCATTTTGGAGGACTGTTAATTCTGGCATTAGGGTCTGAGATTGAGTTTTTTGTTATAGGATCAATTGTACTTGTTGAAGGTTATTTATTTACAGGTATTTGGGTATGGCTACCAATGCAGATAAGTCTGAGGCAAATTGGCATCAATATTGGCACCCATGCTGCATATCATCAAGGGAAGAATTGAGGAGTGGCATTAGTATCACAGGGTTGCGATCTGAATTATATAGGCAGGGTCAGGCCATAGCAGAGCTGCATTCTGCAGAGACCCATTGTGATCAATATCCTTCATCATTGGGGTCCAATGCTTCTTATCAGCATTGCCAAGTTTTTTGCAAATTGAATTTCAGTGTGTGCATTGTATATAGTTATCATCATTGCCTTAGTTTGCATAATACAATATAGAAGAAAGAATTTGCACTTTCAATTTCCATGCATTGTGTAATTCATATTCTAAAAAGGCAAAAAAATCATGTATTTGGGAAAACACAAAAAAATCACAAACTTTCAAAACCACAAAAAAACCATTGTTCAGCATAGCTTGAGTGAGAGCCAACAGGGCTCATTAGAATGGTATTAGAGTGGTTTCTTGTCATCCTACGAGGGAGGTCTTTCTACTAGAGGTGTTGTATATTCGAATATCAAGGATAAGACCATAGTTCCAAATCTTGTTCTCAGCTACTTACTGGCGAGGCAAAAAAAAAGTTCAGTAAATATCAGAGACAAATTGGCAACTTCTCAGGATATTATCGGGAACTTTAAAAATAACCTAAATTTAATTAGAAATGCTTTTTTTTTGCAAAATTCAATAAAGATATGCATCTAATTAGCCAGTGAATTAGTAAACAAACCAAACAAGCTTATCAAGATATATATAAATGCAATATGTAATGAAATTGCATCCTCGTGTGGAATGCCGATGATTGGTAGCCATATTCAGAGACTCTGAACTATAAAGCAAACTAGAAATAGAAAAGTGTCTTCGTAAAAAGATAAGCAAATACAAATGTCAAGTACAAAATTAAACTAATCTACATCTTCCTCTTCCCCTTCCCACTAAAAAGAATAAGAATTTAGAAAACTTACTTGTGAACTCATATTTGCTTGAAAAATCTCTTCAAATCTACTTCAGATCCACTTTTAATTGATCGACAGGGTTGCCAAAGACTATTTCTCTCCACTAAAACCCTTCTCTCCTCCAAATACTGAAAGTTTCAAAATAAACAATGAACAGGCAAATTGTTGGGCATCCCTGTTTTGTTGGTGCCGCCCGAGAGAAGTAGTTAAGCTATCGTGAGAAGTTCATGATTTATCACCGAGAAGTGGCCAACTTATCAGCGAGACTTTAAGGTCTTTGTGGCTTGAATTTCTCACAAAAAAACCTTAAGTTTTCTCATTTTGCAAAAGTTCTCGCAAGAAACAAAGATATCTGCCACTTCTCAAAGAAATTTTAATCTATGGGTAAGACAAGCATATAGATAAGAAAAGGTCAACGAAATCCATAATGCTCGAGCTTCAGCATGCTATAGAGGCCTATATTGATTCTTGTCAGAATTATATTAAAAAGACTTCAGAGTTGCAACAACACCCAGAGATTTCGGATTCTTGGTTTATGAAAAAAGGAAATAGAGGTTGTAATGATTTCAATAATGGAAAAGTAATAGAAGACAGAGCAGCTATGGGTGTTGAGCCTTCTCTTAGTGGGGCAGCCACTAGTTCGTCTTACACATAGGATGACTGTGGTCCATCCCAAAATCTGAGGTTATGCCTGATTGGTAACAAGATAGTTGTATAGAGTTTCAACATTTTCATGAGACGAGCTCCTGATCATGGGAATGATGATGATATGTGTAATGTCCCTTTTTGGGAACATTAGAAAATTACAAGTCAAACTTATAAAATAATTAAAAGTGACTAATGGAGTTAAATTAAAATTATTTAAAAAGACACTTTTAATTAAAAAGGGAAAAAGGTAACAAAATGAAATAAGACAAAAGACAGAGAACTGGAAACTGAAGTCACAGCTTGATGCATTAAAACATGAAAGGGAGACACATTTTTACTATGCTTGGATTTGAGATTGAATTTCTAGTTTCTCTTTGGAGAACTTTGGGAAGCTTCTAGCTTTCTCCTGTTGGATCCTGAGGATGGAAAACCTTCAGGAATTCTAGATGGATTGGCCATAGCCCTGATTCATCATCTACTGTGGAGTCACATCAGAATTCACATTTGGGATTACAGGGGCATATTGTTGTTTTTTTCCAATTTGACAATAAATATGTATTTAAGATTGAATGTTTTGATAGCTGGTTATTGTACTGCTGATGTATAATGAAATAATGTATTTTGAAGAGTTTATATGAGTTTTTTTGGTCATGCTATTATAATTACTTAATATTGTCAGGCAATAGAAATTTATGAGGTTTTCTACATGCATTTGTAATTTAATTGCTGGTCAAGTTTGAAAGTTTCGATCTGGTTGTATTTTGAAGCATATTTTTGAGAAAAGTTTGAGAAAATATCCATTCGGATACTACAGTGGTATCAAAGCCTCAATTCTACCATCCTGTGGAGTTTATTTTCAGTAAGTTTACAAAGGGTTCCATCAGAATCTTTATTTGAGACAAATATTTGCAAAAATAAAATCTCTGAGTCTTATTATGATCTGCAAAAGAGAAAATATTAGGAAAACCACTATCAGCTCTTTCTAGAAATTCTAGGGGATATTATTTTGGCATCTAAAGTTCTGAGTGAAATATTTGTAAATTTTAAGCAGTCTTATGGGCCAATGTTTGAAGCTAAAAATATTGTAAACTTTCCTTCCATCCTTTTGGTGGAGAACTACTACAGCTAAGGTTTTGGCAACTGTAGTGGAATAATTGCAGCAGACTTCCAGTAACTGAATTTGTGCGGCACTTGACTTTGGTTACTAATATCCCTTTCTGAAAATTATCTCTGCAATTGAGTTCTCGTGAAGGTTATGCTCTTCGTATGAGATTTTCATCTCCGCTTGTGATTTGGCTTCTCCATGGTGGAGTCATATTTCTTTGGGGCCGATATCTTACACTGGCCAACTACCCTATGGTCACTTTTTACTTATAAACGCAGTAGCATGGGCTTCAATATTTAAATCACCTTGAGACACCGACAAGCTCTACCCACAAAATATTAAAGACATAAAATATTGTTGTCGTGATTACTAAAAGATAATGGCACATCCAATACTTCAATGTCTATGAAGCCATAGGGAACAATATCTCTATATGTGACATCCCCTTCATTTCTCGTGAGAAGAATTGCGGGTCAGTAGACATTAGACTGCAAGGCCTAGCAGCGTCTGAAGAGCCTTGGTGTCATAACCCCTCCTAAAAATAGAAACACACAAATATAAATGATTAAAATACTAATAAATAACGAAAAATATAATATTATTATATAATATAGCTTATATATATGAATAATAAGTATTTGAATATATAATTAGCCATTAAAGGAATCATTTAATATAATCCATAAATATAATCACATTAAATATAATACGAATATTTATATATTCTATTTAACTATTCAAATTCAATTATTAATATATTCTTTTTCTAAATATAATGATATGTTATTATCCATTTTTATAATTTAATCTATATATATTTAATATAATAATTATATTTATTATACCCACCTTTGGGTCGGCGGGGGCCACATGAAATGGGGTGGCATCTACCTTCCGCATTGCCCATCTTCACATATTTAAAGCGAAACTCATTTAATCCTTAAGCGCATGGGTGTGAAAAGAAAAAGTGAAGACTTAAAAATAAATATAAAGGGGAGCCTTCTATAAATAAGGAAAAAAATATTAACTATAAAATATTAAACCGCTAGTTTAGGAGGAGACTCACATTGGAAGATAACGTGGAATGGAATAAAAGAAAATTTGCCCCATTAATAAGAAACGATATAGGAGGATTGAAAAATAATAGAAATTAATTTAGAACAGCACAAAAAGTAATATTTCTATTTGAATAATAAAGTAAGAAGGGAACAACTAAAAAGTAGCCGAATTAATAGGGATATGCCCAAATTTTTAGAGAATAAAGTGGGAAGAAAATAATAGGGATTGAAGAAATTTGTATATTTAACGAAATTATTATATAAGGTGATTTGGATGAGATTATTATTATATAAAGAGATTTAGATGAGAATTCAAATTTATAAGTAATCTAATTTTAATTACAGAAGATAATAGTGAGCATATAAAATAAAGTGATTTTAGGGATATTGGGTAAGAAAAGTTGAAAAAGAAGAAAAGATTAAGTGAAAGAATTGATATATATCAAAAATATATACTTGGATTATCTATACTGATTTGGGAATAAGAGTTCAATAAAAGCGCAGCCCAAGTGGGCACATTACACTTGGTAGCAGAGACTAAAGCAACTGGAAATGTGCACTTTGAGTATTCAACAATAGAAGATTGACTGAAAGTGGTCAATGGAAAAAAGCCTAGATGGCACGTGAAATAGCAATATTGACATGAGTCTGATCCCTAAGGTTGGGAATCGAATTCAAAGACTCGAATTTGTATTCGAAGTCTGTCGTAGAATCATTTCCTGAGTTGTGTGTTTCCTATATAGCTACGTGGAAGATTGCAGGTACTAAGGACAGTATTGGATTTGAAAGATTTTGAATTGTGAAGGTGAAAAGATCCTACTGGCATTACCAAACCAAAAGTAATATTTTAGACTCCAATGTTTTCCTCTACACAAGTTGTTGTCACATAAACTATCCACCAGAATGATTTGTGGCAGGCTACATTAAACTAATGGCGTGAATATTGAATTCTCCATGAGTGCTACGATAATTAAATTTGTCGCGTATCTAAAATTCCAGTTAGTAACATATCAAGCTCTACACATTAACGACATATTTGTATGTCGTGAAGTTTTATGTTTCACGTTGCAAGCTAGTGCTATCAGGCCTTCCTACGATCAACAAATTGCAAGAGAGAAACTTATTTGTAGAAGTTGACAATTATTGTATTGTAGAATTTTATTAATCTTCCGAGATTCTAAATATCTTCTTACCTTTTGTTTGTGGGTTCTAACAATGGAATGCGTGTGAGGCATCTATTTCCAACAAAAGAGATTACAAACAACAGTCAGAATTGACAGAGAGTAACGGTGAATTGGTATCGTGGATCTTAGTGGGAGTACCAAGCCAGCTATTTTTTTACATTACTTCCACATTTACAACCACATAGCAATCAAATAGTTGTCAGAAAGCAAATTAAACCTTTAGTATTTCAATCTTTTGCAGAGAAAGTGGTGACCTGAAAAGTATCACATTAGAACGGTTGCAGTTGATTATTCGCATCAATGGAGGAAGATACAACACAACTAACTATTAAAGAAAAATTTGGCAACATGTTAGGGGCAATATTTGGTGTTAAAAAGTATCGGCTCAAGAATTAAATTAATCATATTATAACTGTCCAGCCAGGTAAATGATTGAAGAAAAAGTATGCCCGAAGCCAGTAATAGATTCTACACTTAAGAAGTCAAATAATATTCTAGCTGCCACGATATTTTCTTGAGGCATCGTTTGCTTAGAAATTGTCATTGCAAGCACAATAGATTTATACCTGAAGAAAGCACTCAGCAAGAAATGGGGTCTACAGGAAAAATTGAACAACTAACGCAAATCGGAGGAGACTTGCAAAGTTTTCTATAGCATATCATAATTGAATTGGTGCAAATAATCAATATTGAGAGTTAAAAGTATCGGACTGATAAAGAAAAGGCTATTTTAAATAATCTTATTCAAATTATACCTATCTAAGATTAGATATACACTATCCAAGCTTATGAAGTTTTCTGGGTGTTGATATTGGCACTTGAAAACAAATGTTTTCTCCAAAGAGTTCAATAAGATTTTTAATAATCAGAAACTAAGAGACTTGCAAAAGGAAAAGTTAAAGAGGGAATAAATTCAAGCAAACAACAGGGGTATTGTTTCACTGTGATATGTTGGCCAAAACACTCTATGAAATTGGTTCCAAACTTGAAACAAGGGAAAATATACTCATCACTTTGATTAAACTAGAAGGGTGTTTAACCATTGTTGAGTAATCACCCCCGGATTTATTACAAGTTGTCGTGCCCTACAGTGATGGCGTTGAAACAACCAAAGTGGCTGAAGCATTCAGATAGCAAGATAAAAATATTAGTTGCTCCATGACTAATGGAGGTCATAAGAATTTTAGCACCACAAGAACCTTATGAAGAAGACACTCTAAAGGAGGTAGCTGAGCTCATTGTTGATAGTTTTTAACATCTTGATGACAGCAGCAATCGCTGTTTCCCAAGAAGGGCAACCATCCTAAAATCATTTGCAAATATCAGGTTGTGCAATCTACTACTTGATTTGGGATTGTATGATTTAAGACATACCATGTCTCAAATTCTATTAGGCGCAATCAAGAAAGACCACAATGCCAATGTTATTGCAGCCATGGAAGACATTATGTTCATGACAATCAATGAGTGTGATGCCCATTTGCAGCCACTTCTACAAATGTTAGCGATTTTCAATACAGAACAAAAATCTTCACAAAGCACTTATAATTTGGTCAGTAGGGTGCTCAAACAAAGTGAGCCAAAAATTGAGAAGTAAAAACAACACCAGGTTAAAGAAGAACTAAGGATAAGGGAACTATGAGTTGTAGAATCTCAGAAAATGAGCAAGAACCAAATGAGGAAACAACAAATTTGTTTTACTTGCAAACATATGTGGTCACTTGATCACACTTGTGAAAAAAACAAGGAAGAAGAATCAGCTCAATATATACAGATCAGCATTGATGAAGTTGAGGACTCGTTAGTCCAACTTCAGCATGATGAAGATTGTAATGTTCCTGACAGTTTCTGCCTTCCCAAAACAACTTCTGACAGAGTCCGTATGGTTGCAGAGGGTGTCCACAAATAAGGAGGTCGTATGGTGGCTGGGTGACAAGGTGTCATACGGTATTTGGTAGCAATAAAGGGTGAACCGTACAATGTTTTGAATGGATCCCTATGGTGCAAGAAATATAGCCGTACGGTTGGGAAGAGGAGACTGTACGATGAGAGTGTAGAGTTGTACGGGTGGGGAGAAAGGTCGTGCAGTGCAGGAGACAACCATACGGAATGCAACAGGGAGTTATGTGGAGGGTAAGATGAAGGCAATAACAATGGGTAGTGTATGGTGAGCAGAATATGAAGGAAGGTGCACAAATGGATGCCAAGATTGATAATTACCTTCAGTTTGCCAAATGAGATACACAACAAATATTGAATACACACAAAACATCAATTTGGTAACAAGTCGATGTTATAGTTGCAAATAATGGTGGTGCTCTGATTTGCCAAAGCCGAGCCAAGAAATACAGACAGAATAGGGTGAGGGTTGAATACCACCGAAACTGGAATAGCTAAGTAGGGAAGATCTTTGACTTCCAAAATGGCGAACAACAGAGAATACCAACTGGTATCCGCAGTATAAGAAAATATAATCTCAATTGCATACCAACTACTACCTACAAGTCATGCTTAAATACCCATCGGGGAAACCTTTCTGAGGTTGTACAAAGATAGCCGACAGCCACACCTACCTACGGAAACAATTAAATAAAAATGGGTCCGAGATATACTAAATCAATAGGCCCATTAACAAAGGTTTGATTAATTATTTATTTTATGACGAGAACATTATAGTCCTCTCATCCCAAACTTTGCTTGTCCTCAAGCAAATGCAATGCTGGATGCTGCAGAATGTGTTCGCCTTCCCAAGTTGCGTCGTCCAACGGCAAGTGTTTCCAACGTACCAAGTATTCCTTCAAAGTACGGTTCCACAGGGTCTTCTCACGTACATCAATGATCTCGACCAGTTCCAATATGAGCTTCCCTTCTTCATTGAGCAATGGAAGGTTTGCAGTTACCATGATGTTTTGTCCCATAGCTTTCTTTAGGCAGGAGACATGAAAAACATTATGAATGCGGCTTCCCTCTAGAAGTTCCAGCTCATAGGCAACTTCACTAATGCGGCGAGCTATACGATAAAGGCCATAAAATTGTGGCTTCAGTTTTTCTTTCCCTTTTTCCTTCAATGAGGACTGCTTGTATGGCTTGAGCCTAAGATATGCAAGTCTCCCATTTCGAAACTTTTCTCGATTCGGTGTCTATCGGCATACATCTTTTGTTGGATTGGCGCCCTTTGTAAGTTCTCTTTCAAGCATCTCAAGATGTCTTGCCCTTCCTAAAGCTAGTCCCTGCCCCTTGGTGCGCGGCTGTCACCCAGCACCATGTCGACAAATGAAAGGGGTTCATACTTGTATAGTGGTTTGAAGGGTGCCATCTTGACGGACATGTGGTAAGTCGTGTTGTAACAATATTCCCCCAAATGCATCAATTTGACCCATGCCCACTATTGTGTCGAAACGTAGTTCCGAAGGTAGCTTTCTAGCCACTTGTTCACAATCTCCATCTATCTGTCTGTCTGAGGATGGGAGCTAGTACTTGGCAACAACTCGGTTCCTACCAACAGAAACAATTTTGTCCAAAAAATATTCTCCTGAGTCTTCTCTTGGTGAACTTGTTCCTCATTTAGATTTTCTCATTGAAATCGAGAATCTGGTTCGCTCCCTCTCTTCAAATGTTGCGGAAGAAGTTCGACAAGACTGTGCAATGGCATTGAGCCATGCCAAACCTCCAAGGAACAATATTCCTACTTCTGAACGATCAACATTTATTGAATTGCTTAAGAACAAAGACCTGGTCACTTGGGCAGACAAAGGGAATGCCACCGGTCATCATGAACCATCAAGACTACACATTCAAAATGTTGCTCCTCCTTTCAGATAAATGCACTTATAAAATTTTACCTTGTAACCCTTGCTCCAAAATTTTAAAGAAGGTCAAGACAACAATATCTTGCTCTTCATTCGATAATGAGACCAAAAAGTGTCTCATCCCTTCAAAAGAAATAACCCCCCGTATTTATGGTGCGCCAAAAATTCATATAACAGGGGTTCCTCTTAGACCCATTGCGACACCATTGGCTCCCCTACTTATTCTCTTGCCTCATTCCTTGCTAAACTAATTGCACCATTAGTCAGCAACACACCTTCTTCCATCAAGGACTCATCCCATTTTGTTGAGTTCATCAAGGACAAAACGCTTGATGATTCTGACCTACTAGTAAGTTTTGATGTCGTCTCCCTCTTTACTAAAGTTCCTCTCCAAGATTCCCTTGCGATTGTCAAGCGGAAGACAATGATGAAATTACAATAGTCGAATTATGCCTTAGATCCACATTTTCTCATTCCAAGACATTCTCTATGAACAAGTAGATGGGGTTGCCATGGGCTCGCCACTTTCTCCCATTATTGTGAACCTGTACGTGGAACATTTTGAAGACATCGCGCTCAATTCTTTTCCCCTCAAACCTAGATAGTGGAAAAGATATGTGGACGACACAAACATCTGTTGGCCCCATGGCCAAGACAAACTCCAAGATTTCCTTACCCATCTCAATAACATCACACCTTGCATCTCCTTTACGTTAGAGATTGAGTCAGACAATCAGCTCCCTTTTCTTCACATCTTACTCATCAAGAAACTTGATGGATGCATAGGTCGTCGAGTCTTCCAAAAATCAACCCACACAGATCGGTACCTCCATTTGTCTTCACACCATCACCCTAGTCAAAAATTTGGTGTCTTTAAGATGCTCATCTTGAGAGCCTTCCGCATTTGCGATGATGAACACATAGATCTCGAGCTCTCACATCTTCACAACGTCTTCCAAATGAATGGGTACTCAAGTTGACAAATCATGAAGGCTATCAAAGAAACCAAAATCCTTTTTCTTTCTCAATCCAAACCCCCCAAAATCTCTCTCATAGGGTCTCCTTGCCCTTCATCAATGGTATCTCCCACAAGATTGCCAAAATTCTAGCCAATAAAGGCATTTGTAGTATGTTTAAACCCTTCTCGTTGGTTAAAAATCACATCCACTCTGTAAAAGACTCAAAAGACACCCTTATGGAATCTGGAGTCTACAAGATTGAATGCTCGTGTGGTATTCCTTACATAGGAGAAACAGGACGCACTATCAAGACTCTATTTAAAAGAACATGAGGCTAACATAAAACATGATAGAGTTGCCAAGTCAGCCCTCATAGAGCACTCCTCAACCACCAAACACCACATTTGCTTAGAGAAGGCACAAGTCTTATGCAAAGAAGATAATTTCTTCAGGCGGAAAATTAAAGAGGCCGTTGAAATTGGCAACCACCCATGGAACCTTAATCGAGATGAAGGGTTCTTTCTTAGCCATTCATGGCAACCCTTATTATCCTCTAATAAAAAATATTCTTGTCACCCCTAAAGATCTCTCTCTCTCTCTCTCTCTCTCTCTCTCTCTCTCACGTCACCCCTTTCTTCATTTTTATTTTTATATTTTCACTTGTTTTCTCATATTTATATATACAAATACTTACATCCTCTTGGGTTTTTATAGTTTTTTAGTTTCATTGTTCTCGTGTTTACATAGGTACACATTCACACACACACACACACAAGGACTTTTTTTTCCTATTCTAACTAATATTTACTTTAATGGATACCCCTCTTTATATATATATATATATATATATATATATATATATATATATATATATATATATATATATATCATGGTGAACTGGTTAGTAACAACCAATTTGCTATTATTTTAATAAGAAACAAGAATTATAAGCATTTTTTATCATTCGTTATTGAAAGAAATAAATTGCTATAATCAAACTACCATTTTGTTTCCATCTTAATGACCATTGCAGCTAAATAGAAATAATGATGAATATTTAGCCACATTGAATACACATTGCCTACTGCATGTTGAAAGTCTTGTTTTCAAATTCAATCCTGGTTGGCATCAACTTGTAACAAGCTATATATATATATGTGTGTGTGTGTGTGTATGTGTGTGTGTGTGTGTGTGTGTGCATATATATATATATATATATATATGCACATATATATACGTACATACATAGGTATATATATGTGTGTGTGTGTGTGTGTGTGTGTGTACACATTTACATATATATATATACTATTCACATTGTATATATTAGTAAGGTTGTTCTTATTGCTTGCTTCTGTTTTCTCATATTTAGATTTATCAATTTTTTTATTTTTTTATTTTTTATTTATTTTGTTTTTTTTTGTTTTTTTTATAAATATATATATTTTCCCTCTCCTTATTCTCCTTCCCCATATTTACCTTATTGTTGTACCTCAAACTCTTCTCAATTGTTGTGCACCCACCCCCCTTTCCTTCCTCTTTTTATCCACACTGGGTCTACAATCTCACCGTATTTTTCCTATAGCTCTCTCATCCTGATGATGCATAGAGTGTGATCCGAAACGTTGATGCAAAATAATCTAACACAATCTGCCCAGAAAATACAGCAAAGAAGTCCAATAATTATCAAGATGGAATTTCCAAAATGATTTGATTTTGTCTATGATCTTGGCCACTCTTGTGATTTTGTCAAACAACTGGCAAGTAGTTTCAGATGTGCCCGTAGTCGCCCGTCTTGTACTGCAATATTGGTTTGGATAGATAGCTCTCGCGGTATTTTTCTTAACAATTTGTTTGCATCAATACATCTTACAAGAAAGTTTGTCTATTACTTTACTTCTATAAATTGACTGCTTATGTAGTCAACATTAAGTACCCACTCCAACACCCCTTAATATTCAAAAGTAAACAAATGGATATCATGGGATGTTCCAAAATAATATTGTAGACTTGGAAGGTGTTCCCAAAATGCAGTGGCTATATCAACTCCAGCGTGTGCGCCCACTTGTAGTACTGGTGTGTGAGCTCGAGTGAGTGAATTACGGCTCAGGTTTTTTTTGCAATATCTACATCCACTCAAATTTTCTCCCCAATCAGAGACAATCATTCAGGGTTTGAACGATTAACAACATTCAACAATAATGGTTCTCTCAATGTCATACTTCAATGTGTATTCAACCATGTGCAGCTTATTCAAATATCGGTGTTTTCTATGAACCGCAATAATACTCAGCAGAAGCCTATTCGCACACGGTTAACTCTATAGCTGGTTACATAAAGGACATTATCATGTTAAATTTGATTCTTCTGTATTAGCGTTAGAATTGAATACTCCCAACTCAGCAAACTTATAGACCACATGTAGAGATCATGCCATCAATCTCCCGATAATGCTTAAAGGTTCTATGCAACACAGAAAGTATTCTACTGTAACAACGTCGAATTTATCAGTTCCGAACTATAAAATTGATTCTCTCTACAAATACTAATTTTGCCACATAAAGTCTTTCCTCAAAACAGCCTACTTTTATTTGAAAGTACTTGTTATAGGTAAATCGTAATACTTTGCTTCTCCATCGCCCAGCAAGACTTCTTGACCTGAAAGGAAAAAAAATAATCGTTTCAAGACCTATGTATATTGTTAGAATGAGTCGGCTTCATAAAATTATTAGAATTATTCTGTCAGGCATGCCATAGGAGACCCGTAAAATTAAATATTGTAATAGTTGGTACAAAAGGTGTTATATCGCTTGGGTTTGCTGAAATTATGTGAATGAAGCCACCATATAATAACACTAACAATGGTTACCAAACAAATATTTACGGCAACATCAATATGTCTTCACTTGCTAATGTTTGGTTCTAGGTGCTATGCCCAATATGAATATCATATTATGCACCCATTTAATGATACTTCCCCAACATAAATATTTTATAGTTGGAGCATTCAAAAAACATATTGTCGCAATGTGTTTAGTAAATATTAAGGCCCAATGTAGCAATAGTCCACAGCTCCTGACAATATAAAGTATTACGAATGCTCACCTTCAATATTAAATAAGGGCCCGCAAATGCCTTGAATGTCTTGGACAATAGTCACAGTTTTAAAAAATATATACTCCTCTATTTATTCAACAGCTTCGGCACAATTCTTCATGGATCAAATCCACTGTTGAACATGAATAGAATATATTGATGCAATGAAAACATTGATGGCCTTTACTAATACTTCAAATAAATAAAATCGGTCAAAGCCCAATAACTCATGGCAATTATTTGATTATTTAGCCTGAAATAATCAGATTGCTCAATCTGCAATTTGTTCCAAACTGTATATTTTTATCATATTTCTGATCTGTAAATTCTATTCTTCAAACAACCTCACAGGCTGGAAGGCTACACGGAATTGATAAAACTCTGATAAATAATTCCAGCTCTGAATAAATCCTTTTTATAGATATATCCCACAGCTAATAGGTTTGATGCTCTGATAAGACTATAGTATACCTAACTAGATATTTTGATTTTCTCAAATCCTTTGAATGAGTGTCAGAGATTTTTAAACAAATATATATAGCAATGTAAGGATTGATATTTGCAGGGACTTATTATTGAGGGGGAAGGTAAGACTTGCGAGGAGTTTGATATTGCGAGGGCTTCTACTTCTTCAGATGAATTGGTAGAGGTACCGAGTAATTGTGCCTAGGTTATTGATGTGTGTGAGGATGAGCATGCACATGATGTTTTTGATTAGATAAATAGGTTTTACAGGGATCCTGAAACCCAGTAGTTAAAACATATAAGGCTGATAATAAGCGTGAAAACCTAGCCAAAAAAGTATAAGTTCAGAGGCTGATAATAAGCATAAAGCCCAACCAAAAAGTAGAGTTCTAAGAAAAGACCAGGAAGAAAGACAAGTAAAACCTCGGCCTAAAGCCAGACCAAAAGCCAAAAGACAAAGAAAAACAAAAGAACAGGCGAGAGTTGTTCCTCGCTCTTTCGCTCCAGCTCTTGCATAACCTAAGCAGCCTCGAAGGCCAATTGATTCTCCTCCGCTTCCAGCTGTTGCGCCCTTTGGTCCCCCTGGTCCTGATCAGGAATGGTGTTGTCCTTTGCAGAGTCATCCTCCGTTCTGGCAATCATAGGGTGAGCAGTTTAGATTTAGTCTCTTATCATAGTGCAATTAGTGAGGCAGAGAGCTTGCAAAGGAGTCAAGGGTTAGCATGCACATGATGTTAGCAATCATAGGGTGAGCAATTTAGATTTAGTCTCTTATCATAGTGCAGTTAGTGAGGCAGAGAGCTTGCATAGGAGTCAAGGGTTACAAAGGCATCATGTGACCAATCAATTGCAGGTAAGTGATAGTAACATCTCTTCAGCTCTTGAGCATTATGATGTTATTTGTCTGATGTTAGTTGCATCTAATTGGGGTGCTCCTATGTCAAATAAGTCATAGCAGTCTTTCCCTAGCAAAGGTTTGTGCACTTTGAGAGGCTGTCAGGATCTTGACGCATAATTATTCACAATTAGTTGTTGAAAGGGATTATTTTCTAGAGTGGAGTAGCACCTGTTAAGAAACATTATTAGTGAAAGAAGAGGTGGTTGAGCCCACCCATGAACTTGAGGTGACTGTGGACTCTCTTCAGTATACTCAGTTGGCTCTCCAGGAGATATAGTCACGATTGGATGAGGTGACCGTGGAGTTCAAGCATGTTCGGTCAACACCAACCACAAATCTTCAGATAGTGGTGGTTGGTGGTGAGTTTACTTCTACGGATAAGGAGAATGGATGTAGTGATGAGACAGTTACATCGGTTTGGGATATGAGTGAAGTAGTCACTAAGGAGATGAGGGTATCAGTGGAGGACTGTTGAGTGATTCCTGTTGTGCTAGGTTCTCCAGTGATAGCACTGCAGTGGTGGATTTTTCAGAGGATTGTCCATCAGTTCCTGACACTACTCCCTCTCGTTCACAGGACTTGGGCAAGATATCACTTGATGTGGAGACATGCTATGGAGGGGATTTGTTTCCTTTTGTTGGAAGAAAAACTATTGCTTCATCTCATATAGCTGGTAGTATTGGACAATTGGCAATGCCACAATTTCAAAGGGATCAATTCTGGATTACAAGGGAGTACATTGACACTTCCACATATAATTTCTACTGCATAGTCTTTAATGGAGTATCTATTGGAGAGTGCGAATTTGCAAGAGGGACCATACCGGGTGTTTGAGGGTACTCTTATCTAGGGCTCTCACAATATTCGGAGGTTGGTGGGAAAGATTGTAGAGACTTGACTACGATGCTTCCCCACAGGGATTTTGTGGTCAAGTTTGCTGAGAGGGTTTCCCAGGATCCTACCTGACCATTAGTTCAAAGTCAAATATTGGAGTCATCTCTTGATTCCTAGTTTGGTACTAATGAGCCACTAATAGAGATTAGGGATTTCTACCATCATTACAGAGTGAGGAGTGCTCATCATTGGATTCGGTTTCACGTTGGTGTGGGTTAGCTCCCGTTTTTCATACCATCCATTATGGGGTGGGTTGGCACCATCTTTTATAGATGTGATCGATTGTTACAAGTTAGACCACTTGCAATATATACACACCCGGGACAACTTAGCAGAGGTTGGAGTCGATGGTAGTGTTTAAGGTATTTATGGTTGTTACCATCTCCACAATGCAGTTGGGTGTGAGTGTCAGTTAGATGGGGACTCAAGTGTTGCCATAGTTGGTATTTCAATTGAGTTAAGTTCCAATGCGTTGTTTTTTCCATCAACGCCTACCGTTAGTTTTCACACGATTTTGTCATTAATAGTAGTTATTTTGGTGCTAGTGTTATAGGAGTTCGGTGTGCGCAACACAAACATTACACAGCTTCACCCTTGGGATCTAGGTGGACTGCTCTGGGATTTCTTAGGGAGGGAGAACTCTAATATCCCCATTTTTAGCAGGACTCTATAGTTGGCTTGGTCAATTCACCATCGCAACCTATGCGAGTTGACAGTGAGATTTGAGGGTCTCAGTTGTGGAGTTGACTTGCTATTTTTAGTAAGTTTGTTTTGGGCAGTTGCCATATTTGGCAGAGCAATTGGTGGTGCTGGCAGTTGGTCATCACCTGCATTGGATGGATTTATTTATTGATGTGTTCATATTAATTAATTAATTAATGTTGATTTGTTATTACAGTGGCACTTTAAGTTATTTAATGTTATAAAGTGGTGTCATGAAGATGAAGCTTCTCAAGTGAAAAGTGTGAAAAAGAAGCTGAATGCCATATGGTGTTGTAAATATAAGCCCATTTGGAGAGGAATGCATTCGATTCTCTATTGATTTCTATTTTTCTCTTGTAAGGGTTTCCTGACTTGTGAAATCAATGTCCCTTGCTGAGGTATAAGAGTTTGATCTGAGGTCGTTGAAGACTGAGTTTTGTGTTTAATCTACAGCTGGTTATAGTAGATTAAGATTGAGCCTGTTGAATATAAATTATTGTGTCTTGTTTCTGTTCATGTTGCTAAGAAGACATTATTTTTAATTGAGGAGTGATTGCAATTGTTCTGCAAATTTGAAGACACTGAATTGTGGAAACAATATTCATTGCATCTGCAATTGGGAATTCTTTTCACTGAATTGCATTGGTAGTGTTTTAGCATTCAGCATCTAGTTGAAGGTGGGAATTTTTCAACAGTATAGCCCTGTTTCACCTGCAAGTTCTAGCGCTTCTATATCTTGTTATTGGGCACTATTTGTGATGTGCAATCTGGGGTTGCATTTGCAGATGATGCTATCTATCCAACTTTGGGCGGCTATTTCCTAACTGTGATTACACCTTGGGCGGCAATATTATCTGTATTACGGCCTACATACTGACTGCCTACCTCCTTCCCTACGAGTCTGCTATTGATAGCACAATCTGGGCATGATTCTGCATCTGCCATTGTTCATACCCCAAAGGCCTCCTGTGGAATTTCCTTTGCAGTTGGTGGCTTATTGCTAAAGGTGCCAAGTTGACGTTACAAGTTGGAAGTAACACCAAGCGTTATTGGTGTGTGTTGCATTTAGAGAAAGTTGTTCTTGCATGCCTTTGTGGCTATCTTGCAATACCAATTTCCACAGTTTCCTCTATTGCTTAGTTGTAACTTTTCTGAAATTTAGCATTGAATTTCGGTAATGAATGATGAATATCTTTTGTAATTGAATTTCAGCGTTGAGTTCTATTTATACATAGCTAGTGTCATTATGCTATGTTCAGTATCTCTTGCTATGTAAAATATCAAAAAAATACAAAAACTATAAATTTCAATATGAGAAACTGAAAACAGAAAAGAATATCAACAGTTGTTAGCGAATTCAGACACAAGCCAGATTGGGGTCATTACATTTTGCAAATTTGTTTGTATTTTGAGATGTGTTTTTTTTTTTTGTTTTTTTCTGAATATTGGAAAGTAACGAATGCAATGCATAGAAATTGAAAACTCACACTAGCTTCATTTACTATGTGAATATTTACAATGATATGGATGAAATATGCAATGCACACACTTTAATTTTCGAAACCAATAAGCTGTTACAGAAGCTATTGATTGATCTTCAAATAGTCATCCAATGATCGTGCTGGCCCTTGTAGCAGAAAACATGGGCCTATAAAGTTGACGCAGCCCCTCAGGTAGCTAACACTACTTCCTAGTGATTGGTCGCAGCAAACAATAAACTCCACACTGCCCAGTAATTCCAATGCCACTACCCCAATGTGAATATTAAACATCAAACACAATCCTTATAGGTAAAAATACAGCTCCTCCGGTTAGTTGTTCTTACTCCTAGAAAATAGCAGGCAATGTTCAATCAATTCTTTGCACACATATCACTTCCAAATCTTTGAATGATCTGCAGACTAATGATCAGATTTTTTGGCACAATTCATTGGTATTAGAGAGCCAATTCAAAGTGCTGAAAAGATTGAAAGAAATTTACAATTTCTTCAACTCAATATTCATACTTCAAACCCTTGAAGGCCCACAACTCATCAAAACATAAATACATCGAGAGATGGTTCAAACTTCTCATAGAGCTGCATTTATAACTTTTTAATTCAAAGCTTCTCATTCACACCCAAAAGCTATAGCTTCCAGTTCACACTTTCCACTTGCTTCAAAATTACACTTGTCACATAAATTATGAATTTGTATTTGGATACATATTCAAGCTTTTAACTCCTTGCACTTTTATAATGACTTAGTCTTATAAGTAATTAATTAAGTAGAACTTAATAACTTATCTTAATATCTAAGCTACTGAATTTGTCAAGTCATCCAGATGCAATTATTGCCTGACCTAAAGCAACTCCATAGTGCACTCCTAAAAATGGAAACTTGTATGGCTGACGTACTATAAATAATAATTTGACAAACACAGACCCTCAAATCCAATCGTTGGCTCACAAGGGTCGCAATGATGAGCTAACATTACCATACTCCTAAAACCTGCTAAATTGGGAACATCACAGTCCTCCCTCCCCAAGATTGCTTTCCCTCAAACAATCGCAACCCTGGGTGCTAAAGAATATCCTTTGATTCCCAAGTGGCATCCTCATCTGGTAAACCCTGCCACTTCACCAAAAACTCCCTTATGACTCACTTACATATGGTATCCAATATAGCCTTGGGAATCAACTCTAACTTTCCTTCATCATCTAGTGGGGGTAAAGTAGAGAATGGTACATGTCTTCCTAACGCCTTCTTCAGGTGACATACATGAAATACATTATGCACTTTGTTTTCCTTTGGTAAATCAAGCTCATAAGCTACCTCACCCACACGCCTAACAACACAGAAGGGACAGTAGTTGCAACGCTTGAGCTTCTCAACTCCACTCTTCCTGAGAGATGACTACTTGTAAAGCTGCAACATTAGATATACCATATCACAAACCTAGAAAGAGCGAGCAATGTCTCTCCGCTGATCAGCATATACTGCTTCTGCTGATTTTGAGCCTTTTGAATGTTGTCCTTCAAAGTCCTCATGATGTCCTAACTATCCTGCGATAATTCTCCTGCACTGCGCACCCCATTGTCAGTGAACAAATCCATGAAACTCACAGGATTGTACCCATACAAGGCTCTAAAAGGAATCATCCAAATAGACATATGATAAGTGGAACTATAACGATACTCTCACATATACATCCACTTCACCCAAGCTCATTGTTGCAATGACACATAATCTTGTAGATAGGCTTCCACCCAGCTATTAATAATTTTCATTTGGCCATTAGTCTGAGGATGGCAACTAGTGCTCAAAGTCAAGTCTATCCCACACAACCTAAACAACTCCTGTCAAAAGTGACTCATGAATCGACACTCAGCCACTTACAATGCTCCAGGGTAAACCATGCAACCTAAAGATCTCATGGAAGAATAACTCAACTACCAGCACTACTGAAAAAGTAGTGTTGATAGTGAAGAAGTGTCCATATCTAGTGAGATGATCCACTACTCCAAATATACAATCCCGACCTTGGGCTTTTGGCAAGCTTGCAATGAAATACTTAGATAAACATTATCACTTCCTCTCAAGAAGGGAAGTGACTAGAGTAATCCAGCTAGATAAGTATGCTCTTATTTATTTTGATGACAAACATACCACTCTCTAACATGTCAATGTACATCTAACTACACGCACTTCCATGAGAATCTCTCTCTTATTTGTATGTATGTCTTAAAGAATTTGGGATGTCTAGCTAATATAGGAAAATGAAAAGACTGTAGCACACAATCTACCTAACACTCGATCCTAGGACCAAAAAAATCCTTCCCTTGTAAATGAGATGATTATCTCATTTACAAGAGTCTACCTATTGTCTTGTATAGTACCATCAAAAATACCAGATGCCCATTGATCCTTGACATACTAAACAATGATCAAGTGTCTCCAATCCCTAAATATCTCAGTCATAACACATAAATGGGGTTTCCGTGAAAGCGCATCAGCAACTAAATTCTTAGTACCTTTGATATAAGAAATATCAAAATCATAAGAATGAAGTTTGTTGACCCACTTTTGTTGTCTCTCATTGAGATATTGTTGTCCAAGGAAATGTTTCAGGCTATTATGGTCAGTTTTGATGCAAAACTTACTGCCAACCAAAAACTCCTCAATTTGGCCAAAGGCATGCATAAAGCCCAAGATCTCCTTGTAATAAACATAAAAGCTCTTTCGTGACCCCTGAGCTTCCTACTCTCTAAGGAAATAGGATGGCAATCCTAGGAAAGGATAGCACCAATGCCCTCACTTGAGACATCACAAAGCAACTCAAAAGGCCTCGAAAAATTTGGCAATGCAAGAATTGGGCATGATGCCATAATCTCTTTGAGCTTCTCAAGCACTCCAATGCCTGCGAGGTCCACTCAAAAGCGCCCTTACAAGTCAAATTTGTTAGAGGAGTTGCATAACGTGAGAAACCTTCCAAAAATATGTGGTAGAGTGCGCATAGTCCGATAAACCCTCTAAGTTGTGTTAGGTTCTCTGAAGTAGACACTGATAATATGCCCAAGATAAACTAACTCTATCATACCCAAAGCACATTTGGACTCCTAGGCATACAAGGAAGCCCTATCCAAAATATCCAGCACTGTATCCATATGAGCTATATGGTTATCCCATGTCTTGTTGTACATAAGAATATTATCAAAGAAGACCTGAACAAATCTCCTCAACTAACTATGGAAGACTCTCTTCATGGTAGACTGGAATAGCACAGAGGCATTAGTCAAACTGAAAGGCATGACTAAAAACTCAAATTGTCCACACTAACATCTATTTGTTGTCTTCTCCGCATCCTACTCCTAAACTCTATTATGGTGATAACCAGACCTCAAATCAATCCTGGAGGAAGTGGCATGCCCTAGGTAACTCATCTATCAGCTCATCCATGTGTGGAACAAGATGCCTATTCTTAATTGCCCTTTTATTCAACATCTAGTAATCAATGCACATCTTGAGTGTACCATCATTTTTCTTCAACAAAACAACTGATGAAGCAAAAGGGGACTTACATAGCCTAATGTGACCCATAGCGAGAAGCTCCTAAATAATCTTCTCTATCTCATCTTTCAGGCACTTAGGGTGTTGGTAAGGAGTTATCATGATAGGCTTAGTTCCCTCTAACTCAATGGTGTGCTCTATACCTCTATCAAGTGGCTTTCCAGGTGGTAGATCCACTAAACACTTTAGAGTGCTTAGTTCTGAGCTGTTGAATATCAGGATGATAAGTTAGTTTCTTTGTACCACCAAGCGTAGGTAAAATCTTACACTCTATTGCCCACTCAACTACATCATGATCAATGAGATGTTGCATACATCTAAATGAGATCACCTTCAAGTTGTTGTCCTTGATAGAATGAAGGATATGAGTCTTACCATCAATTACAAATCTCATCTCCATTTTCTTAAGGCTGAGATAATATCCTCAACAACTCATCCCAAGAACTACATTAATACCTCCCATACCAACAACATAAAATTCTGGCTTAAACTCATAATTATTCAGCTTCATGGGAAGCTCAGAAATCATCATGTTATACACTTAAGAGTGTACCCATCAGCCACCTTAACTCTAATACCCTTGAAATCCTCAATTGAAATGCCCCTCCTAGATACCAAACGAGAATCAACAAAAATATGAGTAGCATGTAATATCCCTAACCGGATATTTTCTCTAAACTCTTAATGGAATCTCAAAAAAATTTAAACAAATATATATTGCAATGTAATTCAGATTTCACTAGCAAAAACCCCAATAATCAACCAGATAAAAGAAGACCCAAAAATATTTTTGCATTAAATATCCAACAGAAATACATTTTCAGAATTAATATTTCATTGAAGTTTTATACTAAAATAACCAAGAAATCCAATCAGAGATACAAAAACTACAACAAGATTGGATAATTGAAAAGATCGACATGGAACACATCGTGAAACATCTACACGATGTCTCCAAGCGACAATGGATTTCCATCCACTATCCAAGCTTCAAAGTTTCCGTCCTCTCACCTACTAAAAGTTGAAGCTTCTGAAAATAATTCTCCAAGAGAGAAAATGAAAATCCAAATCACAAAACCAAGTATGCTAGAAATGAGCTCCTTCCCCCTTTTTAAGAACAAACAAGTGACTCTTTACATTCCTTTTTCTATTTCTTTGTTTCCTTTTTAAAATAAAAATTTTCTCCCACTTTAGGAAATAAAGTTCCCATCGTTAATAAAGTGACATTAACAATATGAGCTTAAGTTATAAAGATACTTTATAATAAATTAGTTATCTATAGGCATTAAAATCTCTAACCAAATGGACTCGGATATGCATGTGTGATAGCTCACTGAAAAGATCTCGACAAGATGCCCCTAGTCCAACCCTGAAATGCCAAGAATGTTGGCCTATTGACTCACTAAAAATAGCAAGTGTCTAGAAACCCCATTGAAACAACCTTGATTCGCCCCCAACTGAAATCGCCTAAGCCAAAAATTGCTTTGATCATATAGAAAACCTGGTTTTCCCATGGGACCAAGGCAAAACGGGCTAATGGCGCAACAAAACTCACTAGCTAGAAAAGGGGACAAGACACAGCACCTATGTCTAGTAAAGCGATAACTCACTAACCTACCAAGAGACCTTGTATCTGAAAGATCCTTCCTCATGCTAGAAAGGTATACCACATTAAGATTGAATCATCAACAACCTCTTCACTATTAATAGCTCCTTCATGAATCTCTTGTTCATTTTCATCTGGTTGTTCTAAAAATTCAGAATTTTGTTCATCATCGTACAACCACTCCATAATCTCGTTTTCACCCTGAGACTTCAAAGGGCCAATCATGCCTTTCATCCCCAACCTTTCACATGTATAGAGCTTCTGCAGCCTTGACAATGCTGACATATTTTGTAGAAGGTGAGGAGAGATATCTTCTTAGTTTACATCTCTACTTCAGAAAGTCGGATCCAAGCAGAACCTTGATTCAATCCCCTATTGCAGTCAAAAACAATAAAACTTTATTACTAACTGACAGAAGAATGTAAACCTCAAAAGCCAACCAATATGTGGTTGCCAAAAGTAGTTCATCATCAAATTTGAGCTTTATAACTGAATAAAGTATTATTCTTGTGGTCTTGAATACATCCCTCTTCAAATGAGGATGAAATCGAGAATTCATACCTCTTCTATGAACGTTAACAACTCTCCAAAAAATATAATCAATTATCTTCATTGATTAAGTGATGGATCTATCACCTCTACTGTGTATGTTTTGTTTCTCCATGGCTTTTCCCTTTCTGTAATTGTCTTTTTCTAGGTATCAAGCAATGAAGCAAATCCTCTAAGAACCTATGATGACAAAGGTTAATATTGTAATGACATCCCTTTGACTAAACACGGTATCACCACCTTTTTAACCAAATTCCACAGATATATTAAATCGATAATTTTTTTTAAAAAGAAAACTCACTATCAATCCATCAGTATATCAGCATTAATAAATAATTACTCTTGGTGACTACAACCACCTTTCAACAATTCAGATCTCATAAATGCAACTTGAAAGATCTACACTTAACAATGACCCTAACATTGTGAGCCTACACAATTTGACCCTCCATTTTTAAATTTACAAAGGCTGCAAAGTCAAACTTCAACTACAAAACAATTATATTTATATGTTAATATACCACTATCTATACATTCTTTTATGCCAAGGTCTTAATTAGGAGCATTCAAATTAGCTACACCCATGATTCCTGCATAAATTTCACCAAATGCTATGAAACTCAAGATTCTGGATTGAAGTCCGTACCTTATGCTCTGAAACACGCCTGGTATCATGCTTAGGGAAGCTTTTGGATGCACCCTTTGTATTATGTACACCACTACATCCAAGAGAAACATTTCATAAGTTGCCAACAAAGAATCCAATTAGTTTTATAAAAAGGAATTCATTAAATCCCAAAAAAAATATATGCATAACCTCATTTATGAGAATAAGTGACATTTCCTTAAAATCCCAGAACTGAACAAGACTTCACCATCATACTTTTGAACCAAACAAACTAGAAACTTGTAGAAATACAGATACCATTAAAAGCTGTGGTAAAAGGAAATGACTATAACAAAAGAAAAAACAGAAATAGACCCACGGCCAACAGACAACATGGAGTAAGCTCAAATAATGTCTCAGCCAACCAGCGGAAATGAGTAAAAGAAAGGGATAACATAACAGGTTCAGCGATTGGGGCAATGTTGACGTGAGTTTTGTGACCACTCCAACATGCAAGATGAAACAGTTAGTATTTCAAGATGAAACACCAAATATCAAATCCTCTCTTGAATAAGGAAGCTTAGATGCTAAACAACGTATATGATAGTGTGATCAACTAAAACAACTTCAAGGTCCTTTCTTATTGTGGACTTAACTCATATGATGTGATATACAGGTATGCTGGTAATCACTTGTGGGGCTTGAGCTATTCATTCAAAGGATATCAACTTTACAAAAGCATATCATTTGGCAATGATGGCTCTCCAATTACTACTAATCAAGCAAATTGCAAATAGATCAAAGGTTAAGAAACCTAATCTATCTCTAACAATGCAAGAGATCATTGATGATGAGGTGAAATTCTAATAAGACCTTGCTTCACCAAATCAACTACGCAAAGTAAGCCACTTGCTTCTAAGGTTCAGTAAATGATTTTCATATTGTCAACACTCATTCAGATACTCACAGCTATATGGTAATTTTATCGAACACTTAGCTTGCAGTCTCTAATTTCCCATTATGTGCTACAACCCTTATGGCTCAAAAGGTTTGTCTGTATTGTATTGTGTTTGGTATGTAACATAAATATAGGAATTGAAAAAAAACATAACATTTATCGCAGAAATAACTAGCACACTATATTTATATTGATTTCCAAAATTAATAAACAAGTGCAAAGCTGACTCATTGAATACTCCAGCAATTAATCGGAACAAACATTGTTTACATCAAATAGTTGAGGGCATGGCCCTTTCATTAACCTGCTGCAAACAATATGTAACTGCTACAATAACTCAGCTGCTACAGTGACGCAGCTGCTACAGTGATGCGCTGCTACAGTAACACGGCTGCTACAGTGACATGGCTGCTACAGTGACGTGCTGCTACAATATGCGGCTGCTATAGTAACTCGGCAACCATAGTAACTTGTTACAGGAACTCGGTTGTAGCTAGAAATGCACCATAATCTGCCTGATATAAACTTGATAGCAACGAGTTCCAAAGGCCAAACCCCAAGGGAATAACGTCTAGAATGTCACAAAAGAGGATAGACGTCCTCTAATGCCAAAAACGGATCTGCAACTCATTCACTGATTTCTTCTCATATTCAACCTACCTAATGAAGCCACTCATGCTCCCTTTTATTCCTTCTCCAAGGGTCGATTCCACTCACATGAGCAATGTGAGATAAAAGATGTGCAATATAAAACATATTAAAATAATCACTTATGTCTCCCTTAGGTGCCTCTTTTGATTTGCACACATTACCATAAAATTTAATATTAAAGTAACACTTCAATATTTTACAACTAAATTAATTGTTACTTTAATAATACTTCAGGCATAAAAATATATTAGCTATCGAACTTCGAATAGCACGAGTGATAGCTCGTCGCAAAGCTCTCGTTGCGGAGTATCAAATTCAATCACCAAAACTAGCCTCCCTTGTATCATGTTGACTTACTAAAAATAGTAAGTATGCCTCAGACTTTGTAAATCAACTCCATTTTGGCCCAAACTGGAGATGACTAGACCAAAACACTTTAAGATCCCTTTAAACCCTTTGTTAGCCCTCGAGACCATGTAGAACTAGGCTAACACGCACACACTTGGTCAACTGCTAAAGTGGGGACATTACAGTTTGCCCCCCTTGAAATTGCTTGTCCTCAAGCAATCTCAGTCCAGTCTGCTGAATAACTTGCTCACTCTCCCATGTAGCATCCTCCTTCAACAAGTCTTTCCATCTGACCAAATACTCGTTCACTGTCCTGGTTCTGAGTTTCCAATCTCAGGTGTCCAGAATAGCCTCAGGTACTAACACGAGCTTCTCCTCCTCATCCAAAGGGGGTAAATCTGTAGAAGGAACTACACTCTGACCAATGGCTTTCTTAAGCCTCGACACATGAAATACATTATACACTCGACTGCCCTCTGGAAGCTCAAACTCTTAGGCGGCTTCTCCCACTTTGCGGCTCACCCTGCAAGGACCATAAAATCTAGGCTTCAGCTTCTCTGCTCCGCTCCTCTTGAGTGATGACTGCCTATATGGTTGTAGCCTCAAATACACCATATCCCCTACCTCAAAACTACGCTCTACCCTATGTTGATCAGCATACAACTTCTGCTGATTTTGAGCATGTTGTATGTTCCCCTTGAGTGCTCTCAAGATATCCTAACTATGCTGCAACAGATCTTTGGCTATGGGCACTTGGCTGTTCCCCAAAACTAAATCCATCAAGTTGGGTGCTTCATACCCATACAATGCCAGAAATGGAGTGATCCTGATGGTCACGTGATATGTGGTATTGCAACAATACTCCCCCATGTATAACCACTTGACCCACGCTCTCTATTGTGTAGTCACATAGTTCCACAAATAGCCTTCCACACATTTATTTACTATTTCCGTCTGCCCATCTATCTAAGGGTGGTAACTCGTACTAGGTGTAAGATCTGTACCGCACAGCTTGAACAACTCCTACCAAAAGGTGCTCATGATTTGCTATCCCTGTCACTAACAATAAATCTTGGTATCCCATACAACCTAAAAACCTCTGTAAAGAATAAATCTGTGACCCGTGCTGCTGTATAAGTAAAAGGAATAGCAAATAAGTGAGTGAACTTTGTTAATCTGTCTACCACCACATAAATACAATCTCTTCCCTGCACTCGTGGTAGACCAATGATGAAGTCCATATAAATACTTTCCCATTTTTTATCCAGAATGGGCAAGGGTTGTAGTAAACCTACAGGAAATGTGTGCTCTCCCTTATTCTGCTAACAAATTGCACACTCCTTGACATACTTCTAAACATCACACTTGAGGCCTCTCCATGAGTACTGCTCTCGAATCTGCCTATAGGTCTTGAAGACCCCTAGATGCCCAGTTCTAGGTGCATCATGAAATGCCCTCAGAATCTCCTCTCTAAACTATGATGTAGGGATCAAATAAACCCTGTCTTGAAATCTGATCAACCCATCCAACACCGCATACTTGTCATCCTGAATGTTGCCCACAACTATCCCAGAAGCCCATTCATCTCTTGCATAGTCCGCTGCAATTCGATCTCTCCAATCTCCTGAAACCTCTACCATAACACATCAATGAGGTCTCTGAGATAAAGCATTAGCCACCACATTTTTCTTACCTTTGACAAACTCTATATCAAAGTCATAAGCCTGCAATTTAGTAACCCATTTCTATTGTCGATCGTTAAGATCACGCTGGCTCATGAAGTATTTAATACTTTTGTGATCAGTTTTGATCACAAAACGCCCACCTACCAAATATAATCGAAATTTGGCCAATGCATGCATTATGGCCAACATTTCCCTGTCGTAGATAGAATAACTCCTCGGAGCCTCCTACTCTCGAATGCAATGGGGGTGTCTCTCCTATATCAATATTGTTCCTATCCCGTCTCCTAAAGCATCACATTGAAGCTCAAATGACTTCGTGAAATCAAGTAGAGCTAGAACTGGACAAGATGACATCACCTATTTGAAGTGGTCAAAACATCTCTGTCCATGTGAAGGCTCCTTTCTTGGTAAGTTTCGTCAAAGGTGTGGCAATATGTGAGAATCCCCTAACGAACCTCCTGTAAAAACCACATTAACCAAAGAACCCCTTAAGCTATGTGAGGTTTGTGGGAGTAGGCAAATCCACAATAGCTCTAATTTTTTCAGGATCAACCCGAACACCATCAGCACTAATGATATGCCCAAGGTAAAGGAGCTCAGTCATGCCAAACTCGCATTTTGATTCCTTGGCATACAATGACTCTCTATCCAGAATACATAACACCTCCTCTAGATGTTGCAAGTGTTCTTCCCAGGTCTTACTGAAGACCAAGACGAATCTCCTCAATTGCCCCTTGAACACCTGGTTCATACAACTCTGAAATGTGGCAGGTGCATTGGTTAGCCCAAATGGCATAACCATGAACTCAAAGTGGTCGTACTGACATCGGAAGGCTATCTTCTCGATGTCCTCTACTCTCATCCTGATCTGGTGGTATCCGTATCGTAAATCGATTTCGGTAAAGAAGTGTGCACCATGCAACTCATCAATCCTAGGAATGGGATACCTGTTTTTAATTGTTTTCTTATTTAGTGACCTGTAATCGATGGGCATGTGCATTGTCTCATTCTTCTTCTTCACTAGAACTACTACTGAAGCAAAAGGGCTTTTGCTAGACCTAACGTGCCCCATCTCCAATAGCTCCTTGATTGTCTTCTCTATCTCATCCTTGTGTTTCTTAGGATGACGATAGGGGGTAATCATAACCGGTTTGGCTCCCTCCCCAAGCTCAATGACATGCTCTATTCCCTTGTCAGGAAGGACCCCATGTGGTACATCGCCAAATACTTTGGCATGTCTATTGAGTATCTCTTGGATATCTGGTGGATGACTCTTTACCTATGGCTCCTATGGATCTAGCATAATGAAACATTTTGCTGCCCACTCTATGTCTTTATGACAAAAAAGTTTCTGCATTCTCCTTCGAGAGACTACTCTGCAAATCCCATCTGAAAGTCCTCTAAGTACAACAGTTCTTCCCTCATGCTAGAATCTCATCTCCAATTATGCTAGGTTGAGTGTGAACTCAACTAGCGGGGCCATCCATGTCATGTCAAGGATGATATCATAATCTCTCATGTCTACTACATAGAACTCATCCTCCAACTCATAGCCATCTCCAAACCTGATGTGAAGATTAGATATCTTCGAGTGCATAATAATTTGTCGTCATTAGCTACCATGACTCTAAACCCAGCATGCTCCTCAGTCTCTAAACTTCTCGTGGCTATCAACCGTACATCTATGAAGTTATGTGTAGCCCTGGTGTCAATGAGAGAGATCACTTTCTGCCCCTAGATAGTGTTCCCGACCCTAAATGTGATCGTCTTTTGAACCTCCGTCAATTGTGCCAACGACCTATCATCCTTAGGAATGTCATTCCCCTCCAAAGTGCTACTCTCATCTGAATCAGAGTGTTGATCGTCCCCCTCTGACTGTGACTCCTCCACTAAAAAATACTCTATTTGATTTGCCTTAGCCTTGAGAGGGCACTTATGAGATAAGTCCCAAGGCTCTCTACAATGAAAACACAGCTTCTTCCTCCTCAACTCATTTAGGGTGTGATTATCCAACTTCCTATTATCCCCTTTTAGTTGTGCATCCTCGTAAAAATGTTTTTGGTCCTTTTCCTTATCCTTCTTCATATATGAATCCCTAGGCTGAAATCTGCTCTTAAAAGAAGGTGCTAAGTCACGATCCTTCATAGTGGCCTCCTATAATATAGCTGGATCATGCCCCTTGACCCAACCCCTCAAGGGATCTGAGAGTCCATCCATAAACAACACTACTAATCTCCTCTCTGAAATATATGTAACCAACATAGCTAATCTTTGAAATTCATTGATATACGTCTCAGCTTATCCCCATTGCTTGAGCTGTGCAACTCTTTAAACTGTAACTCGGGATCTTTGGTGTCAAATCTCTCTATGAGTCTCTCAGTGAACTTGTAAGATGTGATCTGATTATGCCCCAAGGTTGCCAAGCCATGTTGCCACCACTCATGCGCTAGACCATCCAAATGAATAGCCGCATACTTGATAGCCTTCTCCTCAAACATAGAATTCAGCTAGAAGTATGTATCTACCTTTTGCACCCATCTTGTGCAATCATCCTCCCTGATGCATTATAGTAAGGTAAAGAAAGTTTTCCAAATTACTTTCTCATCTCAAAGTTTTGATTCCTCCCTCCTACTCTAGGCATGTGTCTCATCCTCAAGTCCACATAATCTCTAAGGGAAATATCTGCCTGAAACTCTAGCCACTAGCCTCCCAGACCCTCCTGAACTGATCCTAAAACTCGGTAATCCTTGGTTCGTTTACTAGTTGAGTCAGATCTCTAGGTGGGAAGGTGGGTAGAAGAGGTCTTGAGTTCGTTGTCCAAGCTAGGCGTGCAATTTGTCTAAAGTTATCAGCTTTATTCCCATTGTTGCCATGTCCATTATTATTAACATTAATGTTATTCTCAAGACCATTGTTGTTGCCTCGGCCTCCATTATCATCATTGCCCCCATTTCCATTGTTTGCATCACCTGGATTAATATTGATGCCCATCTATCTAGCCATAACCTGTAACATCATATCCATTCACCTATTTTGCTCCTATTGCATACGCTGCCCCTCCTCTAATGTACTTACTAACCATCTGAACATTACCTCCTCCTGATTTAGACCGGCATTCCTGCCTCTGCCTGGTCCTGTATTCCTGTCATCTCGGCCACCCATATTGTTGTTTTGTTCAAAGAATATCTCCTCTATGTCTGTATGACTGGATTCTATGTCCACCTACACGGATGAACTAGACTACTCACTCTGTGAGTCTGAATCTTTGTTGTCTTGCTCTGGTATGGCAAAAGCTAATGGCCTCTATCGCATGCTCAAACATACATTCTTAACCTATTTTATTTCTGACTTCAGTGTTTTGACATTTTGTCAAACACTTTTCCCTCTATCCGTCTATTCCAAATTCCCTGTAAGGCTTCCACAAGATGGCAAGACTAAAAGCTCTAATACCACTGTAATGGATACCCCCAAAATCTACTTATAAGTATTCACAACTATCTAGTAATTTTATCAAACACTTAGCTTGCAGTCTCTAATTTCCCGTTATGTGCTACAACCCTTATGGCTCAAAGGGTTTGTCTGTATTGTGTTGTATTTGGCATGTAACATAAATATAAGAATTGAAAAAAATATAACATATATCGCAGAAATAACCAACGCACTATATTTATATTGATTTCCAAAATTAATAAACAAGTGCAAACCTGACTCACTAAATACTCCAACAATTAATCGGAACAAACATTGTTTACATCAAATAGTTAAGGGTGTGGCCCTTGTATTGACCTGTTACAAACAATATGTAACTACTACAGTAGCTTGCTACAGTAACTCGGCTGCTACAATGACGCGGCTGATATAGTGACACGACTGCTACATGATGCATTGCTCCAATAACGCAGCTGCTACAGCGACACATTGCTACAATAACGCGGCTACTACAGTGTGCCACAGCTACAGTAACTCAGCAACTATAGTAACTTGCTATAGGAACTCGGTTGCAGCTGGAAATGCACCCTAATCTGCCTAATATAAACCTGATAGAAACGAATTTCAAAAGCCAAACCCCAAGGGAATGACGTCTAGAATGACACAAGAGAGGATAGATGTCCTCTAATGCCAAAAGTGGATCTGCAACTCATGCATTGATTTCTTCTCAAGTTCAACCTGCCTAATGAAGCCACTCATGCTCCCTTTTATTCTTTCTCCAAGGGTTGATTCTACTTACATGAGCATGTGGGATAAAAGATGTGCAATATAAAATATATTAAAATAATCACTTATGTCTCCCTTAGGCACCCCTTTTTGATTTGCACACATTCACATTAAATTTAATATTAAAGTAACACTTTAATATTTTACAACTAAAATAATTGTTACTTTAATAATACTTTAGGCATAAAAATATATTAACTAATGATGATTATGCTTCTGGATTTGATTGCGTATGTTTTTTTATCATCAACGTTTCGGATCATACTCTACGATCCATCATTAGGATGAGAGAAGGATGTAAGATATATTAACTATCGGACTCCGAATAGCACGAGTGATAGCTCGTCGAAAAGCTCTCATCGCGGAGTATCAAATTCAATCACCAAAACTAGCCTCCCCTGTATCCTGTTGACTTACTAAAAATAGTAAGTATGCCTGAGACTGAGTAAATCAACTCCGTTTTGACCCAAACTGGAGATGACTAGGCCAAAACACTTTAAGATCCCTTTAAACCCTTCATTAGCCCTTGAGACCATGTAGAACTAGGCTAAAGCACACACACTTAGTTGACTGCTAAAGTGGGGATATTACAGACCTTGCTTCATCAAATCAACTATGCAGAGCAGGTTACTTTCTTTTAAGGATCAGTAAATGGTTTTCATATTGTCAATACTCATTCAGATACTCAATGATGGCACAATCCAAATGAACATTTCTAATTGAAGTTAAATGCTTGCAATAAGGCCCAAACTAAGCTTACATTGATAGTGGTAATTAACAAATATCAAAAGGTATAGAGAATAGTTTAACCATGATTTACTAACAGCAGTATCTTCAATTCATCTACTTCTTATACTCAACATAAATGAAATCCTACTCTAAGTGAGGAAATGTAGAAACAATGCAACACTCCAAAACTTCACAAATATCCACCATCATGACAACAATGAAAAAGGAATAATTTTGGTAGCATTATAGAAATAATCTGTGCAAGTCTCCCTCTACAAATGATTTAAGCAAGGCTTTTATAGTTGTTCAAGTACAATGAAGGGCCCAAATTGACTTGGAATCAATGGCCAAGATTATGCCAACACAACCCTAATTTAACTACTAGACACGAGCATTAAATGCTTGACTAATTACATAAAGGAGCCACCTTGTGGGCCAATTAAAAAATTATATAGCTTTTATGAACCAATGAGAAAATGAATTAGGTAAAAGCATTAAATGGACTCCACCTATACACTTGGATTGGTTTGATTGGATGAACTTTGACACGTCATTTGTTGAAGATGAATGGGCACCACTTCAACATGCTTTTCTTGTACACAATTAATTCACTGGTGATAAAGTGGTACCTCTTCATACTCAACATTATCAAGCCCTAAATAACTGCAATGGCATGTATTCCCAAATCGCTTCATCTTCATGAATTCTCCCTATCTCTTGGAAATCTTCTTATTGAAGCGGCTTGAACTCAAAATCTTGATTCCTTGGCCTCGCTCTTTAAAAGTGATGTAGGGGTTCCATGACCTTAGATCCTTCAATTTGAACTTGGATTTTCGAAGGAAATTCAAGTTAATAATTTCCCTTCGTTGGAAATCTTCTAATTGAAGCGGTTTGAACTTGAAATCTTGATTCCTTGGCCTCACTCTTTAAAAGTGATATAGGGGTTCCATGACCTTAGATCCTTCAAATTGAACTTGAATTTCCTTCGTAGATCCTTCAAATTGAACTTGGATTTCCGAAGGAAATTCAAGTTAATAATTTCCCTTCACTTGTAGACTTTTTCACACTCTTTGCACAACTTGTTCTTTCTATTCTATCTTGATAATCTGCACATTGAATTTGAATTGACATCTTCACTTTGGCCTCACCCTCAAACCATCTTCTTGCCTTCCCGATGAAAGTTTGGCATACCCTCTTCTTCAAATTCTTTATCTTACTCTCCTTGCAAAACAAGACATCAACACTTCTTAAAAAGGTTGGCTTTCACACTTCATAAAATCAAAATTTAATACTAAAAATGAAATTCAAGAGAAAATCCTTCTGCTTAGCAAGCTTCAATGAGTATTTCGCCTAATTCAACATGAAGGATTGAATTTCTCAATCTTTAAAATCCGATCACATCTAAACAAAATGAGAATCCCAATTAAAAGATATAGTCACAATATCCACCAAATTATAATCTTCCTTTAAAAATGTATCTACAGCCCTCTTATCCATGGACTGCCACCAAAATTCATATAACCTGCTGATTGTCACAAAATTCTGAGTCTACAAACTCAGATCTGCAAGTACTTGTATCTCTTAAACTTGATTTTTTTGGGAAACTCGTGAGTTTTACACCTTGAATCTGATTGCATTTAGATGTTTCCTCTATTTCATCAGTCTTGGGATCCAAAATTTAGTTGCAAGATCGAATTGGCTGAGTTCTAGGGGCTGGCAGAAAGCAGGGGGTTGAAGTCCCAGCTAGGACTTGGAGTGGTCGAATTCCGACCTCTTCAAGTCAGAGGCTTTACATGGAGGGGTTGGAATCCAACCACTCCAAGCACAACTAAAAACATTGAGTTTTCTTGCATATACTTCTTCATTTTCATATTTGAAATTCTCCCTTCGCTTAAAATATAATGATCTGGATCAATTTTCAGCTTAAAATCAGAGATTGAATGATAAATTCCTTGCTTTGAACATCTGATTTCATCCCTTAGATGGAGGAATTTGCCCTCTTTACCAGCCTAAATCAGACTTGTCCTTGTTTGAAATGAGAATTGCATTTTCTTCTTAGTGACCAAAAATTGGGGTCCCATTGTGACCTTTGCACACCATCATCTTGTTGCGAATAGGGACCCCCTTTTCTCACGCATAGCTGCAGGGTTTTGACTGTGGAAGTGTTGTCTCGGGACTTAAAATTTTGAGGATTGGTTAGGTGAACAAGTCATTATAGTTGCAAATACAACTAGGAGTGTCAAGGCTAAGGTTCCACTTAATCAAGTTGCAGTGGTCTGAGGTAGACTTTCTAAGTGCATGGTTGTTTTGGCTAGTCAAATAGTCTGAAATAGGCTCAAACGGCATATATTATGCACAAGAGCTTTAAAATCCTTACAAAAATGTTTTCTATACTTAAAATATGAAAATCATTGTCTCCTTGTAAACTTGCACTGTCCCTATGGAAATAGAATTTCCACCGCGACAATGCCCTAGGTCCTTATAAAGGATAAGTTTCCACCCCAGAAATGATTAAAATCCCTATGAAATATAAACTTGCACTTGAAAAGTTATATAACTCCCTGAAGAGGTCTTTTTTCCACTCCTGGAGAGCATAACAGGCAAAACAAAACTAAGTGTTGGGAACATTAGTCCCTATAAGGGTCGATTTCCCATCTTGGACATGGAAACAATGATGAAATGCAAAGAGTGTAAAAGTTTGAGGGATCTTTGATAAAGATAAACTAAAACTCTTTTGATGTAATATCAATATACCGATATAGAATTATCAGTACTGTATGTATATGAACACAACTGGATCTGGTTCTGATTACTAATAATAACGATGTGCTCTTGATATGGTAAGTATATTGATAATATTTCTGATCACAGTCCAAACTATATATATCTTTGACGGGGTTGAATGTGGCAACACTATTACTTGTTTATTATCGCTGGAGAAGAGCAGATCATTGTCGTGTGATTGATAATGCAATTCATCCAGCAATCAGTGATTGTGTATGAGGAAGTAGAGGTGCATGTCCCATAGGGACATGACTATATGTGGCCAATGGCCACATATTGGCCACGTAGAGTCATGGCCCTACGGGGTCATGCACTTCTAATTAACTAACTATTTCAATAACAAACTAATATTAATCAGGCACCGATAAAAAATATGATTAAGTATATGACGATTAGTATTAAACACATATTAGAAATTTTATATATATATCTGTGTGAGGAAATCACAGATCATATACTTAACATATATGCGAACTTCACTTCTTATGAAGCTACACATTAACACTCCCTCTTAGCAAGGGAGAAGTGAAATGTCAATCATATCTCATGAACCTTGACAAGATGTCAATATTAATGATATCCATACAAAAAACAGATTATCTGACTTTAACACTCTAAAATAGTGACTTGTCAAATAACCATAATCACAATGTTATGAACACTGTCATAACATGTATTATGATCTCCGGCATTCCGGATCAACAATTAGAGTGATCATAATACGTTTGTTATCGATGACTTTTGGCATATCCAGAACAATGATAGCAGGCCTATCGTTTGTAAAATCGTCACCTTGCAATGATTACCTGCTGAATTTATATGTCTATGAAAGATCGTCATCTTTCATTACATATCTAATGCAACTATTCAATTAAGAAGCATAAACACACATATAAAAATTGAAACTCAAGATTTCAAGCTAGAAGGATTGTGAATTCTTCTAACTTATTCAGCATAGTGAATTGGTGAAACACCCAATGAATTATGTCAGGCGTTGGCTTCATCCAGAGGCCAAGACAGAATTTACTGCTGCTGAATTGAGGGTTTGAATGCTTCATTATTTTCCAGAACAATTTGCTAAGGTTGAAGAATTTCTTTATTGCAGATTGCAGCCATTGTATGGACTGTGTTTGGTATTTTGAGAGAGCTGCAGGTCTTTTAAAGGGCAACGGCATCCATTTAGAGGGCAACGTTAGGGAGCAAAGAGGCCTGTTTGACCTAGAAGTGTCTACATTTCATGATTACTTGCATTGGCAGCAGGATATATTCAATTTCTGAGAGTTGCTATCCATTTTTCGGCTCTGTTATACTTGTGTTATCATTCTAGGTAACAGGCAGCTGCGTGAGCCAGTGATAGTGGCATGGGTTTATTCAGAGGAATATTGGGGGTATTTTTGTGCTTCAATAGACATTGGTAACTGTAGCCAAGGTTCAGATTTATTCCATAATACACCTGCAATACTGTTTGGGGTTTGGATTGCAAGCTGCGATAATTTTCAGAGTTAGAACCAGCAGGGGTTCTTACAGGAGAAAGTGGGAATAGTCCCCTTACCAATCAATTTTCCTTCATGGATACTTGGCAAACCAAAACCAAAACCTCCTTTACAAGACCACCTACAGCAGCAAATAAAATACAAGAAAGTAGTTGACCAAGGCTTGAGACAAAAAGATGAGATGAATGACCTAGGAAGGAGGTGAGAGCAAGTGAAAGAGAAGCTGCAAAAAGCTTAAGCCTTGGAAAAGGGGAACTACAGCCACCATAAGGTGAGCCAGCACTAAATGTGATGGTCTGGAATCCCAACGACTGTTCATAAGAAATTGCCATCAGCAAGGAAGAAGTTCAAACAGCACGAAGAGAGGCAAAGGCAGCTAAAAGAGGGAGGTGTACATATTTGAAATCTGAAAACCCCCCAAGGAGCTATGATTTTTCAAGAAGAAAATCAGAGATCCCAAAGTTTGTGATAGGGGTGTTTAGAAGGAAAAGGTAGAACCAGGTACAGGTCTGAGATCAAAATCTAAGCAATCAATAGGCTGAGTTCATTGTTTTCAGACTTAAGTCCGAAAATTCACCTCGAGATTTTCAGTTTTTTTGAAAAATCCTTGAAAATCATCAAGCCGCTAATCTGTATCAGAATTCTTTGCAAGGTGATTTGAGAGCAAAATCTGAATTTTACATAGATCTAAGACAACATCCAAGCAATCAAAGGGGCTGTAAGTGCATGTTCCTCAGATTTAAGTCTGAAATGACCCAAAGACTTCGATTGTCATAGAAAAGTCCAATAAAATTCAAATCAACTCATCACCCACTCAAACACATTGCAAGGTCCAAGGGCAGTTTTTTCGCAAAATAATCCCTTCATTTTCAGAGTAAAAGGTAACCAGGTAAGCATGTTGTGTATTTGTCTTCAAAAAAATCAGAGATTACATTAATGAGGTCTGATCTTTGCATGTAGGAGTCTAAATGAGTTGTCACAATTAAATGCCCTAACAACCTGATTACACCCTATTTTGAGACCATGTCTGAACATGGAAAATTTCTCAAACTTCATGACTTCAAAATTTTGATTTTTTTTAGTTTGTGGCAGCAAAGGGGACTAGTTTGTGCTCTTAAATTGGCTTGTCGTCAGACAAGTCCTCCAACAATTTTCCAAACCTGTCCTCAGACTTTTATTTTCTCGTCTTCGATTCCAAGTTTCCCTTGCATCCTTCAAATGTGATTTTTTCTAAGTCGCAGAGTCCAAATTGGTGGTAAAATCAAGGGGTTAAGGGTCCGAAGTTTCACTTGCAGCCTTTTGATCTGTTTAGATCAACCTGCAGATGTAGAATCTCAAGATGGTATCTAAACTTTTGATGTGTTTAGATCAATTTGCAGATGTAGAACCTCAAGAGCGTATCTAAACTTGTATTTCGACTATTTGAATGGATTTGACTTGCTTATATTGCTCTTTGTTATGGCAGTGTTGAAGTAGCATCCCCAAAAGAGCTTTGTTGAGACATTATATCTTGTTATGTCATCATTCTGCATTTTAGGTTTAGGGTTTGTTCCGATGATGTGGCTCACAACAAAACATTTGAGAACCGAAGGGAGGGATGTCTTGGTGTAGAGTCCTGAATTCCCCTAGATGGCTTTTGTGTGAGTAGGATTTCTAAGTACACTAGGTGAGTGGCTCACTGCAGGATCCTAGGCCGTGAAGGTCGCTAGGATAGCCTTTTTGGGTGAGTTATGTGTAATGGAAACCTAATATAAACTATAAAGACTGGGAATGGATAGTCTTAATTAAAAATTAATAACAAGATGAAAGACTAGATTGATGGTTTGCATGGGTCCTGTTGGACTATTGGGGTCATTTGTAACCACTAGGTAGGCCACACAAGAGCGCCAGGCAAAGTATTTTTTAGTGGCTAATATTCGTAAATTGGCTAATTTTAGAAATTTTTGACTGGTAATTTGGCTAATAATTTAAGATTTAACGCAACCTAAATCGCCATATTTTATAAATTTTAGCTTTAAAATATTTATAATCGCTCAATAATTTATTTTATTAAAAAAATTATGTTCAAAGATTCACCATAATATTTGATATATGATTGGATTTGATTCACCTAAATATTATATATTATTGGAGAAATTAAAATTAATTCACCAATAATTATCATAATTATTAGTTACTTAAGGGATATATCACCAATATTTAGTTTTCACTATTGTTTTAAAATATAATGTAATGATCCTCATAATGATCCATGACTTAAAAAATATTCAATTTTCATTTCTAATATTCTATGGTGATTAATGAAATTTCTATTATTATTGAGATTCACCAATATTTTCTATACAAAAATTATGATTTCAAAATAATCGCCAATATAAATAATATATATAATAAAAAAATTGAAAGATTCATGAATAGAAACTTTTTTTTCAAAATAATGAAATATTCGCCAATATTGTATATCTTTTTTTGGAGGGGGGTTTCTTAAAGATTACCCTCATGCCAAGGTACATGACTACTAGGCAAGATCCCAATCTAAGAGGACTATGTGATGACACTCACCTAGCTTGTACCCTAGAGAACTCTCCTCTTGTATTTTGTGATGATGCTTTATGATTTGTGTTTTGAGATTTGACATTCGTGCTTGGATATTCATATTAGGATATTGGAGCGTTGATGTATATTGGTGCTTTATATTCGCTTTGGGGCTTTGTACTTTGAAGTTAATGTTTTGATAATTATATCTTGTTGGGCTTTGGTCTTCTTTGTTGTGTCCGTAAGTGATATCCCACAATCTTAGACAAACCTAGTTTCTTGTGTGAACTTTGGTTCTATCTCCTAGCTCGGGGGAGTGAACCTTTGTGGTTCCACATGGTTAGATGGAAAACGCGATAAAGGTAATATTCATGGTTCTATGGATGATGTTGCTTATGTTCCATTCTTGGCTACAGTTAAAGACCTTCCTATTGTATCATGTACTTCATAATGATGTAACACAAATGTATTGATTTGATATGAGCTCTTGAAAGGGGACTCGATATTTTATGTAAACTTTATAATGAAATGAAAAGTAACGTAAGAAAAAAGAGCATCTTTAGGTGAAAAGAAAGGGAAGTGTGAACATGTTGTATTATCTTAGAGCATTAAAGATGTAATTTCAATAGTTATATTTCTCTAGAGTATTCCCTTATGTTTATGAATAAAAAGGAAATGAACCTAGGACTAGTTAAAAGAAAATATCATCTTTTAACTTAATGTTCAATAGAAGTATTATGAATTGTAACTTGTAGAAAATAGACTTGTAAATAATGGGTAGTTATGATACAATGGATTGAGACACTAGCTTGATTGTATTGATCAGTGAATGGTTTATGTTTACTTAATGCATTTAATATGAGTGTAGAGTAATAAGACAATGCATACCCTATTGAATGTTTATCTCTACCTTAATGTCTAAATAAAGCTAATATTAAGCATAGACTAGTAGAGGTTATGAATCCGATGATTAGTTTTGAAGTAATGGTTTGAGTTGGTGTAAAAAATTAGTTTTGTTGCCCTTAATGTTGATCCAATGATGATCAATGTTGCAGATATATACCAATGCCACAATCCAACTCCAATTTTATTCTTTCCCACTATTTGAAATGATAGGTATACAGTTTGACTTCCCTGTTTTAACTTGCTATAAAGTCTGCAAATCCTCCCCGCCATAGGATTACATGCGGTTTGGCTCTAGTTTTGACGAACAATTCATCTTAACCTTCTTTTTCAACTCAAGTTCTGAAGCTAACAACTTCTAGCCTAAATTCAGTTCTTGGATATGCCATATCTCATTGATTCACCTTCTTCCAAACTTAGTGTTCTATATTACTTGCTAAGATCAGGAGTTGGCTTCCTACAAATACCACAGATTGTTTCCAATGAATAAAATTCCAAACTGCTACCTGTTAAGTTTTTTCAAAATTTTAGAAATGCTATTCAGATAGCAATGATTAAATTCCAAACCTGATCCCCATTTCGAATATTTATCACTTCACCATGAATGGTAATATTTGCGGCTCATTTGCATCAAAAATTAACTGTCACCAAACTCTGCCAACTTCTCTTTGCTAAGTGTTGAATTTTATTTTTTGGTTTTTCACCTGCATCCGCATTAGCTACTTTTTTCCCTTTCAACTAGAGTTTCATCTAAGTGTTAATCCATGAAAGGCACGACCACCAAATGCTACATCATATGTGATTAAGGTTTGTCAATATACCTCCAAGTGCAACATCACACATGAGATTCCTCTAATTCTTAGGATAGCCATTTAGTTCAAGCAACAAATAGAATGCACCTTATATCAAGACGACAAATTCAAGTAAGTGATAGTTAAAGATGTACTCACCCAATTCAATTGAGTTTCCAGTTTATTCTTCATTCTACCCCATGAAGTAACTGTATTTCTTTGCAACGTCCACCCATAATGAATTCCTAGTTGATTTCTTCAAGGTTTGTGCATCTTCCTTTTTTCCATCAGCGTCCATGTAAAACCAAACTCATGATGGCTTCAATGTATTCAAACTTCGAAACACTACATGCAAAATACCATTCATTCACAACTTAGTAGAACCAACTACTTGCATTTCAACTTCGGAAAGAACTTACCCCCAGACAAAGTAATGGCAATATGAAGTTGTACTCTATGACTTCCTTCTGCATTTCTCACGTTACTTTGCCTCCTAGTGTCAATAATGCCCAGAGTTTCTGTAACGACAACAGCCCATACGAATCTGTCGACAAGGACTGCACAATGTAATACCAAACTATGATAGGTGTGTTTCCCGACTTTTAATTTACAGCAATTTTAATCCGCTCAAGTATGGATGACACTAAATATTAACTTCAGCTATCCCAATGCATCTAACGATCCCCACACACACACGTCACAAATTATCGTCCAATACTATTAATCCTTGAATCATCAACCAAGGCCAACATCCTCAGTTTAACAGTTGCCAACGTCGCTTGGGTATACTAAAAAGTGAAAGACACACAATGATGAAAAAAATGACAAATTTCCTTGACGAGAACAGGCATTACTCTTCTCCTACTTTTGTTACTCTGTGTAGATGATCAGTTTTAACGGCTTTCGTCATTATTTTTCATCCAATTATGATAGTCCCTTCATCTATGACAGTGCCATTAAGAACAATCCTGGTAAAAATGCCTATTTTGAGTCTACTTGTCATTTTACCGTGTTTCTTGCCAATCCCAAAACCCATGAAATAGTCGATGTTGTGCAATCATAGCATTTCACCCAAAGATTTGTCGTTGTTTGATATTAGTTGTGGCACTCATAGCAATTAAATCTTCACAGCTATTTGATCTTCGCACTTATAAGATATGTTCCAAATTAAGATAGGAGTGTCAATTAATCGTCAATATATATTGTTGCAATTTTTTTTGTTATTACCTATTACTACCTTGGAGAGAGCAACTTCAATATTAATTAAGGGCCAACCGACATGAAATACAAATCAACAATGAATCAATATGTCAAGTTCCCTCTCACAATAATAGCTTCGTACCAAATTCGAGATACAAAGTAGAATACAATTCATTTGGAATTTGTTGAAGTTTACTGAGATTTTTATCAAGCTTTGAATGTGCCACAACATCAGAGAAATAATCATTTTTAAGTTCCACGGGTACATTCCTGCGTAAACTTAGAACTTCCATAATTCTCCAAAGGAAGGCAACATGTTTAGTGAGACCATCTTGAGCATATGGTCTGCCTAACGCTTGAATACTAGTTGTGTTCAACAAGTTTTCCAAGGAGCCATGCCTTTTTAGTAGTTTAATAGCAGTCTTTCTACCAAAGCTCGGAGAACTTGAGCTAGACTGAGAATAAAGTCATTCTCATCTCCAATAATGCAACTTTGATATCTTCAATAATAAAATATTTCCTTGTTTCACCAAAACAAAAGAATTATCTCAAAATGAAATATTCAAATTCTGCAAATTGACAACCCTATAGGATGGCAGGATACACTACTCTGATACCACTGTAATATCCTTGCACGATATTCTTCCCAAAAAATTCCCCAAAATAATTTTTCAAAATGGAATAGATAACTTAATGCAATAAAATCTTATATTAACCGTATAATAGCCAATGAATGTTCAAAATAAGAACTTCAAAATTTGTTATTGCATTATAAACCAGCCATACAATAATGTAAGATAGAATCCAATCTTACAAACAGCAGTAACAGTCAGATTGGGAAAAACATATACAAATGAACCTGGAACTCCAATGTTAATTTCATCACATGTTCACCTCCAATGTTTAACCGGGTTTGCATTTGATTCGCCTAGTGGAGTCTAAAGATTTTCGTCCTCATGTTCTAGACATGAAGTTTAACACTTCACAAATTTCTCCAAGAGAAAACTTAAAACCAAAATCAATATCCAAGCATGATGAAATGAATGGAGTCTCCATCTTTAAATGCCCCAAATAGTGACTCTTCAAGCTTCCCTTCCCTATCTCCTTATCTTCGTGCCAATTTGTCTCTTATTAACCCTATTTATAATATTAAATTGACTTTAATAATTCTACATTAAGTCTTCCACAAGTCAATATTAATATATATTTGGGTTGCCCTATTTATGATCTAATGTCCCATTACTGGGGAAATATCATATCAATCTACTGTGTAACTTTTTTAGTCTAGGTTCATACAAAATGAAAAGGATATACATCATATCATGAGGCATTAATAAAAATATAAAAGGAAAAGGAAATGAAAAAATTTGAGGACCCCCAAGATCTTTGAACAATATCAAAAAAATTATGATGAACTCATTTTTTAAAGTTTCTTTTAATAATTACTTAAAGGTGAGAAATATAAGAAAGAAGAGAAAGCAGAAAAAGACCAAAAGTAGTGACCAAGTGTTAGTTTGCGGTGACTGATCAAGGAAGTATTGTACATACTTCATAAATTTCTTGGGGTTCGAGGCATCGCCCTAGAAAAAAAATTTGGACTGTGGCCGAAGTATGGCCGACATGTTGTAACCCTAAAGCAGAATAAAATTACTTGTATAAAAGAGCTTAGGGTTAGGCGTTTTCATAAGGTGGGTGATGCAAAAATTGGTTCTTGCAGCAGTATTGAGCTGTAAGGGATTACGGATTGTAATAAGGTTGTAATCACTGGATCGTAATGATATTGGACTTGCTATTTAGTGGAAGTAGCCCAGGGATTGGGTGAACCACGTTAAATCTTGGTGCCTTGTGTTCTTTTCTATATGATCTATTATTTTTTGATATTGTTTATATTTGCATGTAATTGTTATTTTTGTCTGTGGTTGAATCCTAACAAGTGGTATCAAAGGGAGGTTATTTTTTCAGTTATTCTCTGCAAGAAAGTCTCATGATTGAGTGTGAGTCTCACGGTTGAGTGGAGCGATGACAGATGAGGGTAAGCTAAGAGTTGACAAGTTTAATGGGTAGAACTTTCAGTTATGGAAGATGCAAATGGAAGACTATCTTTATCAGAAGGATTTATGGAAGCCATTGGAAGGAAAAACCAAGAATCAGAAATCTATGTCAAATGACAAATGGGATCTTTTAGACAGAAAGGCACTTGGAAGCATTCGATTATGTCTGGCACCATCAGTGGCATTTAATATTACAAAAGCAAAGACGACAGAAGAGTTGATGGAAACCCTAACGAAATTGTATGAAAAGCCCTCAGTTTCAAATAAGGTATTTCTCATGAAACATTTATTTAATATGAAAATGGCAGAAGGTGAATCTGTTGCAGATCATTTAAATGAGTTTAATACTATTACTAGTCAGTTATCTTCTATGGGTATCAATTTTGATGAAGAAATTAGGGCTCTCTTAATTTTGTGTTCTTTGCCTGAAAGTTGGAATGGCTTGATAATGGTTGTGAGTAATTTTGTTTCTGAATCTAGTACTCTAAAATATGATGATGTGATCAGTGTTATTTTGAGTGAGGAAACTCGTAAGAAATCCTCAGGTGGATCGACATCAGAAAGTGCTTTGAACGTACAAAGCAGCGGTAGAACGACTAAAAGAGGAAATAATTCTAGAAATCGTCGACAATCAAGAGAAAAGTCAAAGGGGAGGAGATCTCAATCAAGAGGACCAAACAACTGTTGGTACTGTGGTAAAACAAGGCATAAGAAGAAAGACTGTTGGACTCGAAAGAAAAATGAAGGAGATAAACCAAATGGAGACAAGGAAGCAAATGTGGTTAGTAACAAATTTGAAGAGGATGCTTTGCTTCTGTCTTTAGAAAGTGTTGATGATTCGTGGGTTTTAGATTTTGGTGTTTCATTTCATGCTCTACCTCATAGAGGTTATTTCATAGATCATGTCCAAGGGGATTTTGGGCTTGTTTATTTGGGGGATAATGAACCCTGCCAGATTGTTGGAAAGGGAAAAGTTAAGATTAAGTTGCAGAATGGGAATCATTGGCTACTACATGAGGTAAGACATATTCCAAAGCTAAGTAGGAATTTAATTTCAACAAAGCAACTCGGTGATGAGGGTTGTGTAGTTACTTTTAATGATAAAAATTGAAAGGTTTCAAAAAGTTCCCTTGTAGTAGCAAAAGGTGTGAAAGTATGCACCTTAAATCTTTGTACAGGTTATATTAATCCTTTTACTTTGATTATTTCAGAAAAAACTGAATGTTTAGGAATAGTTGATGCAGTTGAGCAAGGAGAACAAATAGTTGTTGTAGATTCTGATACAGCACTATGGCACAACAAACTTGGGCACATGAGTGAGAAAAGTATGAAAGTACTTCATTCAAAGAAAGTTTTACCAAGTCTGAAATGTGTTAATATGGATTTTTGTGAAAGTTGTGTGTATGAAAAATAAAAGAGTGAGTTTTGTGAAGACTGGGAAGGAAAATAAAAGGGAGAAATTAGAGCTTGTGCATACAAATGTATGGGGACCGGCTCAAGTATCTTCCCGCGGTGGCTCTCATTATTATGTTACATTTATTGATGATGCAACTGTAAAAGTATGGGTTTATTTCCTTAGACAAAAATCTGATGTATTTCAAACTTTTAAGAAATGGAAATGCTTGGTTGAAAATGAGACTGGTAAGAAATTAAAATGTCTCAAATCTGATAATGGTGGTGAGCATTGCAATCATGAATTTGAAGACTATTGCTCCACTAATGGTATTCGTAGACAAAAAACTATTCCAAGGACTCCACAGGAAAATGGAGTGGATGAACGCATGAACAAGACCATAATGGAGCATGCAAGGAGCATGAGGTTGCATGTTGGGTTGCCCTTACACATGTGGGCGGAGGCTGTCAATACTGTTGTATATTTGATTAATAGAGGTCCCTCTACTCCTTTGAGTTGTGGTACTCTAGAGAAAGCATGGACTGATAAGAAGGTGAGTTATTCTTTTCTCAAAACCTTCGGTTGTGAAGCATTTGCTCATATAGATTCTGAAAATAGAACCAAACTGGAAGCTAAGTCAAAGAAATGTGTATTTGTTGGATATGGCATTAATGAATTTGATTATAGGCTTTGGGATTTTGAAAATTGTAAAATTGTAAGAAGCAGGGATGTCATATTCAATGAGAAATTGTTGTACAAAGATCTGCTGCAGCAACATGAGAAGAAAGAAGATGATTATGTAGTGCTGGATGATACTCCAAAAAATAATGTTCTAGCAATTCCTCATGATGTGCAACAACCGCAACAACAAATACCACACACACCAGTGAATGTTAGACAATCAACAAGGCTAATTAGACCTCTAAAAAAAATTTCTCTCTCTTTGTATTCTATTTTACTAACAGATATTAGTGAACCTGAATGTTATGAAGAAGCTGTGCAGGTGGATGCTAAGTTTCAATGGGAATCTACAATGAAAGATCTCTTTGCTAAAAAATAAGACATGGGATTTATGCAAGTTGCCTGTAGGTAAAAGGGCTTTACTAAATAAGTGGTTTTATAGGTTAAAAGAAGAGGATGGAAATAAGAAAAGATTTAAAGCCAAGTCAGTTGTAAAAGGATTTGCACAAAAAAAAGACATTGATTTTAATGAGAAATCTTCTCCTGTTGTTAAAATGACTTCTATTCACACTGTTTTAAGTATTGTGGCTACTGAAGATTTGCATTTGGAGCAGCTTGATGTTAAAACAGCCTTCCTTCATGGTGATTTGGATGAAGAGATATATATGGCTCAGCCACAAGGTTTTGCGATCAAAGGTAAATTGACAAACATCTCGGCAATGGTATCTAAAATTTGACAACTTTATGCATGAGCATGGATATAGTAGGTGTCATTCAGATCATTGTGTTTACTTTAAGAGGTTGAATGATGACAACTACATTATTTTATGTTTATATGTTGACTCAGATTTGGCAGGGGATATTGATACCAGGCGGAGTACTATAAGTTATGTATTTACTGTTGGTGAGGCAGTCGTGAGTTGGGTTTCTAAATTATAGAAGGTTAATGCTTTATCCACTACAGAGGCACAGTATGTTGTTGCTACAAAGGCAGCCAAGGAGATGATATGGCTTCAATTCTTCTTGGAAGAATTGGGACACCCTTAGAAGGATAATTATTTGTGTATAGATAGCCAGAGTGTCATTCATCTTGCAAAGAATTTAGCTCTGCATTCAAAGACAAAACACATTCAGTTGCCGTACCATTTCATTTGGTCAGTTTTGGATGATGGACAGTTAAAGCTAGATAAGATACATACAAATGACAATCCAGCAAATATGTTTACAAAGGTAGTGACAAGGGAGAAGCTGAATTCCTCTTCAGCTTCGGTTGGTCTTCTAGACTGAACATGAATAAAATAACAGCAGAGTCCAAGGTGGTTTGATCTAGTGGGAGCCCCATGTGGTAGCGGTATTGCTACAAGATCAGTCTCCAAGTGGGAGAATGTTGTCTAGTGTGGAATCTAATCAATTCCCAAGTGGAAAATTGTTAGTTTGTGGTGACTGATTAGGGAAGTACTGTACATCATAAATTCTTTGGGGTGAAAAAAAATTTGGACCGTGGTCGATGTATGGCCGACATATGGCCAACATGTTGTAACCCTAATGTGGAATACAATTACTTGTATAAAAGGGCTTAGGGTTAGGTGTTTTCATAAGGTGGGTGATGCGAAAATTGGTTCTTGCAACAGTATTGAGCTATAAGTGATTACGGATTGTAATCAGGTTGTAATCACTGGATTGTAATAATATTAGAGTTTTGTTTGGTGGACGTAGCACAAGGATTGGGTGACCCACGTTAAATCTTGGTGCCTTGTGTTCTTTTCTATGTGTGGTTGAATCCTAACACCAAGGAGTTGGACATGAAGAACATGTACCTAAAATTAGAAGAAAGGGCAGTGCTAGAGTCCTTAGTACCATTGACCAAATTCCTATTTAAGACGCCTCCTTCTAGCCAAGAAAAGAACTCTCAAGCGCGAGTAAGAAAGAAGATAGAAAAAATGAGTTTAGATGGCAAAAAAAATTATTCTCATGCAAAGAACACTAGAAGCCAAGCCACAAATGTCTAGGCAAAGGATAAGTGTGCTATGTGGAAGTGTTCTCAAATGAAGAACCGAAGAATTCTGATAAAGAGCTAGAAATGGGAGATGCTAGACCCAAAGAAAGTGATAGATACACCTAGGCAACAACTTTGAAAAGAGGAAGTTGTGAAACATCAGCTGAAGGAATAAGACATGCCAGCATTAGAGATTGTAAGTCTTATTTCTAGCTTCATTTGTGTGAGATGCTTTTAGCATCAACATTTCAGATCACTCTGTGATCCATGATCAGGATGAATAAGAGAGCATAAGGAGAAGAATGGAGGAAAATCGCTCGTAGCAACAAGAAAATAAGACTCTTTGCAAGTAGAAGGTATGAAATTTAATGAAGGACAAAACATTTTAGTGTCATTTGAGAGTGTAGATGAGCAAAAAGTTCATCTTCATAAAGTCAAAGAGAAAACATCACTTGAATACACCACTCATTGAATGCACAAGGGAAGAAGATGTCTTTGTTTGCAATTGTTAAGGACAACTTGTAAGATAGATGTTAAAATGAAAATAAGATGAATATTTTGAGTCCCTAGAATGTTGGTGTTGATCTATCAAAGCATCAACAAAGCATGATATGCACTCGGATCAGTCTATACAAGTCAGTTTAAAAACTAAGTGGGATATTCCAATCCGAGAAACTTGTAAGATCAACTTCCAGACGTTTTATAAAAAGGTATGATCTAAAAGAGAATGTTGATTTTTCTAATTGATTCCAGTAGAAATTTGATATCATTGCAGAATTCTAATCATTATGGGGTTGAATGACTGAAGTGTTGTCCTGCATTGTCACCACAAAATGTAGGTAGCAGTATGAAACTTTTTCACCTTAGTTTCGCATTTCTCTAAGATTAGTTCATTATTTAATTGGCCGACATTGATCAATCTATCAACCCTAATTGATATAATGAATCCTTTTACTGAAAGCTTTTTCATCAAGTCCTTTTTGTTTTTCATTTTATTAAGCCTGTGCTTGATTTTTGAAGCCTTTAACGTCCTTTTTCACATTTTTGAGTGTGTTTGATGGCTTTGGTCTTTTAGTTTTGTTCAAACCCTTGCTTTTGGTTTTCCCTTCGATTCGGTATATCTTAGGGCTTAATCGGACTTGGCAATCAAAAGATATGACAATTTAGGTGCCCAAAAAGCATTACCCCGAAATGCAATTGCATATTTCAAAATATCATGTTATATTTTAATGTTGACATTCACTTTTTTTTTTAAATAACATAAATGAACTTTATGTTATGTTTTGAAGTTACTTTATCACTTAAGTGACTATAGAGCACTTTATGTTCTATTTTCATGTTGAATTATTTTTTAAATTTGTCACTTAGTAACTTTATTAACTATATAGTTTGATTTATTTTTAAGTTACTTTATGTTTTATTCAAAACATCTAAGTTAAATATTACTTTTTGAAATGATATTTGCACATAATATATTAATTATAGCATAAATGTTATTTTTGACCCAATTCAGTGATATTTCCTCAAAAATCTATTAGACATGTGCTTAATTTATCACTTAAGTTCTGCATATACATGTTTTTCAACCCATTTACATGTTTACATGCAATGAACCTCCAAGAGTACGTTTTGCACTAAATATGTATGTAATGGACTTCCTAGAGTCCATTTTGCATTAACAACCTCATTTACATATAATCCACTTTACATGTAATTGCATCTAGAGTCCACATTTTTTGCCTTCCAAGATCAAATTTGTCAAATGCATGTTACATGTTGCATATTTTTAAAATATGTAATGAGGGTTGGAGAGTGTGTTTTGCATTGTTTGCCCATATTTCATATTTTTAAAATATGTAATGAGGGTTGGAGAGTGTGTTTTGCATTGTTTACCCATGTTGCATATTTTTAAAATATGCAATGAGGGTTAGAGAGTGTGTTTTGCATAAGATTGGCACTTACATGCATTTTAAAACATGTAACGGGGCTTGGAGAGTGCATTTTTACACTAGCATTGTTTTACAATTTTAAAACATGCAAATGCACTCCAAGAGTGCAATTTGCACTTCCAACCAATGGATTTTATATGTAATGTGTCTTGGAGATTCAAATTTTGCATTTAAAACTCATGTAATCACCCTCCAAGACCCATTTTTGCACTCCAAAGCCTAAAATGTCCAAACACATGGCATGTATTACATATTTCAAATATGTAATGAGGTCTTGAGAGTGCGATTTGCAGTTCCAGCCATCATATGAATACATTTTAAACACGTAAATGCATCCATAGACCCCAATTTGGCATTTCACCACATGCAAATGCTATTGGAGACCATGATTTTGCATTCCTAAGCCAAAAACAGCTCAAATACATGCATATTTAGGGAACGTTTTTGCTAAAAACGCCCATAAAATCGGGTTTTCATTCACGTTTTTGCATTTGGATCCATGTACTAGCATTAGGGAAGACGCTTTTGCATTCACAAGTAAAAGACGACCAGTATATATGCATTTGTGAGCCACATTTTTGCAAAAACGACCCAGATTTTTGCATAAAAAGGGCACATTTTTGTTAAAAACACCCAAAAAATGGCATTTTCAGACCATACGTTTGGATCGATAGTGGTCGTTTTTAAGTTTTAATGCTTGCTAGGGCCTTCGTAAATCACGTTTTTGAGTTTCCTAGCAAAAAACGATTCAAGTTATTGCTGCTAGAGCACGTTTTTGCTCAAAAAACATCCAAATGCATGTGTTTTTCAAAAACATTTACATGTTGAAGGTTTGAGATCACGTTTTTGGGCATTTGCATACAAATTTGTCTCATACAAAGCCATCATTTGCAAGCATTGAAAAGGTTAAAAAGTTTGTTGGAAATTCAAAATTGGAGGAGAAACTTTCTTTCAAACCTATTAATCTTCCACTTTTGGCTCTTTGATCACCAGGTAGAAGTTTTCAAACCTTTGCTATTTTGTTGCATATTTTGGCTTATCATTGCACACTTGTTCAAAGACATACCATGTACTATGCAAAACTCATTTAAATAAGATGAAAACTTCAATTTTCGAATGCTTGGAATTTCCCCAAACTCCAAAATCGAAATTGCATGTAGAAGAAGTATGTCAAGTTTGAGTCAAAGAAAGGGGTATGTTTTGTTTTGCTTGTTTGTTTGCTTGCTAATTTTGGAAGAAAGTTGAAGAATTTTTCCTAAGAATGCAAGTGCATATTGCATCCATTTCACTTTCCACCTCATCACATCTTTTTGCATCCCACTAATTCATGTCAAAGCATGTTGCAGCTATTTCCTTCATATGTAATTACATATTGAGAGCAATTACATGTAATCTCATTCTCCATCCTCAATTACATATAATTTCATCCTTCATATGCATTTACATATAAATCCATTTTCCAAACCCACTTACATGTAATCTCATCCTCCGAACCTAATTACATGATTACATCAAGTCATGATTACATGTAAATTACTTAACATGTAATTGCATCCAAAGGATCCGACTTTGGTAGAAGGTCACTCTTTAAACACCAAAGTTGTCATTTGCACACATCCATATGCATCCCAACTTGTATTCTTGGCCATACCCACAAAAGTCCATCTTTGCCCACATGCAATCCACCCTTGAGAGTCTGATTTTGACATTTTTCACCCAAATACATATGCTTTCTGGTTCATTTCCAGCCATCATATATGTTCCGTAAGTATCTTATCCATACTTCAAACACTCATCTCTCATGGATTTGTCATTTTAACTCAAATCCCAAAATTTTCATGGATCCAATCTCATTGGAAGATGCTTTCATCTTCATGTTGTGGCGCACTCTTCAAGATATGTCAAAACTTCTTCAAAAAACAGAGACATCCCGTCGAGAAGATATGCTTTGATCCTCGGGAAGCAGTAATTCATTTAGTTTCCATTTTCCCAATGGTTGTCTGAGAACCTAAGTTCGTGTAGGAATGCGTCAAGCACTTTGCTTCAAAAAAAATAAAAGTTAAAAGGTGTTGATGGGAAGTTATTTTGAGTTTACATTCGGACACCATCGAGAAGGTTTACAAAGTGTCAGACTCCAGAATGTGACAATCTACAAAAGAGAATTCATGACAACTCAAACGAGAAAAAGCTTGATCACATCAAGTTTTCAAATGACAACGAGCAGTTCATCAAAGAGAGTCAGAGGCTACCAAAAGACACAACACCATAATTATCAAGGTGAATGAAGTGGCACAAAATACATGAACTCCCGATCGTGTGATCGTGTGGATTTGCATCATCAAGTACAATTCCTTTGCCAACAGTTTATTGGATTGATCCATTCATAATCAACAACCTCAAAGTTTTCTTCAAGTGTTTTTCATGCTTGTAGATTGGAGAGGATGTATTGCATGTCCTTATGACATGTAATTCAATAATTTCTCTCATTTAGTTATAAAGGTCCAAGTTGGTTGAGTTGTTCCCACTTTTTCCTCCTTTTTCTCAACTGCTTTGCGTATATGAAGGAGTACCTCTTCATTGTAAAAATCATCTTTTTGTTGTATGCAAGAAAGCTCTACCAAATTTGTGCAAGCATAACTTTGATTGTGTAGTACCAATTTGGGAGAAAAGTGAATAAAAAAAGCAATTGGATTCAAAATTTTGACTAGAAGCAATTGTGATAGAGAAAATTGGAAATTTTGACTGTAATTTGTGTTTATTGTCTTTAATTCATGTTATTATTTTGTGTTCAATAATAGAGAATAGTGAATTAAGAAGCAATCAAAGCCAAAGCTTTGACTTGTGTTACCATCTCAAATTCACGAAATATAATTAAAATTTCCCTACTCCTGGAAGCCTTTGCGCCCCAATGGTAGAGGTTTTTCTTCTAGAATAGATTAAAACTACAAATAAGTTATAAAATAGAATTCATCTACTTCTGGAAGTCTTTGTGCCCCAATGGTAGTGATTTCTCTTATAAATTAGACAAACAAGACTTAGAGCCAAACTGATACGCTTTCAATCAGCTTTTGAGTTGGTGTTGGTTTATCGATATCACCGTTTCCAACTATTAGATAGAAGTGTAGTTTAGAGATTTAATCTTGCCCGTTATTCGCTCTGTGGGCAAGTGGATTTTTCTCTGAAAACTAAGAGGAAAGAATATTGGTAACGCCCCTCATAAATCTCTCAACTTCTTGTTGACCTTGAGTTGATCCAAGGAACAGTGAGAAGGGGGAGCCTTCCCTTTAAGGTAGGAGAGACTTTGTCTCATAGGTTGTGGCTAGGCTACCTATTTTGCGACTAGATTTGCACAAAATTGTCAGGTACAAATTATCCAAAAAAGGGCACATTGATCCTTTCATGCAAGTCCAAATTGTTTGTTTAAAAGAGTATGGGATCTGCTTGATACTTTGAGACACCCAATACTAAAGTTTGAAGTGGTGCGTGTATTATATCCTCACTTGATGCCTCGTATTCTTTTTACTCTCTTAATCCATGGTGCCATCATTCCATGTTCTCATGGAGAGTGCAGAGCAACTCTGAAGGATGTGAAGAATGATGATTTGAAGAAGGTAACAGATCCAAAACCATGATGCTTGGGAAGGAGTACTGCAAATGGACCAAAGATTGCCCTAAAACCACAAACTCTGTTCAAATAAGACATATCATAGTAGAGGCATAACTTTACCAATTAAAATGCCTTTCAAAGCACGTAATGTCCCCTTTTCAAACACGTATTGTATGATGTTGCTAGCCTATTTCTCCGTGGTCCCTCTAGGAAGCCCAAGAATTCTGAGGAATCTTGATAATATATGGCCTAAGGAATTTTAGTTGCAGACCATTCTAAAGGGTTTTGAAGCAGTTTTGAGCGTACTTGCTATTTATAGTAAATCATTATAGCTATATTTGGACTTCCAGTGCAGTGGTATGTCGATGGTAAATTGCTCAATATTAACATGATCATTTATTTATCATTGATATAATTTATTATGCATTAATAAAAACTTTTATAAAGTTCAATTTAATTATTTAACTTTATTAATGCACAGTCTAGAGTTTGTGGGAAATATTTACTTAAATGACCCCTTTTATTCTATAACACATGGGAAGCATAAATAAAAGTTAGTGGGGACTTAAGTGAAGGAAAATCATATCATATGGCATGAAAATATTATTGGAAAAAGCAATCGCAATAAATAAGGGGCCAAAAAAGCAGTCACAAGAAAATAGGGGCCAAAAAAGCAAGATCCCAAAATAATAGGAATGCCAAAGAAGTGATTTTGTTTATCCCATGTGAATGTGAGTGAAAAAAACTCTTAGAAAGTGTTATAAAAGAGATTGAAGAGCTCTCTTTCAGCATGCTTGGATGGATGACATTGGAAAAATTGTGGAGATTATTCTCTTATGGCTCAAAATCCCTCTGTGCTAACATTCTTCTTGTTGTTGAAAGATATTGTTAGAAGGATTTGTGAAGCTTAAGGTAAATCAGATTGTTTGTGAAACTTACTATTTGCATTTAAATGAGATTGCTAGCTACCTAGAGGTTTGATTTTTAGCTTCAAAAGTAAGGAATCCAAAGGTCGTGTTATTTGTGTACATTCAAGCCAAAAAAAATCAATTGAATGTTGCATTCAGCGTGACTGAGTTATATGCGACTAAGTGGGGGTGGTGTACTGTTTGGGAAGCCATTTGGAGGCTATTGTACATGTTTGGTGTAATGTCCCCATCTTTAGCAAGTTCCTACAGTTGGCTTGGTCAGTTCATCATTGCAGCCCTCGTGAACTGAGAGTGGGATTTGAGGGTTTTGGTTGAGGAGTTATTAGGCTTTCCAATGGCCTATGGTGAGTTTTGGCTCCATTTTGAGGGACTTACTATTTATAGTAAGTAAATAGTTGGTTCCAATGAACTCAGTTGAGTTAGAGTAGTTGAGTGTTGCTCTCGATTTTTATTTCTAGCTTCTGATTTGGGCTCCAAGAATCTTGGAGAGAGCATCTATTTTTAGTTAGTCACCCCGTTAGGGTCATTCATCGTTTTTCTTTATCAAGATCACTCATGTGTTGTCAAAGTTCGATTCTCATGCTTCTTCACTCATTTTCGCAAGACGGGTGAATTATTATTATAATTCAACAAAATATGTTGAGGTTACTATTTTTGTTGGTATTGTATGCTGACCACCTTAGTGTCATAGCTTGTTGAACCAAGTTGAAAAGTTTTAAATCCCGGGCACAAGAAACAATGACCTTGTGAGTCAAAATATCATGATATGGTTGGAAAGGTCGGTTTTGGGAAACAAAAGGAAATTAATAAATCATATTATGTGCCTAAGTATAAAGCAAAAAGGCCTTTAAGTGAAAGGTTTGTAGTTGAAGCCAAGTTGCACAATGGAGATTATAAGTATGGCTCCCATTATGAGAATTAGTTATTCTTGTCTATTGTTTTTTTATTAATCTCTCTAAGGGTTTGAGGTTTGAGTTTGTGCATCAATCCACTCCTGAGGTAAAGTGCTATTGATTTGATTTTCAATCTGATTTGAAGGGTCTTCTCAAACTATGTCTACTGTAGCTGAGATGTATAGATGTCTGAGATTGCAATTTATTGTCTTCTTTGGGCTGTGATTACTGTGGTTAGGAGGCAACATTGATTTCTGAAGCTGATTGTCTTATATCTGAAATTGAGGACATTACATACTGGATGCAATTGGCTTAGCTGGGCATCTACAATTATCAGTTTCAGCATGGGAATTATATGCACATAGACGCTGCATTTCTGGGCAGTTAACTCCTGAGAATTGGGTGATTTACAGAGGTGCTGGACGGCATTAACTGTAAGGTTTTTGGTGGAGCAGAATACCCTATCGGATCTACTTGTTAATGGTAGAAAAGGCGTTCTTCTGGTTGGTTGTGGAGACTTTCTTCTGAGACTGGCGATCTCCTAAAACAGGTCCACATTTTGCTGTCGGAAGATAAAGAGGATTGATAGAGACGTTATCTGCTGCAAGCTTTTGGAATCAGGTTCTTTGCATTTGAAACTGTAATTTGGTGTGCATTTAGTAAAGGAATTAGAGCTGTGGATTGAAGTTTTATTGTGGATAACTCATAAATAGAACAGTGATCTCTTTTTCCAAATTGGGCATCAAGAGCAATTTCTCATTTGCAGCCTAATTAAACATTTAATTTCACTATTTGGCATATCAGTTGTGGCTTACCTATTTGTATCTAACATTGTTCAAAAATTATTAAACAACAAACTTACACAAAGCAATACTTTCATTCGGTTTGAGTTGCCAGGTCCTCGACAAAATGTCAACAATTGAATAATGAAGAAATTGGTGTTAGTCAAGGTTATAACCGGATTGGGGTTATTACATTTGGACAGGGTTGAGAAAAACATTTCCAGCAAGCCACCTAAATCTGCAATCACCTAGGATGATGTTGTACAGGTCTGCGTTGTGTTTACAAAACCTGAGATCAGTATTGAGGGTGTCATACAGAGCAGCAAACAGCTAGGCAGAGATGTTAAGGGTCTGTACTTGCCGTTGTCATGCTTAATGGACAATATCATTAAAGAATTGAGACTTGGACACGCGCAGGACATTGGACTGATGTATTCTATGTTATTTTATATCTGATTTGTAATTATTGAAGTTCTGAATAAATCTGAAACTTTTTTGGAATCTAAAATAAGTTTCAGTTATGTTTATTTTTTTAATTTGTTAGCTCAAGCTTTGTTATGCATTTTTCTACATTGGAAATGAAAACCTGAGATCCTTGGCAGACAAATAAAGACATTTACATCTGCCATTGGAATCAAACCAGAGCTTAGCATTCAGATTGTAAGACAACTGTTTCAGAAAATTTTCTGTGATTAGAAGAGGTCAAATTAATCAGAACAGTGGGGTTTCTTACATCATAAATTTTTTTCTCTCTTAATCCATGGTGCCATCATTCCATTTTGTCGCGGAGAGTACAAAGCAACTCTCAAGGATGTGAAGAATGATGATTTGAAGAAGGTAATAAATCCAAAACCATGATGCTTTGGAAGGAGTAGTGCAAATGACCCCAAGATTGCCCTAAAACCACAAATTTTATTCAAATCAGAAATATATCATAGTAAAGGTATAAATTTACCAATTTAAATGCCTTTTAACAAGATAATACCCTGATTTAAGTCCCACCACCATATTAATCTCTCTCTCTCTCTCTCTCTCTCTCTCTCTCTCTCTCTCTCTCTATATATATATATATATATGCCATGGTTACAAGGAGACCCATCTCCCCCATAAAAGACACGTCTCGCAGATGGAGATGCATCCCCGGAGACCTCAAAAAAGGTTGGAGACTTCATGACGAAGTCTCCTGAAGTCTTTCAGTCTCCTAATCCAAAAATTGAGGTCTCCCCGAAGTCTCCTCATAAAAATAAATGTAAAATATAATACTAAATTATTTTATGTATTTTACCCCTCATTTTAATATTTTTTAATGCAAAAATTAAGACCGATGACAATTTAAATGATTTTTTGGAGAGCATAATAGTTGAAGACCTTGAGATGGATGATCACAACCTTGTGGAGTAGATGATAGTACCATCAACATACTAGTACTAGACACATTTCTGGTTTTTGTTTACTATACTAAGTTTGTTCATTTTTGTTTTCATATCGGCAATTTAGCATCAAACTATACTTTTTTGAATTTAAAATTTGAATATGTAATGATAATCTCAGCAATTATCAACCTGATATGATGATGACCATATGCAATATTCGGAAAACAAGTATGACTATGAGATACAGTAATGTCATTATGTGAGTTTTGAAATATTTGACTCTATATTAATATGACATTACTATTATTATTTACTTCAGTCTTTTAGTTTTACAATATTACTATTTTGTGTTTAGTATTAGACTCTTTAAACTATTAAAAAAAAAATTGCCGTCTCCAAGTACCCCATCTCCTATTTTTGAAAAATTGTCATACCGATACCAATACCAGAGACCTCCAACTCTCCCCGTCTCCCGGTGACCTTGATATATATAGATATAGATATAGATATAGATATATATATTTATTTATTTATTTATTTATTTTCCATTATGTTTAGTAATCATATATATGAATACAAATACATATAATTATCATAATTCATTAGATAGTTAATGCCACATCAATATTCATTTTCAATATCAAATCACAATAGTGTTTGAAGGAGGGAGCATGACAGGTTGGCCAGCAAGAGGCTTGACCACATGCATGAATGGGAGGAACAACTACGAAGTGCAAATCCTAACCGAGCTAGATAGCATGAAAAGACCTACTGACGAGCTAACTCTAAGTTTGAAGAAGCCCCAAATTGAGAGGGGAAAAAAACATATGGAGAAAATGTTGCTAGGAGCCTAGGACTAAGCATACAGTCGCTCTTTCAGACTTGCAAGTAGTGTAGAACACATTGGAAAAACTGAAATAAAAATATCTGGATTTGATTGAAAAAAGAGATAGGGGATGGTATTTGCAAAGGAGGCCAGTATTGCACCTAAGAAAGTGAAGAGAAGGATTGGTGAACTCGTTTTGAAGCTTAGTTCAGCGCAGTGGAAGCTTACTGGTGAAGTTAATTTTCATAAAGAACAATTTCCAGGAAAGTTAGAAGTTGCACAATGCAGGTACATATTTGGGCACAACTGAGAAAACTTTGCAGGAAACTGTGGATCGGCAAACAAAGCAACTTGAGGAAGACACAACTGTATAGAAATCAAAATAATGGCTTTAGACTACAGTTGCATAAAATTGGGTCAACATGAAGAATGGTCTAAACAGGAAAACAAGAAGAAATTCATATGTTTGTGTCTATACTCACCATGTTCATGTCTGTTACAGCCAAGAACTATATCTTAGTTGATTTTCTGTATTTTGATGTTAATAGAAAAGGCGCAACATTAAAGTTGCACTATACTGAACCCAAAAATGACCATGTACCCAACTGTCCTTACATGCCCAAGATAAAAGAAAATAGATCCCAGATTTGTAAAGGCCTGTAATTGCCTCAAAATGGAGTAATCAAAAGGGTTATCCCTATGTATAAAAATAAAAGTTAACACATTCATTAATGATGAACCAAAGGAATGCCAACTCAAAGCAAAGTGGCCAAATACAAGGCTCAGTGGCGCAGGGTTCCTAATGAACACAGTGATCAAATTGTTTTATGTAGGGTTTCAAAAATCACTTTCTAGGTGCAACGCAAACTTCTTTGCTGTCCTAGGTCATTACTTTAGGTTATAAGTATAGATATAGTACAATGCTGATAGATCTTACGCGTTTCCTAAGAATCGGTAACAATTTAGATTATATATTCCACGGCAAAGCAAAAAGTAGCTTATAAGTTATCAAGCGAGATAAGCTCAAGGGGTAACTTTCAAAGTAGAACCTGGGACATAATTAAGTGTTGGAATTAGATATGGTAGCTCTTCCAACTTGTTGAATATAGCATACCTCAATGGAAGACATAATTTTTAACTTTGAATTTCCATGTGAAATAATTGCTCATTATTTTTGCTGCAAAAATACCTGAAATCGAGAGAATTCAGAGGAGGAGAGGGAATGGGCCCGTATCCCACGGAGACTCCCGAAGTCCCTGTTCCTAGCCCTGCATCATTTGCTTGAATCGGGTTTGGTGCCTCTTCCCTCTCCACTGCTAGGCCCTGCACAATTATAAATCTTACAAGTTAACAAATTCCCCTCACAGACTATTCCTTTTTTGTTTCTTTTACTCGCTGTGGAAAGACTTCAGTGGACATGAAGCAGACCTTGCAGACAAGATCCAAGAGCCTGTTTGGTGGCACATCCACATTTAGAGGGGTCATAGTTGCTGTGGCCACTGCCGTTGCGGCCTGTCAAAAGAAATACAAGATCATTTTCGATGTCAACTCAGAGAACTTGTGTCTTTCACAACCGCGGGAAGCAAAGAACGAATCCTTAACGGAAACAGAAAAAGAGGGGAATGGAGTAAGTTGCCTGTGATAAGTTGTTATCCCTGAGATGAGCGACAATGAAAGAATTCACCTGTCTCAGCAAATGGCTGAACTGCAATGCCTGTTCCAAACCCATCTTTACTTCAAACTTTTATAAAAATAACAACTGCCCACTATCAAAGCATTCTATCAAAGCATTAGGAGACTTTTCTAGTTGCCGTTTGCCTTCTGTAAAACGGGTCTGATATATTTATTTGGCATTCAGCTGGAGACTTGTAGAATCAAAAGGATTAAGGGAGCTAGAAAGCTTCATTTTTACTCTGGAACAGTGGAATTATAGGACTGAAAAACTAAGAAGATGTGGTTCTTTATGGCTGTGAGGTGTGGCGGGCAGCGTGTCAAAATTGGTGTGAAGACAAGTAGAGAATCAGAGGCAATCTCAAAGTTAAAAGTTGTGTGTCTTACGAAATTCTTTAGTCTAAGACGGGGGCTTTTCCATTAAAGGTTTGAAGGGTAATCAGGTTACTTAGTCACTTAAAGAAGATTGAAAACATACAAGCTCATCGTTGGCCGAAAAGGGGGCTTTTTCATTAAAGGTTTCAATGGTAATCAGGGTACTTAGTTACTTGAAGAAGATTGAAAACATGCAAGATCATCATTGGCCGAAAAGGGGGCTTTTCTATTAAAGGCTTCAGCGGTAATCTGGTTACTTAGTTACTTAAAGAAGATTGAAAACATGCAAGATCGTCATTGGCCAAAAACTGTGAAAGGAGGAGCTCTTAACTGAAGGAAGAAAACATGGATGAAGCAAAACATTAAATGGTTGGCTAAATGGAACATCAAGTTACAAGATTGCCCAAACACAAATGCGGACAAAAGAAAGTTTGTTAGATGGAAGTTTCACAATGCCATGTGAAACAATAATATGAGTAGAAAAAAAGCCTATCATATTAAACAATTTAATCCGACTAGGAACTTGGTGAAAAAGTGTACCTTGGGGATGCTATTAAAAGAAATAAAAGGTTATTAGTGGCACAACTGAAGACGAGATCTCATCACCTCAGGTGTGAGACGGGAAGATGGATGAGGCCTAAAGAGATGAGAGTAGAGAATTTGCATATTTTGCAGGTCTGGAGCAGTTGAAACGGAATGGAATTTTCTCTCAGAATGTGCGGCATACGACAACATCCAATCTCTCTACGATGTCATCTTGAAGGCGGACAACATGCATGGCTTATTTGAAGGGCTTCAAATTTCTTGTTTCAAGTGTTCATAAAATGAAGATTTTTTCATTATGTCTACAGCACGGAGGAGTTTAAGGGATTGCAAGCTGATTTTTTTTTAAACATACATATATATCCAATTTTTAGTTGTTGTTAGTGTAGAACTATGGGCGTTTACAAAACTTTAACTAGTTAATAATTTATTTGTTAATAATATTTTTGATATATTTGAAATATTTTTAATTTTATTAAAAGAAGATACAATTTTTCTAATAAAATTAAATGTTACAAATTAATTTTCTGTTATTTTTTTAGATAAGAACATTTTTTATGGAGGTTCAACAACTTTCATCTAGTCTCTTTGGTTAATAATATTTACATAAAAGTTTTTAATCCCCATTCAAAGTGCAAGCATTGGGAGAAAAAGAATAGGGAAGAATACCTCTAGTCTCACCTAAAATGATGTTGTCATGTCTAGCAATAGACAATTGTCCCTTATTAGAGAGGGGACTTTGAGAAGGCATAATTTCCCTTACATTTAGTTAATCATGAGTTTAATTACAAGCATCTATTTCTCCTTTGGAGAATTACATGAGATATTATATTAATGCATATAGGTTACATGCATATGTTTTATCGTAATTATAGAGCTTCTTGGCTTCAAATAATTGTTGTGTTTTGGATGTCTGCCCCATTTCTTTGAGGACAACAACCTTGAACCTATATTGTTTCCTTTTGACTAAGATTAGTCATTAGAACATATGTACTTTAATGACTGAAAAATGCATAAATATAAGAAGATAATGTTTGTTTCTAAATTGAATTGTCTATGATACCTCTGATGTATGAGAAAGAATGGTAGAAAGTCAAGGTTCCTCATGGGATTGAAACTTAATTACTTATCCAAGAGGCATACTTATTCTTAATTTTAAATATAATTATAATTGTGCACTTAACTATTGAATATTGTTTCATAATTAGAATGTTTTGTCTCGATATAGGCTTATGTGATGAACTTCATTTTGACAACATACCTCAGTATCATGATCAACAATTAGCACTTATTGTCACATAAGCAACTGGGCAATGGGTACTGATATTAAAATAGGATAAAATCTAGCAAATTTGGTTGGATAAATGTTGAACTTAAGAGGAAACTAGAAAACAGATGGAACAAAACATGGATAAATGATGGGAGGTGAAGTCGTGATAAATGTTAAAATAAAAAATCCAACCTCTTGATTACAAATTTCTAGGTGATTGTGATTATAAGTTACAACATAATATCTGAAGATAGAGAGGGATATATTAGGTTCCCAAGTAAGCTAGGTGTGATCTACTTCTTGATTCATATCTCGTAAAATGTATGTTTAGTTTAAATGGTGAAGGATGGGGAAAAGATTACTAGTCTACATATGATAGGTCCTCCAATATTAATTTTTTGGGTCCTATGTTCCTATTAGTATAACTTCACTAGTACAAATGTCTGAAACTTAGTAAATTATCGCATGAGTAAAGGAGGTTTTTGAAGGGTAATGAAAAGGAAGTTGTGAGGAAATTATATGAGGGTTGAGGTTCGAGGGGGATATGCAAGTCAATTTGGACTATATGTTAAGGATATAAGAAGCATGGGGATGACCACATGAAAATGAGGATTAGGCTTGTGGATTAATTGAGAAAAAATTATTTAATGGAATGGGCATCCACCCCATGATTGGCTAGTGCATCAACTAATTTGTTTCCTTCTCCATAAATATGTTTGTCAAATATGTTTGTCAATTTCAATGAATGCATTCAAATTTTCAAAATGTGCTCTAATAACGAAGTCAATTTCTGATAGGCAGTTTTCCCTATTCTCAGTGTGTTGATAATAATTTGTGAGTCACCTTCTATAATTAATTATTTAATATTTAAATCTTTGATAAGTTGTAAACCTTATGCTAATGCCATAATTTCTACCATGTTGTTTGTGGTATGGTTTAGGGGTTTTTCTAGTTGAGCTATAACCTTTCCACCGATGTTGTGGATGATGTAACTAACACCATATTTTCAAGGATTGCCTCACAAGGCTCCATTAAAGTTTAATGTGAACCAATCATCTTTTGACAGTTCCAATTTGCAACTGGGTCTTGCCTCCTTACTATTATGTCCTCCCTTACCGAATTGGGGGCGAAGGATCAAACCTATCCAACTTTTACGAATGAAGTCATCCTTTTGAGTGAAAACACCTTTTGTATGGTTTGAATTTATCAATGAGTTATTTAATGTTTCTAGTATACATTCTTCTATTTTATTTCATAAGGTTTTTATTGTCATCATTTTATCTTGGAAGAGTCTTCTATTTCTTTCTTTCCACAATTCCCAAGTCACAATTAAAGGGATGATAGTCCAAATATTTTTTATTTACTTTGTTCATTCTCTTTAAGTTTTTTAATTCATAAGGGTGCAATGTTGACCAATTGAGTTTTTGACAAATGTTGTTCCAACAAGTTGTGGCATAGGGACAATTGAGAAGAATGTGGTCTACTATTTTCTGCATTTTGTTTGCAGATGACACAACTTGATGGCCCCTCATATCCTAATTTATAAAACTATTTTGTTGTTAAAATTCATTTTTGAATAGCAGCCCACAAGAAGGTGCCAAAAATTTTAAGTCAAACTTTGTTCCAGCATACACATATTGGATTATCTGTGTTAATTAAGGATACCTATTTTTGAGCTTGTTTGTAGCCTTCTCTAACCTTATATTCCCCATCGTTAGAGTTGGCTCATTTGATTTTGCCATTTCGAATGTTTCATGCCTCAATAATTTAGTGATTTATTTTTTTTGGTCCTCTGAAAGGTGTGGTCCTTCTAAATATTTCCATTTCCATCCAAATGGTGGTGACATCTCATCCTTCTCGATATAGTGACAAAGCTTGTCACCTCATTCTTCTTCACCCCAAAAGAGAGCTTTCTTGTCCTTTTGAATATCCCAGGTTAGTGTGTTATTGATGATGTCTTTGCAAGAAAGTATAAAGTTCCAAACTTGTGATCCACTAGGATAACAATTGGAATGACACAAGTTAATGGGTTACATGTTTAAAACATATTTGTCTAGTAATATGGTTGCCCATTTCTTATTGGGTTCTTGTAGTAGTTTCCAAACAAGATTTGCCCTTAAGGCTAGATTTTGAGATTCTAAGTTTTTGATACCTAGTCATCCTTTTTTCTATGGCCTTCATATGTGTTCCCATTTAATCAATTCCAATTTTTTATTTTCTGATGTACCTTGCCAAAAGAAGTTTCTAAGTTTGATGTCAATTATCTAGGAGATGGTAGAAGGCATAGGTAAGATGGACAATATGGGAATACATAATAGGACTGATTTTATCATTGTAGTTCTTCATGCATCAGAGAGCCACCTTCCTTTCCATCTTTCCATCTTATTGTGAAGCTTAGTTATTATTGGTTCCAACAACTTATTACTCTTTTTACTTGTATCAATTAGCACCCCTAAGTATTTGCAAGGGAAGTCTCTAACTTTGAAGCCCAAGATATTATAGATATTCATTTGCATTTTTTAATTGGTGTTTAAAAGTAAGATTTTTTATTTATTTGCATTAGTCATATGTCCAAATGTCATCACATACAATTCAAGAGTTTCTTTGAAGTGTAAGGCTTCCTCCTTGGTGTTTGTCTCGGTGAGGATTGTGTCATTTGCAAACTATTTTGATTAGGTAAAAGTAGGTTTGAAGGGGATCTGAAACCTCGAACCAAAAAGAACCAAAGTTAGGAGTTGGTTTTATAGGGACCAACAACCCAAAAAACCAAAGTAGAATTCAAAGGCTATTTTTACAAGAACTAGTAATCAAGTCAAGTTGGTTTTATAGGGACCAACAACCAACATAAATCAACAAAAGGATAGGGACCAAAAGTCCATAAAAAATCTAGTTAAAAACTTGGACCATATCTTTAATAGCACCAGTAATAGATGTGCCTTAGACAACAACCTCTCTGAGAGAGTCTTGAATATTCTTTGTAGGAAGCTAGAGGTCCGCTTTCTAGCTTTGTCTAGTTCTTCTACTTAGACCATCAACCAATAACAATGCATGACCGGTCAAGTTAGCTTCATCTAGAGAAACTTTTCCAATAGAAGCAGCAACAGCCAAGATGGATGAGGTAACACCCTGCATGCCCATCTCATTGTCCTTAATCAATTTTTTAAGGGAAGCTTCATAATTCTGAAGTTTAGTAGGGATGTTCCCAACCAGAGATTCCAACTCCCTCCACTTCTTACTTTCCTCATCCAACTTTACCTATAAAAATAGGGACTTTCCATTTGCAAACTATTATATTTTGTGTATTTTTCAAAACTTGAATACCTTTTACTTTAGCTTCATGATGAGATTTATGGATTTCTCTACCTAGGCTTTCTACCATGATAATAAATAAGAAAGGGGATAATGGATCCCTTGTCTTATGCCTCTTGATAATTGGAAAAAACCTTTGGGATTACCACTAATTAAAATAGATAATCTGGGGGTGGATATACAGTTGAAAATCCATCTTGTGATGAAGACTAAGGATTCTAGACATTTACATAGGAACCTCCAATTGACACTGTCATATGCTTTTTTGAATGTCTAATTTAATCAACATACATGAATCCTTGTTGGCTTGAGATGTGTGTATAACCTCTTAGGCAATAAATATTCCTTCCAAAATAAATCTATTTGGGATAAAGTTTGTTTGTTCTTCCAAAATAATCTTAGGTAATAATAGTTTTAATCTATTAGCTATGGTTTTGGACAAAATTTTGTATATGGTGTTGCATAGACCATAGGTCTAAAGTCTCCTACTTCAAAATAATTAGATTTTTTGGATACAAGGGTAATGAATGTGTTGTTGACTTCTACCAGGAGGAATCCCAAATTGTGAGTTGATTTTATAGCCTCGTATAGTTCCATGCCAACTATATGCCAACATTTTTGTAAAAAAAAATTGTATTGAGGCCATCCAAGCTTGGGGCTTTATCTGGGTGCATTTGGAATACTACCTCTTCAACTTACTTGAGTGGGAATTTTCTATTCACTCATTTATTCTCACTTTATAAAATAATTTATGGGATAGAAGTTAACATCTTTTGTTTGGCTTTGAGGTTAGAGCCAGTGGATTCATTGAAGATGTCTTCAAAGTAGTTAACAAACTCTTTTACAATTTTATTTGGTTATTTTTTTAAATTATCATGTTTTTTCTTGATTTGGTGATTCCATTAATTAATTTTCTATTCTTTGTGCTATTGTGAAAGAATTTTGTACTTTTATCTCCTTCGGTTAATAAAATTTCATGAGATTTTTGTTTCCAAAAGGTTTATTCCCTTGCTAGAATTCCCTTTTACTTTTCTAATAATTCTTTTTCTTTATTAAAATTGTCTTCATTAATTCCTTCATTAATGATCATATTGTTAAGTTCCTCTAATTCTTGTTTAGATTTAAGTTCTTCTTCAAAGATATTATTAAACCATTCACTTTTTCATCTGAGTTTTTGTTCTTTAGTGCCTTGAGTTTGACACAAGAAAAACATCATTGAACCTTCAATTTTTTCTTCATTCCACCAATTTCCTATTAATTTCATGAAATCCTTATGTTGGAAATGTTTTCAAATATAAAAGGGTTTTTGGTTAGTTTAATTGATTTTGTAATATCTAGTCTTACCAAGAAGTGGTCTAATCCTGAGAGTTGCATAATTTCTAATTCTAAAAAGTAATTGAATTTAGTTCAATGTCCTTTAAAAATGAATATATCTACCTTTTTTTCTATTTGACTAAAATCAACCCTCCTATTGTTCCAAGTAGAATTGTTGTTATTGATTTTTATGTCAATTAAGTTGTTATTGACAACCCAACGGTTAAAATCTCTTTATGAATATAAAATGCAAGATGTGTCTCCATATTTGTAGCAACTCGTCAATATTTCATTGAAGTCTCTCACTATTATTAGATTCTTTTTGGAAGTGACATGAGATGGTTGCCTAATTCTTTCTATACAATGAGTTTGTAGTAATTTCACATAGGACCATATCATTGGTGGTTATAAAGGTTAAGTTACTATTGATGCTTTTTATCCTACCTGATAACCAACTATTGTTATTACTTAATGGTTCATAAAATACTTTCCTAGGATTCCAAATGATTGCCAATCCTCCTAAAGCCCCAAAAGATTCAACTCTCTTTGCCTACAAAATTCCTATTTTATTGTTCATTTTTCTTACTTCTTCTAAGCTAAGTTTGATTTCTTGGATTAAAATTATCTTTGAGCTATATAATTTAAGATATATTTTTACTATTCTTTATTTGTTAGGGGCATCAATTTCCCTAATATTCCACATTGTAACCTTCATTGGCCCTTTTGAAGAACCTACCCTTTCCCTGCATAAAATGAGTTTGTGAATTTTGCCTGGGCCTCTGAATTTGCATTTTTAAATCTGAGTTCTATTACATATTTTTTACCTTTCTTCATTTTTTTCCTTCTATCCAATTTTAGTATTTTCATTCCATCATTTTTAGCTTCCAATCCAAGTTTATTTCTATCAATTCATTCTTTGTAGCTATTTATAGATCCAAATTTTGGTTTTCTTCTTCTCTAGTTTCTTCTCTTAAAGCCCTATGTATCTTCCTATTGAGATTTAGTATCTCCTCAACATCATGTTCAAATATTATCATTTTCTTATTTGTCGGAGATTTGAACTCTTGAAAGCCTTTGTGCATTTGGATTGTGGGATCTATCTCTTGAATTTTATCCTTCTCTAAGAAATTCACTACTTTGACATCCTCTGATGACATTATCTCAAATCCATATTATTCTTCTTATTTTTTAATCCAAGCTCAATGTATATTCCATTTTAGTTTTTCTCTCAATTTGGTTGAAGAGTTCCTATCTATAGTATTCAACCTGTTCTTTTTCATTTTTTGTTGTAACAAAGTTTGTATCTTTGTTGATTGCTACCAATTCAGTTGAGTGTTATTAATTTAGTTGATACTATAAATTCCTTGTTTTCAACTTTGTTGGTTGAGGGATCTATTATTATTTTTTGTGCATTTAGTGCCTCTTTCCATAAGTAAAGTTGGTTGCATACATTATTGTAAACAAAGGTGATATACTAGAGCATTTCATTTAGTATCCTCATATTTTCCTTAACTTATTTCACGTAGCTGATTTGGTGTTGATAAGAAATGTCATTTTTCATTATTTTCCTTATTTAAATAGACATTTTCTTGGATTAATCTTTGTGCCTCTATGTTCTTCTTTTTTGCATTACATGTTCCATTTTTTCCCTACTTTCAATACTATTGTTTTCTTCTTCTGGTTAAGGTTGCTTTTGTTATGTATTTACTTGGGTTCCCTATGGAATCTTTATCTCAAGATCTTATTCATCTTTTATGATCTCTCCTTCCTCAATATCCCTATTGGATACAAATTTATAACTAATTATATGATTCTTTGGTTCTACTTGTCATTTTCTCCCTATCCGAGTTCATAATATCTTTCCCTTTAGTATTTATTTTTCTAATTGAAATGGGGAGCTTTTAAGGATGATAGTGGATAATTATTTTTGAGATTGGACATATGAAGGGCATAGTTTATGGATTCTACTTCAAAGTTATATTTGATTTCTTGATCATATAGTGCAATATCCTAGATGTGCCCTTTGTAGGTTGTGGGTATGAAGTTGTAGAGTGATCTATTTGTGATAATCTTAATGGGATTAATTAATTTGGTATCGGCCTTGATATTAGCTAATAGATTGATTTCATTGGAGTTCAAAAATAGGTTTATCCCTATAAGTTCTCCTATAGAATTACCAATATGCTTAATGATTTTATTGTGAAGTAGTTCTAGTTGAAAAAAATGATTATTACCCATGTAGGAATTAATGTATGATTTAAATTATTTACATTGAGATTAGGTTTCCATTTGAAGAATTTAATGCTATAACCATCATGAAACAAACTAGCCCATATAACAGTTCATTCTCAATGCTTATATTTTTGCATAACATGATATTCAAATTTCTAGAAAGGGGTGTGATACCTACCTAGTCGCCTAGTGCATTTTAGAAGCATTTGATTATATTATCCATTTTCATGTTGGGACCATTCCAAAAGTCAAAGAGGCCCAAAGATCTACATTGAAACCAACATTCCTCTATGTGGATATTGCTAATAATGATTGTATTAACATTATTTTCCTCACTACTAGTGCAACTTTCTTGTACCTATTTTGAAAGATCTACTATTGGAGAGGTCTTATTAGCAATGTCTATTGTATCACTAAACCTAACCCTTCTTTTATAGAAACCATATATTAAGGTAGAATTGAGTTTAAGAAAAGTGTGATTGATTCAAAACAATCTCCTTGTTTGGCATTGATGGCAACACATCTAAAATATACCATCCTATACCAACATCATCAATTGTAGTCATTCTTGGCAACACATATCAACACATCTACTTTGCTATTTTAGTTTCCCCCTTTGATTATACTTTTTCTTCTTCATTCATCTTTTATTTGTTATTGGCCGCCTCTTCTCCATGATTCTCAAGTACTCATTCTCTTTACAATATCTATTTACCTTCATCATATTTTCCCTCTTACTTGTTCATCAACCCCCTTCAACACATTCTCCCCCTTTGAAAACAATGCAAAAGGTATCTCAAAACTAATTTATTGTGGAGTTATACCATAAATCTTTCTTGTATTGATTACTACTATTTTCTCACATATTTCACTTTCTTCACAACTTTAGTATGCTCCTAAAGAGTGAGCATCAACATCAACTCATAGATAGATATTATGATAAAGTGTGAATTTATGCAACATGCATCTTCCTATTTTGAACATTAGATAGGGGAATGGCCCTTAGTTTACCTCTTAGGTACTCAAAAGTATCCTTAAGTAATGGTTTGGTGAAGATATCAATAATTTTCTCTATTGAATTCGTATACTCTAGCTTCACTTGTTTCTCTTGAACTTGTTCTCTCAAATAATGTTACTTGATCGATATGTTCTTTTTCTTTGAATGCATCATCAGGTTCTTTGAAATGTGTATAGTACTTTTATTATCATGGTATATTGTCATAAGATCATTTAATTCCTTTTGTATCCCTTCAAGTAATTGTTTGATCCACAAACTATTTGAAAAGTTAATTGTAGTAGCAACATACTCAGCCTCATTAGTAGATTGTAAAATGCAACTTTGATTTTTTACTTATTCATGTAACCAATCTTTCTTCTAAAAAAATCTCCTCTAGTTGTGCTTTTTTATTATCATCCATTACCTACCCAATCAACATCACTTATACTTCTAGAGACAAAATGTCCATTATTTCTATACCATATACCATATCCTTCATTCCTTTCAAATATCTAAAGATTCTCTTCACAATAGTCATGTGTCTCTTTAGAATTAGCAAAAAATCTTGCCACTATACCAATATCATGAGCAATATTAGGTCTACTATGTACCACATACTGTAGATTACCAATCAATCATGTATACAAGGTCTCATCTATCTTAGTAGAGTCATATTCCTTTGATAATTTGTATCTAGTTATCATCGATGTCCCAACTAGTCTTGAGTTTTCCATCCCAAAGGTTATCATGATCTCCTTAATATACTTTGATTGTATAATGTATATCCCATTTTTATTCTATTGTACTTCTAATCCAATGAAGAATTTGATTTCACCTATCATTGATATCTCAAATTTCTTTCTCATTTTATCGGCAAATAATCTACCCATTAGCTCATTTACTCAAAATATGATCTCATCAACAAAAATCCCAGCCAATAATACCCTATCATTAGATTCACTTTTCAAGTACAAGGTATTATTCTCACTAGTTCTAATAAAACCAATTCTCATTAAATGAGAGTGGAGTCTTTCATACCATGCTCAGGATGCTTTCTCAAACCATACACTACCTTGCACAATTTACATATGATGTTCTTCTTGTCTTTGTCAACAAGTCATTTAGGTTGTTCAATGTATACTTTTTCCAATATTCAATTAAAAAATGAACATTTAATATCCATTTGATAAACCTTGAATTCTTTATAAACAACATATGCAAGTAAAATTCTCACATTGTCTAGTCTAGCAACAGGGGAAAATGTCTCACCATAATCAATTCCTTCTTCTTGAGTATATCATTTACATAATCATATTGCTTTGTTCCTTGTCGTTTGTCCATTTTCATTTAGCTTGTTCCTAAAAATCCATTTAGTACCAATAACATTTTTATCTTTAGGTCTTGGTACCAATGTCTAAGTGTTGTTCTTTTCAATCTGGTCAATCTCTTCGTTCATTGCTCAAATCCAATCTTCATTATCTAGTGCATTCTTGATTGTTCTTGGCTTATATTTAGAAATCAAACATGCATTCTCTCTTAACTTACTTCTTGTCATCACTCTTGCATTTTTGTTTCCAATTATCTGGTTCAATGAATGATTCCTTCTGACATACTTGTCTAAGACATGCTTGATTCTCTATTGTGCAACATTTTCTTTACTCTGTGGGGGTTCAACTGGTTTCTTAGTTTTAGTTTTATGTGGTTCAAGTAAAGTATCAAGAAAGTATTCCTCGACATATATAAATATTTGATAGTCCTCAAGTTCCTTTTTTATTTCTTCTTTATTCTTATTTGTGAACTCATCAATCCTTACATTTGCACTTTCCATAATTTTGTTAGTATCCTTATTCAAATATTTATAGGATTTTCTTCTTATGGAGTATCCTAGAAATATAACTCCATCTTTTTTAGATTCAAACTTTCCATTCCTAACATCTTTCAGTGTGTAACACCTACTTCCAAAGATTTTAAAAAATTTAACATTAGGTGTATGCCCACACCACAATTCATAAGGAGTTTTATTTGAACCTTTCTTTAATTGTACTCGGTTGAGGATTTAAAAAATGATACTTTTGGCTTCTCTCTAGAATGTTTACAAAATTCCTTTCTCAATCAATAGTGTTCTAGCATAGTCAACTATAGATCTTTTCCTTCTTTTAGCTATGCCATATTGTTGTGGAGTTCTTGGTGTAGACAATTGTCTTTTGATTACATTCTCATTACAAAAGGCAGTAAATTTATTAGAAATAAATCACCTCTTCTTTCAAATATTAAGAAATTTAGTTTCTTACCTTTTTTATTTTCAACCCTTTCCTTATACAATTTGAACATTTTAAATGTGTCACATTTTTCCTTCAAAAACATTATAGACATCATCGTAGAGTGGTCATCAACAAATAAAATAAAATATCGATCAACATAATAGCTTTTTACTTTCATAGGACCATAGAGATTGATATGAACCAACTCTAGTATATCATTAGATGAATAAGACTTGTATGAAAAACTTGACTTTGTCATTTTACTTATTTGACATTCCTTACACATCACTTTTTTAGGCTTGCATAACCTCAATAAACCTATATCTATTTGCTTCTTACTAATCTTGACTAGGTTATCCAAGTTAGCATAATAGAACCTTTTTAGGCCATAATCAAATATCTTCATTTATTTCTTCACTTCTTATAATAAGACATGTATTTGGAGTAGAATTAATATAGAATGGGTTACCTTTAGATTGATCGTCAAACTAATCAACTTTCCAGCAACTCATATTTTCACCTTTTAGTTAACAAACTCCAATCACTAACCTATGTCTTTTAGTTGTGCCACATTCAACAAATTGTATTTTGGTCCTTAAACCCAATGAGTATTATCGCATGAAATATTTTTATTCACAACAATGGATTTTTTTCCTTTGACAAAATATGGAGCATAATTACCAAGTCTAACATGTCTAGCATCATAGTCTTCTATATTTTCAAAAAATTTAGCATCACTAGTCATATGATGTGAACATCCACAATAAATAATCCATGTATTAGATTTATCAACTTGAGAAATGATGCAATGCAAAATCGGATGAACCCCCAATGGAGGTGATCTAGTTCCTAGCAAATATTTACACAACAGAAACATAATACAAGATGCAAGATTTGATACCAAACTCAACTCTTTATTCATAAAACAACTAACTACATGCAATTTGTTAGGCTATAAGGCCTTCTTGGTTACAACCAAATACAGAGCAAGTAATTATCCTACAAGATCCCTCAAGATCCAACCCAAAATCTTAGCTAGTCTAGATTTGTAACATAACAACACTTTGGTATAAACCTCCAACGATATCTAAACTTGTGCTCACAAACCACCAAGAAATCTCCTTCTCTTCCAAGATGCAACTACTATCTTTTCTCTCAATTTTCAAATCCAAATTTTGAAATTGAATCTCTACTCCCGTCTCCCTATGACTAAATCATCATCAATCCTACAACACTACCCGAGCCCTCCTTAAATACTTGCACGACCACAAGTCAACATGTTGTAATAGAATCATCTAGAACCCAAATAAATACAATATGCTTGAATTTGGCTTACAACCATTATTAAATACACATAAGATAAATAACCAAGACCTAAATAGACTCATACACATCCATACAATCAGTCCATGTCATGATCCTAAGCTACATGCATTAGATGCACCAAGTCAACTGATCAAATCCACAAGAACACCTTTAGAAAATGACATGAAAAAGTGTCAGCAAAACCACCAAGAAAGCCAAGCATTTTCGAGCAAGCATGACAATCAAGCTCCCACAAGTATTGCCAAGCTCCTCGAGTTTCTAAGTTCCTCGGTCAATACTACACTCCACGAATGACTGAGCACCACAAACTTCATTAAGCTTCTTTAGTGTCTGAGTGATCTCAACATTGCAATAATGAACTATCCCAATAATGATCAAGCAACATCCCTTGTTTGACTGAGTTCTCCAACTCCAAAGTCAAAACTAATGTAGCATACAGGATTGCAAACTACTCGAGGATGCTCCTACATCAAGAAATAAGGTATTTTTCATCTTGATATCTTTCCTCTTCTAAATCATCCTTCATAGAAACATAGACAACTTCCTTTCCTTCTTCTAGATCATCATATTCATCATCAGTTTGACCTTCCTCAACTAGGTAACATGAATTTTTTCCTTTGTCCTTTTTGTCTTTGAACTTTTAATATCTTTTCTCCCTTTTGTCCTTCTTATCTGATAAAGGGTGCTCCCCTTAATACCACAACAAACAATAGAAAAAGAGAACAACACAAATTTCAAGAATAAAATATGGGCTTCTTATTATCACCACAAATGCAGAATTATAGAATTACAATATGTAAATCCATATGGGTGCCTTCCTTACAACAATCTAAAAGAAAAATTTGCTACTATTACCCAGAATTGTCCTAGACAACTTACTAGCATTCCTTATATAAGAACTTTTAACCACTCAAGAAGGTTCTAGACACTAAGTCCTAACCCTTGAGGCTGACCAACCTCATATTATATCACTTCATTACACTTTATTATATAAGATTGACTCAAGAGAATTTCCAAATTACATTTTCAGATGGGTCCACTTCTGGAGACCATAACTAGCAAATCGTTGGACCTAAAGTTTGGATATAGCCAAAATTCGTACCAAAAAATCAGCAATGATTGCACCAATACATATGATATGATAATAAAACCCAACTGGTAGGGTTATATGTCTAAGATGAACCTCTACACATGAGACTAGAAAAATTTGAGTGCATAATACCAACTTATTAAAATTAGAAAGATCCCTCAAATAACAAGTCTATACAGGAATAACCCTTATTTAAAATACAAAAACTAGAAATAGAAATATTTTTCGGTGGTGCAAGATTTCCCTTACACCTAGGATGCTCTTGCATTAGACACCCAAGATAATTTGAGAAGTGGCCTTGTCATGTCTCAGGTAGTCAAAGGAAAACCAAGATGGTTAACCTCCTCCCATGTTAGCCATGATGAATCCTCCACTGGCCTCTCTTTCCATTTGACCAAATATTCTTTTTATGTTATGTTCCTTGTGCTTTTTCCTTCACAATTATCCAATATCTCCTTAATCTCTTTTGTAGTTGAAGTAGATGTCAAAATAATCCAGTGTACTTATGCAACTTCATCTCCATCACCTCCCTCATAATATTTTGTCAAATCTAAAATGTTAAACATTGGTGAAATATTTAGTTCAGCAGGCAACTCTACTTCATAAGTATTTTTGGAATCATGCTTTTTCATTATATTGCATGGTCTAAACTTCTTCATTTTCAACTTATTATATGTATAGAATATCTCCTTCCTCGAATGAACCATGACTTCATCTCCAATATGAAATTCCGTGTACCTCCTTTTCACATTAGCCTTAGCCTTATACTATGCATTCATCTTTGTAATGTGCTTTGTCAACTCCTCATGAATGTTCTTCAAATGTTCAACAAAATATTCTGCTTCAACACTACTTATTTCTCCTTTATCCAACTGCCCCAATTCATAAGTATTTATGGGACTTATCTCATATACAATCTAGAATGGTGACTTACCAGTACTCCTATTGACAAAATTATTGTATGCAAATTTTTCCCATGGGAAAATCAAATCCCAGCCTTTTGGCTTGTCTCCAACTTGACATCTTAGCGAATTCCCTAAACTGTAGTTCATAACTTATGTTTGTCATCAATCTATGGGTGATGTGATGAATTGAACTTCAAATATATCTTCAATTTCTTCCATAATGTATGCCAAAAATACCCAACAAACTTGGTATCTCAATAAAAAACTATACTCTTTGGAAGACCATGTAGTCTCACCACTTCTCTAAAAAATAACTTCGCCACATGAACAACATCACTAGTCTTCTTGTGGGGAATGAAATATGCCATTTTTGAAAATTTTTCAATGACCACAAATATGGAATCATGCCCTTACTATTTCCTTGGTAAACCAAGAATGAAATACATACTAATATCTTCCCATGGCTTCTCAAGTTCATGTAATGGCTAATATAACCCCATATTCTACTTCACTCCTTTTGCCATCTGTCATACTCAACAACTCTGTACAAACTTTTTCATATCTTGCTACAACTATGACTAGTGATAATTCTCACCAATCAAAGCAATACTTTTATCTCTACCAAAGTGTCTAGCCAATCCTCCACTATGCTTCTCCTTGATGAGATTCTCTCTCATGGAACTTTTGGGAATGCACAACTAACTTCCCTTAACAAACATACCATCTTGGATTATGAAATCCAACCACTTTCCTATCAAGTGTAACAATTTTTGTACAATATTTACAAGCCTCACCAAAATCGAGATCCTCTTGATACAAATTCTTGAGTTCTTTGAACCCAACCACCTCAATCTGCATCTTTGTTAGCAAAACTTGTCTTCTACTAAGAGCATCTACAACTCTCTTACACTACCAACCACCATATTTCAAAAACAATGTATAACTTTGTAAAAACTCAACCTATTTCAAATATCTTTGGTTCAATTTTCCTTAGCTATTTAAATATTGCAAAATCTTGATGATTAGTATACAAAACAAACTCTTTAGGAAGAAGATAGTGTCTCCACTTCTTCAACGTTGAACTATAACATAAAATTACTGATGATAAATATAATAGTTTCTTTTGGCATCATTCAATTCTCTCTAAAATATGTAAAATAGCTACCTTCTTGGCTCAAAACAACTCTTACTGTAGTACCACTAGCATCACAATCTACTTGAAACACCTTATTAAAATCTAGAAGTGCTAAAATAGGTTTCTCTGTAACTTTTTATTTCAATAGACTAAAACTAGCATTTGACCCTATAGTCCACTTAAATTCTTTCCTATCTCCTTTTATTAGTTCAGTCAAGGGTCCATAAATACTGCTAAAACCTTTGATAAATTTTCTATAAAAACTAGCTAGTCCATTAAAAGATCTTACTTTTGTTGCACTCCTTGGAGTAAGCCATTCAAGGATAGCCTTCACTTTCTTAGGGTCTGTTATGGTCCCACAATGCATGCCCCATTGCCTACTAGGAATGAGGGCCCCCTACTTTCTTCGAGTTTCTGAATTCATGATTCGAGATTCAGGAAAATGTTAAAGAGTCAAAAAATAAAATAAAAAACTTGAAAATCAGAAAAAGTCAAAAAATTGGAAAATCAGAAAAATCCAAAAAAAAAACATGCGCACCACATATAAGGCATGGGGTGCACACCACCTGCGTGGTCCACGCTGCGCACCCCATGGATAGGCAGGGTTATAAAAGTCCCCACCGCCCCCCAAAACCCCAAACTTCTTCCTTTTGCATTTCGTGCACTAGTTCACTGCTTTAGGTGAACATAATTCATCATTTTGGCACTTCGCACCCTCGCATGTGTTGCGACTGCACCCATTGTGCATGCTCCACATCAAACACGGCCCACGCACATACCATGCCATAGCTTGCATGTGCGCCTCCAAGACCCATCCATCGCGCAAGCCCATGCGCATTGACCCCTTCATGCCCATCCACCTTGCTTGTGCCCACACAGTGCGCTTGCTCCCATTGACTTAGCATCGTGTGCCCATTGACATCGTGCCACACGCGCTACTTGACCACATGTGCACCTCCTCTCCATCGAACGCAAATGCCACCTTTGTCACTCTTCACGCAAAGTGCAACCTCTACCATGATGCATTTTGTCAAAACCCTAGCTATGTGTGTGTCATGCGCCACTGCGCCACATGCCGTGAGCACCCCCTTTTGCCTTAAAAATCTAAAAACCAAAAAAAAAAAAAAAAATATATATATATATATATATATATAATAATAATAATAATAATAATAATAATAATAATAATAAAATGAAAATGTAATAGATGTAAAAAATAAATAAAGGCGCCCAAATTGAGTATCTCATTTTGTTTTTTTATGTTTATACTTTGTTGATAAAATTTGTGTGCTTTTGTGGATCTCACTATTTTTACTAATAAACATTTTTTCTCATGTCGTGCAGATATTATGACATCCACGTCTGGACAAAAAATGGCACCCAAGCGTGTTGTATTCAAGTTCCAAGGCATACCATCAAAGTTGAGGTTCCATGATGATCATGCAGAAATTAAAGATACTAATTTGGGGCATACAAACTTGGGAGAGTTCCTTAGAATTTGCAACAAACCTACTAAAAGATATGCTTTGGTATCTGCCTTGATCTATTTCGGGTTGGTAAGCGTAGCTTCACATCTAGTATCAGTGCAGTGAGTGGAGTTGATTATGACACTAGTACAACACTCTATCTCGGAGGAGAGAGTAGTTAAGAATGTAACTGGAGAAGTGGTCCTTGACCTCCAACCGAACAACATTGAGAGGGTCTTCCACCTCCTAAGGGTAGATCAATTCATCAGACTCTCCTATGAAGTAGTAGAGAGATGGTATAGGGAGCACCCAAAAGAAGCATCTAAAATCATCTAATCCTCATATCTCATTGAGAAAACTCCTTTGGGTAGGGTCACAGGAAAGGTGGACATGACTAGGGGATACATGAAGGAAGATATTGGCTATTCCATCATCCTTTTGAGTAGAGTCATGGGTTTACTAGTAGCTAGCCACCTTAGCACTTTCATGGTTAATTTCATTGAAACAATCAAGATGGCAAGGATGTCGTTGGACTAGGCCACCACACTAAGTGAGAATTTGTGTGAGCAATTGGGGGCAGTTATGGACAAGAAGAAGTTCTATATGACTTCTTACATGGTCTATCTTCTTGCAGCAAGGGCGACAAACTACCTTGATTTGTACAAAAGAGGGAGTATGTAGGATCCTAATACCTGGCCCTATATTTTCTACCCTCAGCTGGTGAGGAAGAAGCTCTCAGCACTGAGCAAGGAGTACAGAATCGTGAATGACACATTCATTTTCACGGTCATCTAATTCATAGAGGGTGATTACGCAAAGAGGTTATTCGATGAAGAAAAATAATAAATAACAGCTCTCGGGGCCTACTTTATTCAATTTAAGACATTTACATATCTACAGGTAGTTGGTGCCTTTTTCAACCCCAAGAAGTTCCCCAGATATCCAAGTGACAAATTGGTGTTATTGGAGATTGCTTGATAGATTGAGTCTGCATATAAGAGGGTGAAGAGACAAAGGAGACCTTGCTGGACATGGCCCCTAGTCATTGGACTGTATCAAGTCAAACTGAAGCAAGATATTTTATCTTTCGAGTGGGAATGGGAGAATTATCCCCTTGAAGAGTACAATTTCCCTAGGCTCTATTTTGAGAATATTGGGAGAGTGGAGAGTCTGGTTGGTAAGGAGTTCCACCATGAAGATGCTATTGAAGATCATTGGATGAATGCAACAAATGACTATGATGTCTGCATAAGGGACTATTGTAGGATGACCTTGTATCTAGTAGAGAAGGCTCTCAAGTTGAACATCCGAGAGGAAATAAGGCAATTGGATTCACGGGAGCTATTGGACCCGCTGTTCAACTTAGATAAAATAGGAGGAAGGCCCATCATGAATTTCGAGGTTGACAAGGAGGAGGGCGATGATATTAATCATTGGGCAAGGCACATAGTTAGAATGACTAAGGATTGGTTGAAGAAGCCTTTTCAACTTGATTTGATACCTGACACTATGGTCTTTCATGCTCAAGCCTACCCTGAGAGAGGTAGAGGGAAGAAAGTTACAATTCCTACCTTTGTGGCCCAATCTCTTATCAGGCTAGAGACAATATACCAACTTGACCACCCGATTGGATACTATCATCCTCCAGAGAGGACGGGAAAGAACAAAAGGAAGAGGACCTCTCCTCAAAGGATTCAAACTGAACAGGGTGAAGCACAAGTACCTCCCAGCAACAGGAAGAGAGTGTATAAGGGTCCAAGGATACTGGTGCCTCCCAAGTCTAGGATGACCCTCAATTACCTCCCTTTGTGCCTAGCCAATCAAAAGAGGGGGAGAGTCAATAGGTTTCCATTCCTCCTTCACAAGAAGAGCCAGCATCCCCTTCTGCCTCTACAAAACAAAAGAGGATTAAAATCTGAATGAAGAAAAGGCAAAGGGTGACTAGGAGAATGGCACCTTTCCCATCTATCCCTAAAACCATTCTGGAAGGAGAAGAGGAAGAAGGAGAAGAAGAGGAGATAGACAAAGAAGAGTAGCTACCCCTACAGAGAAGAACCAGGCTAGCCAGAGCCATAGAGAAAGAAAGGCGAAGTACCACAGGAGTGTCGCCATCCACCCTAGTAGGACCCTTGGAAGTCTCTTCTTCAGAAGATGAGGTACAACAATGGGTAGATGAGTAGAGTGAAGAGGGTGATGACATTTTTAAAATGTTAGATTTTGATTTTATGCCCATGGGAATAGAACTAGTTGGGGATAAGATCAGGGATACCCCTATGAGTGAACCTCAACAAGAAGACTAGATGCAGATGCTGCCAAATTCACAGGGTCCCTATCTTACTCCACCATCTCCACCACAAGTCATGGTGGCAGATAAAGGCTTGGTTACTCCTCCCCCTAGAGTTCAAAAGAGGAATAGGTTCAGGAACCATCACATAGGGAGGAACTAGAACAAATGGTGACCGATGAAGTGTCAAAAGAGGGACAAATGGTCGAATATTCTCAACCACCTTCCCATGAAACTAAAGTGTAAACTATAGGGTCTATGAAAATAGAGGCCGCAAAAGAAGAGCCCTTACAAAGGGAAACAACCCCGAGGAGGAGCGATAAAGGAAAGGAGGTAGCAAAACATACTCCTTCGTCATTGAGAGGTAGGTCTCTCGCTGAGCACATTCCAAGATGGATCTAGAAAGAAGTAATGAGGAGTACCAGGCCTTAATTTTGAGCTACTAAAGAAGACATTTTTTAGATTGCAAAGATTTTAAATAAACTTGAGTCTCCATTGCATGAGGCAAGACTGTTGGCCTTCATTACCAATACATGGAATCAGGAATTGTTTGCGCAAGTGGTTGTCCCTCCTGAAGACACAAATGTGGAAAGCCTTGGTCCCCAAGATTATCAATTAAAAGAGACCATGCTTGGGAGACCTACACAAGATACAACCTAATTGATGGTGACTTTGGGAATTAAGGAGATCTTTAGAAGCATGGAACAGGAAGAGGTTGAACTCCAAGCACTTCAAAGGCAGAATGAAATCCTGAAAGGATATTTAGCCAAAGTAGTTGGCCCTCTAGATCCTGAGTGCCCCGAGGAGACATTGAACACCATTCTCAGGGAAAGAGGGAGTGTATAGTCATATCCATTTTTGAAAGCCTGTCAACAATGGTGGGAAAGTTTTGAGGATAAAGGAATTTTGATTATTCAAGGGAACCTAAAGTTACTGCATGCTACACAGGAGAACATGAATAAAATGGTAGCAATTTTGAAGCAAGACTTTAGCATCATGGATGAAGTAAGGGCCTGGAGCAAGGACTTACAAATTTTGTAGACAATAAAGGGATAGAGGTATAGGATTTTGGTAGATGTTTATATTACTGAAGAATTAGATTTGATTGATGATTGGATAGAGAAAATTGCGGATAGTAATAAAGTGATGGAAACATTACACGTGGAGATTCATCGGCTCAAGGATCAACCTCGAGAGTGGATTTTGGAAGTAGAAAAGCATTATGGCGATGCTTGTTTAGATATTTTTGAGGATGAAGAATGAGAGAAGTTATTACTTGTAGAAGTAGTGGTGGAGAATTTTAAGAAGATTTTTGTGGAAGCTACTAATGACGAAGATATCCAGCAAGCCTTCAGGACTAAAGAAGCTTTATTAGAATTGGATACCAAACTTAGGGATTTTGCTGACACCCAAATTGAGGTAGACAATTACAGGCAAAAGGTCAAGGACAAGTATGAGGCTTTGGATTTACCAGATGCGGCTAAAATTACTAAGCTTATAGAGAAATTCAAGGGCAAACAACATAGCTTTGGGATGAAGAAGAACAAAACCTAGATACCAAATTTTCAATTTTGACACTTAGTAAAATTTTGAGATTTTGGACCATTTTGAGGTGCGCAGCTCTACAGGTACGCAGGTCCACAACTCTGTAGGTGCACATTTTTGAAAGTTCTACTGACAGTTAACTATCAGTTCCAAGAATAGAGCTTTCCATGCATCGAAAGTGCATTTTGATGACAGTTTAACTCTGACAAATGCCCTGTGAAGGATCAACTTCTAATTTTGGCACTTCTAGACACTTCCACTTGGACTCGAAGCTTTCTCATTCTTTCTTCTCTCATATTTCTTTATTTTTAACATGTAAAAGGCTCATGCATCCAATTAATGAATAAAATATAGATGGAGTCCTACTTAGCACCAATTAGATTGTAGTTTGTATATAATTAGTTTATTTTGTTAATTAAAAGAATTTTATTGTACAAAAGATATCTCTTCCTCTCAACACAAATTGAGGAGACGATTTCTTGTAAATACCCCATTGTAATATGTAATGAGGGCCGCCGTTATTTTACAATCAAATTATGCTTTTGGTGCTCACATTTGGAGTGTAGTAATTCTTGCCTGAATGTGTCATTGTTTTGTGAATTATATTCATGGAATTGTGATTGAGCAAAAGGTTTATTGCTTTGTTTCTGGTTGTGCATTTTATTAGTTCTAGTGTTTCTTATGGTATTGACGAATTCTGCTACATAACTAGGCTGAAAAGAAATCATTGAATTGTGCTCACATAAATTTTCATCTTGCATGAGTGTACTTTCCATGGCCTTGTGATCTGATGAAGGATGAAACATCATATGCTGATTAAGTTTCTCACTAATGATTGCATCAGTGGAATCAAGGAAGCACTACTCCTTCTTTCATTGGTTATCTGCCAATCTCTTTGAAAGCTTAATTCGTAGATGTGTTGTTCTTCATAACTTATGTCCATTAGGAATTTTCAATTTCATGTTATTTACTTTCAAGATTTGTTATTTTCTTTGCTAACCCCCTTTGTTAGATTAGGAATTCATTCTAGTTGCATTGTTAGCTTGCATTCATTAGAAAAACCATAAAAAATACAAAAGCATAGTTCTTTGTTTTTTGTATTATTTTGAAGCAGTGTGCAGATTCTTCATCTCATTCTAAAATCAAAATGAACCACCAAAGGCCTTCTTTTGAACAATCACATTTATCTTCAACTGAACGGATTCTAGTAGGTCGTGAGACCAACTCGAAACCTTGGAGTTGATTCACAAAATTAGTTTTTCAAGAGAGGAGTTTGCAAGAATTTTTGTTGTTTAGCATCATGCATAATGACAACTCAACAAGGTCCATTTTTAGACCTTGTGAAGATACTACAAATCCCAAGTACACCAACTCCTTCACAAAAGTGTACTTCTTCAAATTTATCAGCAATTTTTCCTCCCTTGTCTTGTCAAACACCTTACGAATGTGCATCAAATGCTCCTCCAATGTCTTACTAAAGATCAAAATATCATCTAGTTAAAAAATGACAAACTTACCTAGAAACTCCTTTAATACCTCATTCATAAGCCTCATGAAAGTGCTTAGTGCATTGGTTATCCCAAAAGGCATGACTAACCACTCATACAATTCTTCCCTTGTCTTGAAGGTATTCTTCCACTCATCTGCTTTTCTAATACAAATATGATGGTACCAACTCTTTTGACCTATCTTTGTGAAATGCACAACTCCACTCAAATAGTCCATAATGTCATCCATCTATGGCAATGGAAATCAATACTTTAATGTGATTTTGTTGATAGCTCAAGAATCTATACACATCCTCCATTCTCCATTATTCTTTGCTACTAATATTGTTGGTACAAAATATGCACTTAGACTCTCTCAAATCAACTCCTGCATTAACTTATGCACTTGTCTATTAAATTCTTTGCTTTCTACTAGTGTCATTTTGTGTGCTTCCTTATTTAGCAAACTGGCTCCTAGAATCAAGTCCATCTAATGACAGGTCTTCCTCACTGGGGCTAATCCATCAAGTACATTATCTAACACAATATCAAGAAACTCTCCCAAAATGTCTGCCACTTCTACATGTACCTCCTCTACTTCACCTTTACCATCTTTTGAAATTATAGAAAAACACATATCATCATGCCTCATATCCTCAAGAAAATCATTTCCATCAATAAAATATATTCTAGTAGCACTACATACCTTTTCTTCTTTCTCCTTCAATAGCTTCAACTTATGTTCACTCCATCCTTTGTTAGAGAGTAGGTATTTGTACACCCATCATGTACAATATGCCTATCAAAGTGTCATGGCCTACCTATAAACATATGACATATGTCCATAGGTATGATATCACAAAGCACCCTATCCTTGTAGCTTCCTATCTTGAACTTCACTAGGCATTGCTCATTGACCATGACCTTGTGGTCATCCTGCACCAAGGCAATATGATATGGATGTGGATGTTTTTTCCTCTTGAGATTTAACATTGTGACCATTTTTTTTCGATATCAGATTGTTATTGCTTCCACCTTCAATGATCACATCACAACACTTACCTTTACATTTGCACCTTGTGGAAAATAAGCTCCTCATTTGACGAGGTTCATTCTCACCACTCAACAAGACTCTTTTGTTAGCTAGTACTTCTCCTCTTTTAACATCTTCATAATGTGATGTCTTGGCATCTTCATCAACATGCACTACTCTATCCTAGCCTCCATTTCTTCTATTAGTCCATCTTTGGCATTGGAAACACTCAGATGATTTATGCCCTTCTTCTCCACAGTGAAAGAATTTTCCATAGAAACCTCCTCTTCCATATCCTTGTCCTCTTCCTCTTCCTCTCCAATGTCCATTGTTCTGATCATGGAAATTTTTGGAATTATTTCCCCTTTGGTTCAAATTGCTACTAATGGCCTCATCTTTGTTCTTCTAATCATTATTTTGGCCTCCATAAGATCGTCTGCTAGATCTTCCCCATGACCTCTTCCACTATTTTTGTTATCAAACTTCTTGTTCAAAATTTCTTCAACTCTTAGGGCAACCTGGTCTACCTCTTCAATACTATTCATTCAGACCAGATTCAATTCCTCTTGAATACTTGGCCTTAACCCGTTAATGTAATAGGAAACTTTCTCCTTTTTAGCTTCTTCATGGCCTATTCTAATGAGAACTCGGTAGAAATCCTTAATATACTCTTGAATAGATCTTCCATCTTGATTAAACCCTTCTATTTTCTTCAATATATCAAGCTCTAAATCCACATAAATGAATTTCCACTTTAATTTGGCTATCATCTTGTCCCATCTCATGATTTTGTCCTTTCCTCTTTTATTTCGCTCCAATTTGATCTCCTGGCACCGAATCTTTGCATGACCCTTCATTTTTACCTATGCAAATTTGACCCTTTCTGGATATTTGATATCTTCATACTTAAAGCATTCCTCCAATTCATTGATCCAATCAATCAACTCCTCAGGGTTAAGATTTTTCAAAAGTGTGGGAATCTCAAATTTAGGTCTTTCCCAATCTTGGAAATGACCTTAAAAGCATCTCTTCTTCTGGGTTCAAAACTGCCTCTTATTCAACATTTTCTTCTTCTCTTCTTCATCATCACTTTCATCTCTTATGACAAGATTTATTCTTCTACATGTTTGTTCGTCCAATGCTTGCATCTATCTCTAGAGGGCTCTAAAACCATCTAGCATGACACCTATGACTCTTCCACCATGATCTCTTCATGGAGGCATTTTTGTGCTTCTGGTGAACCCTAGTGCAAACTTCCTCACAATTAGTGATCTGTCTACACACTCAACCTAAACCATGGTCTTGGTGCAAACTGCCTCCCAATTGACAATCTGTTTGCACACTCAAGAACGCCTAGCTCTGATACCACTTGATAAAGGGTACTCCCCTTAATACCACATTAACAATAGAAACAAAAAACAACAGAAATTTTGAGAATAGAATACGGGCTTCTTATTGTCATTACAAATATAGAGTTAAAGAACTATAATATGGAAACCCACGTGGGTGCCTTCCTTACAAGATTCTACAAGACAAAGTTGCTACTATCACCCATAACTATCTTAGACAACCCTACAAGCCTTCCTTATATAGGCACTTTTAACCACCCAAGAAGGTTCTAGACACTATGCCTTAACCCTTAAGACTGACCAACCTCATATTATATCATGTCATTACACTTTATTACATAAGATTAACTCAAGATAATTTACAAATTACATTTTTAGATGGGTCCACTTCTGGAGACCATAACTAGTAGACCGTTAACCCGATGGGCTATTACAACCCCATTCTAGAATCCTTAGCTAGTGATATACAATGACTAATCAAACAAGCTTCCATTAGGAAAGGTCTTGCCTCATTCAATAGCTATTTAGGCATTCATCATTGGACATGAAGTTTGGATAGCCAAAATTCTTATTGGAAAATTTGCAATAACTGCACCAATACATATTTTATGACAATAAAACTCAATTGATAGGCTAATATATCTAAGTTAAACCTCCACATATGTGATTAGAACAATCCGAGCACATAATACCAACTTACCAACATTAGAAAGCTCCCTCAAACAAAAACTCTGTATAGGAATAACCCTTTTTTAAAAACACAAAAATTGGAAAATTGGAAATAGAAATATTTTTGGGTAATGCAAGATAGCCCTTATACATAGGGTTATCTTGAATCATTATCATTCTTGTCATTGTTAGGACTATTAGAAATAGATAATACTGAGGAGCGGAGGGGGGGGGTGGTGGGTGAATCCATATTCTACAAACTTTTTCCCACAACTGGATAGTATTAATTACTTTACAACATGCATATGAAAGTAAACCAATAATGTTGAACAGTAAATAAAACCATACACAAAGAGATCTCATAACATCATTTTTTTAAACTAGAGAAATCCTAACTGAGGGAAAACCTCGGTGGGGATGGCACCCACAAAATATCCACTGAACAAAAGAATCATGTTAAGGATATTGACCTTGTTAGGAGTTTGAATTGCATATAGTGTCTTGGTCCTTGTTAGAGGACTATGCCCTATTAAAAGCCTCAATTCTATTAGGAGTTGCTTCAAACCTGTTAGGATTTGGTAATAGAATTACAACTATATGCATGAAGAGCCCACTACCCTAACATGCAATTATACAATATAGTGCCTTTATACAACATGAGATAGATGTAAAAACATCTTTATTGCTAACTATTATACTTCACACAGCTTTGATCTGACATCAAAATTTGCATCACATATCTCTCATACAAGTTCAAATTTCATATACATAGGTCTCATACTCATCATATACTTTGCATTCACATTACATCACATCTCACATACATCACATACTTCGCATGAAATGATTCTTTACTTATACTCTTTTCTTTGACAAAAACTCTTATGTAGTCGGCTTGATGCATTCACACACTATGAAAAATTAGGGTAAACATCTAGGATTTTGTCCCTACATAATTTAAGTAATTATTTTTTAATCAAAATAATTCCTCAACACTTTATTCCTCTAATTCTACAATATTCTATTGAGTATACTACCTTTACTGGTGTTTGACCTACAACTTTGTCTGTACTATTCATACTAATCTGCACACTTAAGTACATCAATATGACACTTTTTTGTACCTATCCTTAACTTCACATGTGCCAAATATATATGTAACCTTCACAACACCAGAAACTATCTCTGCACTGCTAGTGAAATTGTCTAATACTTACAATTTTATGTCTTTGACTATAGAATCTTCAACTGTTTAACCTACCATCTCATCCTAAGATATATGTTTCCATAAATGACAACCCTAACTCATCCTACCTAGCCATATTTCCAAAAATATCCCCCTTTGGCATTGATGACAACATATGGGAAAATTGGCCAAGTTCCAAAATGTTATACAAAAAGAAATTTTCAAAACTGGCCTGCAAAACTTTACAAAATTTCAAAATTATAAAATTATGTGGATCATTACACTTATAACCATCTTCTTTATAACTCCTAATACAATATAATATTAAGTAACATTTCTTCCCCTTAGTATATAATTATTTCTATACATACTGGTACTCTATACAATTCTATACAATTTTCTTCCTTCTCCCCCTTTAACATCAATGACAAAGGTGTCACAACTTATTTACATATCAAAATTGTGTTTCAATATCTCTTCTTAGGCTGGAAAGCGAGAAATACAACCACCAAAACTAACTACAAGACTCTTCATGTTCTTCTCACACAAGTCCTTGATTCCTTCTGAAATGTTGAGAAGAGCGCACAATCTATAGGATTCTATCAAAAGATGTCTTGACAGAAAAACATTCCTCCCATTGACACTCAATCATTCTTAATTTCATAGATAGGTGTTCTCTTAGAAGTGAGAACCTCTATGTTATCCTTGCTTTCCTATCTTCCAACAAACTTATATCATCATAAGTCTGGCTATTCTATGCTTCAATTGATTCAATCTACACACCGAGTCGATTTAAATGGTTGGCCAATGCTTCTACCTCTACCCACTTCCCTTTAAGTTCACTATCAATGTCTTTTGTGAAACTAAAAGACATCACACACTTTGCATATAGATCTTTTCCTTCAAGTTCACATTTTCTTAATGTCTTGATGCATGTATCAAGAGTTAATAAGTCATTTATGATGTTCTAACAAACAATCTCAAACATCTGCACATCATGCTTGGTTTGAGTCAAACATATGTGCATCATGCTTGGTTTGAGCTTGTGTTGCTGCAATCTCTGACAAACTTGTGAATTCAACATCAAATGTTTGAATTACAACTTTGGCTCTATCATTAGGGTTTGGATCAAGTGATTTCACAGGAATGACTCCCTACAATTTGTCAGTTACCTCCATAAGAGTTTTCTATAAAATCTTGGCCTATTTGTTCTTGTTGATAATCTTACTAAGGGATGATATCAACTCTGATTGATCATCATCATCATCAGAACTAGTAACTGTAGCTAAGGTGAGAGATGTGCTGGGTGCACTTGGCTTCTCATCTTCCTCTGCTTTCTTCTTCCTCTGTTCTTGCTCTCTTCTCTTTTCCTCATCCTCTTTCTTCTTTTCCTCATCCTCTCTTCTGATTTCTTCGTCCTTTTTCTTCTTTTCCTCATTTTCTTCCTATTTATTTTCATCATTTTCTCTTTGATTCTTCTTCCTTTCTTCTTCTCTCTTTTCATTTTCTTTTGCCTCAATATTTCTCTCCTCCTCCTCCTCCTCATCTGAGCTAGAGTAATCAATGATATTGCTAACAATGTTTAGTCCAAGATCCTTGAAAGGATCTTCTGCAATGTTTACTATCACACTTCTAGTATCAACTTGCATAATATCTATTCCAATGGAGATCTGCAAAGATAGATCTGCCATCTGAGTGTCCTTATCTTTCACTTTTGCTGTTGCTGGAGTACTCTGTTCAATAGACATAGGGATTTCTCCCCCTAACTTCATGCTCACTTCTTTGGTTACATAAGTCATGTACTTTAACAATGGCTTCTTATGTCTCCTTATTTATCTATTCATAATTACCTCCCATCAAAAAGAATATCTCTTCTTTTATTTCTCATTAGGGGCTCAATACCCTTCATTATATCTTGCATGTCTTCATCACTATTGACATTGCAAAGCTTCTTGATCATATTTTCTCTTATTTACTTATCTTCACCAATAAATCTTCTTCTCATATTTATCAACCTATTATATACATCCTCTGGTATATGTCTTTGTACATATTCAAATCTTTTATTCTTCAAGATCATATTCCTTACTACTGTATTCTCTAACTGAATTCTATCGATATTATTATGCATACTATAAAACTTGTTCAACTAAATGAAATTATTGTCATTAATGATTTTCATATTCAAGTTCTCTACCTTTGGCTTCCAGGGTTTCTTTCTAGTGGTTATGCTTTCTTCTCCAACTACCTATTCTATAGGTCTATCCTCTTCATCATCAAATTCATCAAACCCATCTAATTCAAAGACTTCAAAGACTTTGTAAAATACTTGAATTTTGCAAAACTAGGATGTTTTCCACTTTGCACTATTATCAGTTCAAATTTGCCTTTACTTTCTGTCAAATCACTTTGAATTACTCCTTAATTCTTCACATGATCAAATGATACTCAAATTATTGTTCACATCCTTTAAATCTTTAAAATCAAACTTCACTATAATTGTACATCTACCAAAATTCATGAAATTGTTACTCTTTAACCAACAAACCTTTTTGTCTTCATTCTCCTTCATTTGATTGCCAAATGACTTGTGCTTTTAACCAGAGATTCCTTATAACCTTTACTACCTCATGCTAATGTCGTAACTCTCAAATTGACATCTACCTTATGTTCCATCTTTGTGATACTTTGTCTTTGATAAAAGGTACTTAATTCAAATAAGTCAAATTACACAATATGGTTGATTTCATTCGTTCTTCAAGTGCATCAAAAAATTATTCTTCTAAAACTATATGTGATCTTTTTGGATTTTTTCTCTTACAAATATTTCCTTTAATTCTTCAACATACTCTTTAGGTGCTTCCTTTTGACTATTAGTACTACCATTATCATTTCTTATGTCGTTTATGTTATTGTTCCTTATGTAGTTAGGATTCCTATTGAAATTTCTTCTATCCATTCTGATTATCTAGTGCTCTGCAATTCCTTACAATATGTCCAAGGTTGTTACATTTGAAACATACAATATGGTTCCTTAATCCATTAGGTCTTTCTCCATCATTGGATTTGATTTGTGATCTCCTTCTTTCATTACTAGCAGAGTTAGTATCCCTAAACATTCTACTACTTCCATTATTACTATCAAACTTAGGTTTCTTACAATTGACTGCTTTATGTCCAAAACCATGAAAATAATAACAGCAAAAATTAGTGATAGGTTTAAAAGAATTACTTGTACAATTTCTCTTTATATGACCAACTTCATTGCATATAAAACATCTACCTTTGAATTCATATCTATCCATCTTAGGTGGTTCAACTTTCTCTAAATGTTTTGGTTCATCATGTTTCTTAGGTTTATTAACTTTCTCAACTTCTTTAGATACTTTGGTAGATATGCTTGGCTCAATCCTATTATGAACAATTTCTTTAGGCTTAGGGGTTTCAACATCTAGATCTAGTTCCTTCCTAACTTTAGTTTTCTTGGCTAGTTTATGTCCAATAAGATATCCAAGACCTATCTTATCATAAGAAGATCTTTGGAAAAATATTTGTTCATCAATTTTCTCAGTACTGGAATAAAGCTTCTCTAGTTATTGCTTAGTCTGAGTTAACTCTCCTTTCACAATGGTATTGTACTTATCTAATTTTGCATGCTCTAATATGATAGAATCTAATTTAATGTCACTTGGGTTAAATGGGATCTTAGGTATGCATTCTCAGATTTTAGATCTAGTTCAAGCTTACTATCATCCCTCTTCAGACTTAAGTTCAACAATTTTCAACTCATGTTTCATGATCTCATTTTCTTTCTTAACGGTTGCTACTTCATCACTAGCAATAGCCTTCTCTTTTGATTCTTTTCTAGGCTGTAGGTAATCAATCTTATCTTTCAGTTTACCAATGTAATCTTTTGCATCTTCATATATTTCTTTCAGGTTGTCCCTTTCTTCTATAAGAAGATCAATTTTCTGTAGGGCTTCTTTGAGATTCCTCTTCAACTGTTCCATATCCATAGGGATTTTACTCAAGCTGTTAAACCTCTTTTGAGTAACTAAGCTTTGATAGCAATTGTTAGAAATAGATAATACTAAGAGAGGGGGGGGGGGGGGGTGTGAATCATTATTCTACAAACTTTTGCCAATAATTGAACATTATCAATTACTTTGCAACATGTATATGAAAGTAAACCAATAGTGTAGAACAATAAATAAAACCATACACAAAGAGAACTCATAATACCATATTTTGTTAACTAGGGAAATGTTGGGCAAGGGAAAACCCTAGTAGGGATGACACCCACAAAATGATCCACTAAACAAAAGAATCATGTTAATGATATTGACCCTGTTAGGAGTCTATGAATTACATACAGTGTCTCGGTCCTTGTTAGAGGACTAGGCCCTATTAAAAGCCTAAGCTCTATTAGGAGTTTCTTCAACCCTATTAGGAGTTGGTAATACAATTACAACTATATGCAACTAGAGCTCACTGCCCTAACATGCAATTATACAATATAGCACCTTTATACAAAATAGTATAGATACAAAAACCTCTTTATTGGTGATTGTTATACTTTGCATAGCTTTGATTTGACATCATAATTCACATAAAAAATCTCTCATAAAAGTTTGCATGTCATATACATAGTTATCATACTCATCATATACTTCACATCCACATTACATCACATCTCACATACATCACACACTTCACATGAAATGATTCTTTACTTGTACTCTTTTCTTCCACAGAAACTCTTATGTAGTCAGCTTGATGCATTCAAACGTCAAGAAAACTTATGGTAAACATCTAGGATGTCATCTCTACATAATTTACGTAATTATTTCGTAACCAAAATAATTCCTTAATACTTTAGTCCTCTATTTCTGCTATACTCTATTCTATTTTGCATACTACTTTTACTGGTGTTTGACCTATAACTTTCTTTCTATTATCTATATTGATTTGTTCACTTAGGTACATCATCATGACACTCTACTATACCTATCCTTAACTTCACATTTACTAATTATCTTTGTAGCCTTTACAATACCAGAAACTATCTCTACACTACTAATGAAACTGTCTAACACAGACAATTTTCTATCTTTGACTGTAGAATCTATCTTTGCATTGTTAGTGAAAGTGTCTAACACTTAGACAATTTTTTGTCTCTGATTATAGAATCTTCAACTATATAACCTACCATCTCATCCTAAGATATATGTTTCCATAAATGAAAACCTTAACTCATCCTACCTATCCATATTTCCAACAAGGACACCTAGATGCGATATGACCAATCTTATTGCAATTAAAATATTTCAAGGGTAATTTACCTTTATACTTTCCTCTTCCTCTTGTCAACCTCTTTGCCAACATTGCTTCAAATCATTCTATTTCTTTCTCCTTTAATAGTATTTTTTCATAGCTACTTCCACCTGAACTCTATAATGATTTTTCACTTTCTTTCCTTGAACTACCAATGGTTAGAGATGTCTTAACAAAATTTCAATCTTAGATATATTATTATCATGGTTGTTAAGTTCATATGTAGTTAGTCTACCAATCAAAGAATCAAGAGTAAGAATATTACCAAGTATGGATCTTAATTCCCCAAAAGCATAAACTCTAATAAAATTTATAAGTAGGAGAGATATGAAAACTTTTATTACCACATCTTCTTCACTTATGATTCTTGAAACTCCACTAATGACACTAGCTACTTCTTTGATTTTGTTGCTATAGTGAACAATTTTCTCACCTTCTTGCATTCTCATGTCATTAAAACTTCCTTTGAGACTCTCAACCTTCACTCTCAAAACATCTCGATCACCTCCATAAACAAGTGTAAGTTTGTACCACATCTCCTTTGTAGTGACATAGTTATTGATATCATCATATTTAGTATCAGGCAGGGTAGACACTATCTCAATCATCAAGGTGTTGTATTCCATCTTTTCCTTCATCTGCTACAAATTCATAGGACCAAGTGGTAGTAAAGTATAGTGATATTTAAAGTAAGAAAATGCATTGTCACCAATTCTAGATAGATACAACCTTCTCATTCTTTTCCATCAGAAGAAGTGTTCCTTGTTCAACTTGGGTACCTCTCTCTTATACATCTTTAGATCTTTGGCTCAAGTCTTTTAAACTTTTCTTTCTAAGCACTAGATGCTCTGATACCAATTTTTGGATAATAGAGAGGGGGGTGAATAAGTTATTAGAGGCCCTTTAAACAATTTTGTACATTTTAAAACTTATCAACAAATAATTAAATTAACTCATTAAAATAACTATACAACTTACAATAGTTCACAAATTAATGCAAATAAATACATGAAATAACATGCTACACATTAAATAACACATTAACACCAAAATTTAATGTGGAAAACCCAATTTGGGTAAAAACCACCATGGAATTATCACCTACAAAGAAATTCACTCTTTTGAACTGAGCTCGGTTAAGAGCCAACCCTATTAAAGGTTACAGATGCATTTTTTTGATGTGAACCTTTTAAGGGATTTTCACCAAAGATTAGCTAGATATGTTCACCCTATTCATGAGTGGCCTTACTAAATGACTTAGTACATTCATTAGAATGACACCTTACAATTAATTTACAAATATTAATGTTATATCCACTCGGTTAAGAGATTTTATACTACAATTGTTAGAAAGTAACAATGAAATGATATGTGAATATAGAAACTACCTTTGTCCATTCGAATCTCCTTCCTACTCAACCCTCTTCTGCAATCTCTTCTTTACTTGGTTTATCAACACACACACAACAAACACACACACACACACACACACACACACACACACACACACACACACACACACACACACACACACACATCATTCACCTCTTTTCTTTACTTGATTCACACTTTTCTCTACTTAATACATTGGTATGTTCTTTTCTCTACTATCACCAACTATTACCAGTTATCAACAACTTTAACCTTCTTTCTCTTCCTTTATATAAATGTTGTTTTTCCAATTAATCTCCTTCATTAGGTTTTCCTTGAATTCCTCTAGGTAAAATGTTTTATGCATTATGCTAGTTGTAGTTCACCTTGGAACTTGAACTTTTCTTAGATCTCAAACATTCCTTTCAATCTCTTCCATATGATCTTAACCAACCAAATTCATCCATAGATTTCACTAAAAAACTTGTTATCTTCCATACAATCTTCTAGAGTAATCTAAATTCACACTTGATGTCATCCCATAATTATTTTAACCAAAATTTTTCTCCTTTACTGAGTTGTGTTCTTCCTATATGAATAATCACATGTACTTGATTAACACCATTTACTCGATTACGACATCTTTCTGGATAATACTTGCTTTCTCATTTAACACTTACAATATTAGTTCTTAAACTAGTTATACTTAGTTTACTTCCACCAGTCAAGATCTCATCTTACCGACCACCATTTCTAGCTCAGTAGCACTTTCTTATTCCTTGTCCTCTCACTTCATAATTTCAAAACTTTCTGACCAATGAATGCAAATAACTTCCTCATCTTTCTAACTCTTCATAAAATCATGTAAAATAATCCAATAGATATTACCTTGTCAAAGACTAATTCATCAATGGCCTATTGAAGCTCATATACTTAACATTAGTATTGGACACAACTAATGTTGATGAATACAAGTGATGCTAATGAGGAACAAGGTTAGATAACTAATTAATGAAGTGTATGTAGAAGTGTTAAATATCATTGATGTTAGGTTGATTAATAGTATTGATTCATGTAAGTTGCAAATCATCTAAAGGATGTCATATTGAATAGAGAAGTGGATAGTAAAGTAAGAAGGTAAAATGAAGAAGTGATGTTAAGTGTGTGAACTTAATTGGGAAATTGATGAATTGGCCTATGGAAAGATAATATTGGTTTGATTGTTTAACATGATTTGATGAAGAGTTAATGTTGAAGCTAATGAAAGTTCAACCCCACAGCTCCCAAGAATCACTTACATACAAATACCTATCACAAAAAGAAAGAAGCAAAAGCTATGGAGGCTAGAATTTCCACATCCATAGTTGAGACATTATTGATGAGGAATTTTTTTTTCTATTATCAAAAGTGAATGAATTTTAATTACAAAGAGAGATCATCCTTATAAAGGAGATCAAAACCCTAATAGGTAACCAACCTAGGTTTTGTGATAATAATTAATAAAAAAAATTAATTATTATATGCCCAATGTTTAGCTTAAGTAAACTAGAGATAATAAGTGACTTAATAATTAAATCAATACAATTTAATTAATAAGAAAAAATTTATTACTCTAACACCCCCCCTTAAGATAAACTAAGGGAGTAGCTAAAAACCTAGAAATTACTACTGAAAGTAAATTTGGGTCCTGGCAAGAAAAGTTTGATGAGGTACCCAAGCATAACCAAATCTTTGAAAAGAGGAGAAATAGAGAAAACCACAAGGGAAAAACCCTACTCCAAAAAGAGATGGGAATAAGCTGAAAAGAACTAGTGAAGGATTGAAGAAGCCTCCAAACTAGGGAATGTCCTAGAAGATAGGAACAAAAGATGCTTATGAAAAACACCACCAAAGCATATAGAAACTACAAAGCTCTATTAGAATTAATTGTTGATCAAAAGAACCTCCACTAGAATAGAACCCAACTAGATAGAGAAGATTATAATTTGAATCAAATTAGGAGGTACAAAAAGGAAAATAACTAAACTTGAAGATACATATGACATGAAACACCAAAGCTTAAAGAGATGATCAATCAAATATGGAAGGTTGTAACCAAAGTAGGAACAAAGGGAAGAGTATCTATATGGTAAATGATCCATCTCATCGAAATGCATAGGTACCTAGCCACTACATCTGCCTAGTATATAGGAGCAAAAATTGAATACAGAGCTCATTCCTTTGAACCAAGGAAGCATAAGAAACAAGAGAAGAACCACCCCTAACGCAGATAGGGGTGAGGTGATAGGCAACTGGAAAAGTGTGCCAAAAGAACTACATGTCAAGGAACCATGTTCATGATGCATAAAAGAATACATATTTGTGTACCAAGGTGATCAATTTTAGACACGTTATGAGGCTAATGTCATGGATGAAATACTCACTGATAAAGGAAGATGGAAACAAAAGACAAACATCAACCCTCATGGCACTTTAATTAGAGTAGTGCATGTACAATGAGGCACAAGATATGGTGAATCCCAAGCATACAATAATCTGCATGAGTGTCCTCATATGATATTGTTCAAATCAAAAGGAAAAACAAGGAAAAATAATTGAAACAAAAATACATATGCAATATGACACTTTATCTTAGTGTGTTTGCAAGAATGCATAAAAATGATGTTTAAATAGAGCATTAAGACACACAAGGTTGATACAATAGATAATACAACCCATGATGAATTATTTGAAGCAAAGAAATCGATCCCTAGACCTGAAATAATCAAGATATCCACCAAAATGCAAAAATGCAATTTTTTTTTGAATATATTCATGTTTAGAGCAAAATTTGGAAAAACAACTAGCATCATTGGAAATATATTTGAAAAACCTTTCTAAAAATATAAATAATTCCCAAATCATAAATCAAATGCTCAAGATATGTCTCCCAGAGTGTAAAATTGTACCCTTGAATTTGATAGTAGAAAACACCATTAAAAAAACATCAAAACTAAAAATTACTTGCACCAACGGAACAGGCTCAGAACCAGCTTTTCGGTGATATCTTGTTTGCAAAAAAGAGAGTTTGGATGACCTAGTTACTGCTAAAAAACCATAAGTAGGTAAAAAAAACCCAAAAGGGCAAGCAAAGGTGAAGCACCTCGATTTCCATGCCAACATGCCTAAATTTTTGTACCAAAATACCTCAGTTTCCATGCCAAACTGCATTGGTTTCTATGTTGAAGTGTCTCAATTTTTGTGCAAACACACCTTAATTTTCTTGCCAACATGCATAGGTTGCCTCGATTTGTGTGCCAACAAATCTCAATTTATGTGCCAAAAATCTTGAGTGCTAAAAAATCTTGATTTCCATGCCAAAAATCATAAAATCACCACCTTGGGAAATGTGCCAAATTTGGTAGTAATTTTTTTAAAACCTCATATTCCAATTGTGTCCAAATTGGACAAATTTTATATGAAAATAAGAGTTCTCTGAGCTCAACAGTGAGCTTTGTTTGGGTCAGAGTGCACCAAATTTTTTTTTAACAAATGAAACCTTCTGAAAAAAAAAAACACATAGATCTAAAAGCCAAGCCAAAACTATCATAAATAGAATAGGGACATGAAGATCTAGAGCTCTGATACCATGTTGAAGTTGATGAAAGTTCAACTTGATAGCTCTCAAGATTCACTTGCATGCAGACACCTGTCACAAAAAGAGAGAAGCAAAAGCTATGGAGGGTGGAATTCCCAGATCCATAGTTGAGACATTCTTGATGAGAAAAAAAGAGAAATTGATATTATCAAAAAGTTAATGAATGCTAATTACAAAGAGAGATTGTCCTTATAAAGGAGATCAAAACCCTAATAGGTAACTAACCTAGGTTGCATGATAATAATTAATAAAAGAATTAATTATTATACGCCCAAAGTTTAACTTAAGTAAACTAGATATAATAAGTGAGTTAATAATTAAATCAATATGATTTTATTAATAAGAAAAAAATATTACTCTAACAGTTCAGATGATGCACAAGTAAGTTATTTTGGTCGGTAAAGAAGGAATGATGTTGTAAAGTGAAAAGTTAAGGAATAAGTGAGTTAGAGACAACTAGAAATAGTGGTTGATAAAAGAAGTAGAAGAAATGTTAAGTAAGTAAAGTTACTTTGAGAATAGTGTTATCGAGTAGGAGATATAACTGAGAAAAGGGATGTTACCAAGAAAGGATGGTAACTGAGCGAGCATAGTGCTAACCAAGTGTAATGTTAATTGAGTGATGGAAGTGTTCAACAAAGCATCAATAAAGAATGATTTTTTTTTGGAAGATCGAGTAAAGGATGACATCAAGTGAAGATATGGACTATTCTAGAAGATTCTAAGATAATGATGAGGTTAGTTAGCAAGATCAATAGATGAAATTGGCAAGGTAAAACCACATGTTGAAGATTCAAGACATGTTTTGAGATCCAAGAAATGTTCAAGTTCTTAGGTGAAGTTACAACTGACATGATCCATAAAACATTTTACCTTGTAGAAGATACATTGAATGTGAGTTGGTAATTGACCATGTGGATAATAGGAATTCATGGAAAATATAATAAATGTGATTAAGCAACAAAAATCTATCTATATAAGGAAGGACAAGAATGGAAACATTGTTGGTCTATTTTTTGGTCAATTTATTGATAAAGTTATTATAGAAAGGCATATCGAGAAGATCCAAAATGAAAATTACAGTGGATTGAAGAAGTTAATGTGATGGCCAGATAGTAATGAAAGATTTGAGCATAATGGAGATTTGAATGAGCAATGGTAGTTGCATATTTATCAGATCATTTTACTATTGTTCTCTAACCATTGTAGCAAAAATTCTCTTAACCGAGTAGAATTAAGAGTTCTATTTGTAAGTCCTTTTGTAAGGTGACATCCATTGAATGTTTCTTGAAGGGTGATAAGGTCTAAATGATCTTTGGTGAAAATCCCCTAACATGTCACATCTAACAAGTGTGTATGTAACTTTTGACAGGATTGGATCTTAACCGAGCTCACTTCAAAAGAGTGAATTATTTTTTGGGTGACAAGTCCTAGTTGATTTGTACCCTAATTGGGTTTCCGCATTAAAAATACTAGTGTTAATGTGTGCATGAATGTTTTACATGTTACTTCTTATTTACATGTAAAAAGTGTTGTTTACTACAATGATTCAGTTTAATGAGTTAGATCTCTTTGCTAAATGAATTTTGTGATAAGTTTAAGTTGTTAAAAGTAATGTGAATTATTTAAAGGGTCTAAGGATAACTTATTCATCCCCCTCAATTATCTAACAATCACTTCATCATTTTGTTTTCCAACTTTTACCAATATTTTATTTTCTCAATACCACATCCTTTAGATGATTTGAAAACTTACATAATTATGTGTAGTCAATAAGCTTGGCATCAGTGAAAATAACAATAGATCCAATTGTTCTACATTCCTTTTAGTGCTTATTTTTCTATCCTTTCTCGTCATCAACATCGGTTTATCAATTGTAGTAATAACTTGAGTGATTTAAGACTTGACTACTTGAATACTTTTGAAAGAAACATTGAGTTATGATCTTCTTCCTTTATTGTAGTCTCCTTTACTTGGTCTTCAATGAAGGAGAGAATATGTATACAATAGAGAAGATTGCCTTGGAAATGCCTTTGATTCTTGAATCTACTTTAGAAACCTTGAAATGCCAAAAATCTTGAAATTGCACTTAAAATTAGGATATGTGTTCATAATGGGTCTTTTCTCCCTAGAGGATGGGTAGGTTTCTTAAGTACCCCTCATAAACATTTTGGAGCTCAAATCTCAAACAAAGTTGATGGGAGCTTGAATTTTCTGGTCAACTATTAAGACCACCTTCCAAGTTAAGTCTTGGGTGAAACATTGGAGAATTAGTTGACTAGGTTGGTCTATTCCCTTTATTGTAGCCCAAAATTTGGACCATGGATCCTAATTAGAGAGGAGATTTCATAATAGAAAGAAAACTCAAAGTTGCAAAGTTGCAGTCTAAAAGTTAATACAAGAGCTCATACATGATAAAAATGGAATAAGCTACATAAAGAATTAAATAGTGATGTAATTGTAGGATGCCACATTCAGCCCCCATATATATACATATTTTGAGAGAGAGAGAGAGAGAGAGAGAGAGAGAGAGAGAGAGAGAGAGAGAGCATAACATAAAAATAAAATTAAACATAAACAAACAAAGACACCGAAAAAGAGACAAAAGACTACAAACTTTAAGCCTCTAGGAAATTTTATTTTTTTGTTATGAACATGTTTTAACAAATGAGGAAGAGGTTATGATCAATAATACACACTCTTCTATAGGAGAGAATATTGAATCAAGAGTAATAATTCCATATAAGAAAATAATGTCACATGATAAACAAATGTTACCCTATCAAGGAAAGTGGACCCTTTGAAAAAGAGAAATAGAAAAAGACAAAGGAAAAGATAAACATTATTTACTCTTAATTCAATGATGAATTTTGATAGACAAACAATCTCAAGCTAGTAAAAGATTGCAAACAAGAATAAAAATCCTTGTGCCAAATGTACCATCTTAAATTAAAAGCACTCAAATTTTAATGAATGTTTGGCACCCATTTAATGAGATTCCATCATTTATTTTCATTTATCTTCTATTTTTCCTCCATTTAAATAATTCATTTAATCTCATTAGACCTTTTATTAATTTAAAGGCCCCACTCCTAGCCAATGGGTTGGACCTTTATTTCTCTTAAATATTGTGTCATCATTTATTAATTAATTTAAATTAATTTGGGTCCTATCTTAGATAATAATTTATCTCCCTTGTAAATTAGTATTATGTCCTCTTATTTGTAAATGGGGGTAGACCTTTATTAATTCAAATTAATAATCCTTCATGTACTCCCACAAGAAATCTTATTATGACCAAAAATTTATTACTATACTTTAATATATGTCTTAGCTTATTTTAAAGTTCAAGGCATTGGCCACTTTGAGATATGTATAAAAGGGATCCTTCTTGTTTCATTTTCAAATCATGCATTCACAAGATTAAGCACTCTTGCTCAAGCACTCAAGCACTCACGCTCAAGTACTCAAGCACTGGTGTAGGAGAACCTAGAATAGGTTGTTAGCAAGAAAATAAGAGTCTTTGAGAGACTAAGGAGTAATGAGGTTCTTAAACTTGGGGTCCTTATGCATATGGATAAACCATGTAATGCTTTATAGGCAACTTGATGTAAGTAAAGAACTCCAAGGAGTGGGCATCTTCTCACTACACTACCATAAACTATTCCTATCAAATTGGTATTAAAACCATTTGATTTTGGGAGTTATAAGTGTATGTATGACTATGAAGGAGAATCCTCGGAAAACCTAGAGTTGATGAAAGAGAATCCTCCACAAGATCCACCATGGTAAAAAATGTAGAGTTAGCTAAGAAGGTTCAAAATCAAGATAAGGAAAACCTAGAGTTGGAATCAATGCTTGAGAAGAAAACACTCAAGATTGAAGCAGTGACCAACAAGGTCACCCAACAAGAGGAGCATGATAGGAAGAAGTAGCTAGTGTCTAATAAAGAGGAGGCACCCACACTTGATCTTGAAATATATGAGGAACCATTTATTAGAAAAATCAAGGACCTAAACTAAAAATCCTTGGAAGGAGTGCCACTATTTAGTGGAAAGTTGGATATAGATCATGTCTTAGAATAGTTGGGAGGCATGGAAAACTATCTTAAGAGTGAAAATGTGACAAAATCCTAGAAGGAAAAGGTAGAAAACACAAGAATGAGAGGAGTAGCTCTCACATGGTGGAAATTCACTCAAGATGAAAGTGTGAAAGAGGGACAAAAACCATTTGCAAATTGGAAGAGTATGGTGAGTTGGATTCAACAAATCTATCTTCCTAAGGATTTTGAAGTGTAGTTGCACACAAAGAGGCAAAATATCAAACAAAGAGATAATGATGTGGCAAGTTATATTGAGGAGTTTTAGAAACTTTGTCTAAGATCCAAAGTGCAAGAGGCTAAAAGAATTGAAATTGCAAGTTATATTGATGGATTGAGGTGGAAAATCCAAGAGGAACTTCAGCTATGGAGTCCTAATACCGTGTATAATTGTTACCAACTAATACTTAAGGTCGAGGAGAAATTGAAGAAGAAGTAAGATTTTAGTAATAGGAATAGAGGCAAATGAAGGGAGTAGAGCAATGAGAGAGACAATTTTGGTGGGGGAAGAGTCCAAGTAACTAGACCCCAAAGGGATAGTAAGCCAAGTGAACAAAGTGGCTCAAGTAGTCCAAGAGGTGGACCTAATCAAAGAGGCAAAGGTAAAGGTAGTTTCAGGGGTAAACATAGTAGTCAAGATAGAGGTCCCTCATACTTTTCCACAATGAAATATTATAATTGTAACTAACTAGGGCATCCATCATATATATGTCTAAAGAAGGATCTTACCTTAGGAGAAAGGAAAGTGGCTTATGCTCAAGAAGACAATGGTAACAAGAAAGTAGTTGATCACCCATTGGATTTAGAAGAAGGCGAGAACTTGATGTTCAGAAAAACACTCATTTGGGAACCCATGAAGGAGGAGCCAAGCCAAAGGAGATCCCTATTTAGGGTAAAATGCAAGGTGCAAAACAAGGTATGTAAAGTTATCATTGACTCTGGGTCTGATAACATAGCTTTAGAAGAAGCAGTAAGAAAATTATAGCTTAAAAGACTTCCTCATAATAATCCTGATAGAGTCACATGGCTAAATAAGGGTCACCATGCAGAGGTTAAGGAACAAGCATGGGTTGACTTCAATATTGGTAGGTATAAGGATAAGGTTCTTTGTGATATACTGCCAATGGATGCATGCCATCTCCTTTTGGGGAGGCCATGGCAATATGATAGGGAAGCCCAATATGATGGCATGAAATTTTTTTAAAAGTTTAAGGGGAGGAGTCTTATACCATTTAGTCCTTGTTAGAGGGAGAAGGCACACAATTAGTGGGATCTAATGTCCTAATGGTGTGTGAAAAAGAATTCCTAAACATCATGAAAGAAGGAGAAGGTGTAGGGTATGCAATCATCGTAAAGCCACAAGATGCACAAAGTACACTCAGATCATAGTTACCTAAGGAAGTACATAAACTATTTGATCAATTTGAAGATATTGTGCATGATGGGAAACCAATATTTCCACCTAAGAGGTGTATTATCCATTAGATAGATTTCGTCCCTAGAGAAACTTTTCCTAATAAGGAAACATATAAGATGACACCTAGTCAACATGAGGAGATAGCCAATCAAGTTCCATAATTGTTAGATCATGGGTTGACAAGGAAGAGTTTGAGCCCATGTGCAGTTCCAACTATCCTAGTGCCAAAGAAGGGAGATACTTGGAGAATGTGTATAGATTAAAGGGAAATTGATAAGATAATAATTAGGTACACATTCCCAATCCCAAGAATTGAAGATTTGCTTTATTTTTTGGGAAATGCCAAGTACTTCACTAAAATTGACTTAAAAAGTGGATATCATCAAATAAGGATTAAGGAGGGAGATGAGTGGAAGAAATTTTTTAAGACTACTAAAGGGTTGTATGAGTGGCTAGTGATTCCCTTTGGTTTTTCAAATTCCCCCTTTGCATTCATGAGGCTCATGAATGAAGTTTTCTCTGATTATCTTGGTAAGTTTGTTGTCATTTATCTTGATGATATCTTAATTTTTAGTAGCACTAAAGAGGAACACTTAGGACATTTTAGTCTTGTCTTCGAAAGGTTGTCTGATTCTAAGCTCACCATAAACCTTGAAAAATGTGATTTTATGAAGGACAAATTGGTCTACTTTGGTTTTGTCATCTCACAGGGACAACTCAAGATGGATCCTAGCAAGGTGGAGGCCATACTTAGCTGGCCAACACTCAAGATTACCTTAGAGGTAAGAAGCTTCCATGACTTAGCTCAATTTTAAAGAAAGTTCATTAAGAAATTTAGTCATATATGTCCACCCTTGTTGGAAACCATTAAAGGTGGGATTAGAGAAAATTTCAAATGGACTAAACAAGCTACTAGAAATTTTTAATTGTTGAAGCAACATATTGCCACTCAACCAATCTTGGTCTTGCCTAGCTTTGATAAGTTGTTTACTAGTAGAATGTGATGCAAGTAAGCTTTCTATTGGAGCAGTCCTTAGCCAAGAGGGTAAACCATTTGCCTTCCATAGTGAGAAGTTAAATGAAGAAAAAAGGAAGTATACTTCCTATGAATTTAAAATTTATGCCTTGGTCCAAGCTTTGAGAAAATGGAGGCATTATCTATTGCCCAAAGAATTTTTTGTTTATTCAGATAATCAGGCTTTAAGATTTCTAAATTCCTAAGACGAAATAAGTCGCAAGAATATGAAGTGGGTAGAGTATATTCAGGCCTATACATTCACCATAAAGCATAAAAAAGGCATTGCCAATAAAGTTGTAGATGTACTTAGTCATCGATTGCTGACTGTTCAAGAAGTGAAAATTAGGAGAGTGAGAATTGGCAATTTCAAGGAGCTATACCTTGATGATCCAGCTTTTGCCAAGCCATACCAAGTGTATACTGATTTTACTAACCATGTCCATCATAAGTTTTCTGATTTTACCTTGTAGGAAGGCCTCTTGTTCAAAGGCAACCATTTATGTGTCTCAAGGGGATCCATTAGAGAAAATTTGATATAGGAGAAGCACAATGGTGCTTTAAGTGGTGACTTTGGAGTGCATAAGATAATGGATATGGTTCAAAGGTTTTATTACTGGCCTACCTTGAGTAGGGATGTGAAAAGGTATGTGGAATGTTGCATGGTTTGTCAGAAAGCCAATGGAGTTTCCACCAACATAGGGCTATACCAACCATTGCCTATTCCCCAACGACCTTGGGAATTCCTAAGCATGAGCTTTGTGGTGTGGTTGCCTAAAACCAAGCAGGGTTGTGATAGTGTTTATATCATTGTTGATAGGTTCAACAAAATGGCTCACTTAGTGCCATGTAAAACTAGTCATGATGCATGCTCCATTGCAAATTTGTTCTTTAGGGAAGTAGTTGGGATACATGGACTTCCTCTCAGCATTTTGTCTGATAGAGACACTAAGTTTAGAGTCAGTTTTGGAAGACTCTGTGGGACAAGTTAGGTACAAACCTATCCTTTGGATTTGCTTACTATCGTCAAATGGATGGGATGCCAAAAGTGGTAAATAGGAGCCTAGGAAACCTCTTGAGATGCTTGACTAAGGAGTATGGTTAGATTTGGGATCAAATTATTGCTTAAGTAGAGTATGTCTACAATGACACTGTAAATAGGACTACTAGGAAAATTCCTTTTGAAGTGGTCTACAGAGTGCATCCTAGAGGTATTTAGGAACTAAGGGACATGAAAGGTGTAGAGGTCAATGGAGTAGCTGAAGATTTTTCTCTTTCCATGAAAGAAGTTCATGACATGGTAAATCAAACCCTAGAGCAAAATACAATAAAAATGAAGCAATGGGTTGATGAAACGAAGAGAGATGTTCAATTTGTGGTTGGAGACTATGTCATGGTTCAACTTAACAAGCATAATTTGTTCAGAGGAGAATCTCACAAGTTGTAGATGAGGAAGGTGGGACCATGCAAGATTTTGGCTAAGTATGGAGCCAATGCATATCAAGTTGACTTACTTGTAGATCTAGTTTTATCCACTACTTTCAAAATTGCAAACTTGGTAGCTTATAAGGGGCCTATTCCAACTTCCATTCTAGTAGGGGATACAAATTTTCAAGACCTTGTAGGTTCCTTGCCAAAGCCACCTACAAATAGGTTACAAGATGAGAAGATTTTGAGCTCTAAGGTGGATAAGGTGACTAGGAACAAAAACCACATATAACATCTTCTGAAATAGATGAGAAAACTAGATAGTGAAGCCACTTGGGTTGCATAAGGAGACTTCGAGAAGCATGGAATTGATCCTTCACAAATTACCTCTTAAAGTCCTAGAAGGACTTTCAACTCATTGGGGGAGTATGGTGCAAGAGCACCTAGGATAGGTTGTTAGCAAGCAAATAAGAGTCTTTGAGAGACTTAGGTTTAATGAGGTTCTTAGTTTTGGGGTCCTTATGCATATGGAGAAACAATGCTATGCATTATAGACAACTTGGTGTAAGTAGAGCACTTCAATGAGTGGGCATCTTCTCACCATACTACTATAGACTATTCCTATTAAGCATTCAAGCCTTCAAGCATCATTCAAGCAATTCCTCCAATCAAGATCAAGGATTAAAGAAATTGAGGGGGCCATTTTCAAGATCTCCAATCTATTCAAGATCCTTTGTTGCATCTTCCACATCCATTCATTTTCATCTTCTTGATCCAAATCAATCGGTGAAGTAAGCATACTACATATGATTCAAGAGAATCCTACTATTGTAAGGTGAATTTGTACATTTTCTTTACATTTCTATAATTCAAGTATTTCAATTCAAGGTTAATTCCTAAACTAAGGTTTGACCATAGAAAACCTCCCATCAACAACAAAAACTCTTTTTTATTGTAGGTTGTGGATCTGGCAAATAGGTTGTAGATCTAAATACCCTTTTCAACTTTTTTACAGAATTATGAAATTAGAATCAGGGTTGCACCCTTCCTTTAGGGTTGACCAGATCAACCATGGTGTTCCAGTTTGGTGCTGATGATCTAGTTCAACTCTACCATTTTGATCTTGATTAGGGAGGTCAACCCTATGTTGAGATAATGGGTGTTGCACACATTGTATAATATTGTTATATTGTATTATTTTATTTTACTATGTAATGTTGCACCTAAGAGCACCTAGATGGATGGGCAACATGGAGAGATTACCATGGGATATACTTGATAAGTTGTATTGTAACATTATGATAATATTTTCCTGGGTCTTCTTTTTGGGTCAGATTCCTGTTTTGGTCCTGTTTGCTGGCTGTCACTTCTAGTTCTTGTGTTTGGTCCTTTTTTTTGGCTTTTAGTTTTTATCTTGTACTGTAGGTTCCAGATCCTTGTAAAACCTGGGTACTTTATCTGGACTTTTTTAGTGGTTTCAGGTCCCTATAAAACCTAATTTTGGTTCTACTTTGCAGTAGTTTTATGGGCTCTTTCCTATTGGATGGCTTGTTTTTTCCTCTTTTGAGGATGTGAAAGGGTTTCGGGATCCCTTCAAAACCTATTTTTACCATAATCTAAAACATTATGATAATATTTGAAGTAATTATTTAATATTGGGGAAAAGAATTAAATGCCCAAAATTAAATGGGGGGTGAATGGGCTAGGTGGCACATGATTTTAGCATGTGGTTTATGTAATATCACTTGGTGGTTTTGTTGGAGTTGCTACTATATAAGTAGCCACAAGGGTAGTTGTTATATGAGAAAGACAAAAGGGCAAAAGGAAAAAAGGAAAGTCAAGCAAGACAAGCCTTGATAGGTTAGATAAGGGAGAATTTGTGAACGTTGGAAGTATGGCATGGGATGTATGAATTCATGATTGTTCACATGGATTTCTAGGTTGTGGCTATGGCTTTGATGGTTTCCATAGTTATATTGCAATGGTTTTTTTTGTTGTTGAATAATACATGATGATGGATGCTTTTGGAGGCTGGGTTTTTCCTTCAATGAGGGTTTCCCAAGGTATATATTGTTTCACATTTTGTGGGTATGTTGTCTATTCTCTTGCATATAGATTTTAATTGCATATTTATTTTAGATCTATTATGGGTTATGTGGAAACGGTTATATTTTTGTTGCTAGTTTCCTTACAAGTGGTATCAGAGCTATGATTTTCTTGTTGTAACCTTAGATTGAATCTATGGGAATGCATGAGAGGATAAAAGAGAGAACAAGATATATGAGTTTCATAGGTTGTTTATTGTAGATATGAGGGTTTTGGATTTGTTTTTATGATGGGTTATTGGAAAATTTTGGACATGTAAAATTATTGGTTAAAAGTTTTTTTTTGGATTTTTCATTTAAATGAGATTTTCAGGGGGAGCTTGTTGAAATGACCTTGTAGACAATAATTGACATTACCAGTGGATCTAGGTAAATGTTTCCATAAATTTTGATAAATAATATGCCCTAGTTTGGCCATGCAAAGAGAAAATGCAAGGGTTTTTTAGTTTCATCCTGTGACAACCACCAAATTTAATCCTGTAGAAATTTTTGTCACAAAAAAAAAATCATAGGAAAAATGGTAAAAAGACTATCTTCATAAAATAACCATAACTCTCTCTTAGAGTATCATATTTCATACTTCTTATAGTTGTTAGAAAGTGAATTTAGAGCACTACAACTTGGTATAAGTTTGATTCTAGGATTTTGACATTTGGCAGGTTTTAAGAGCTTGAAAGTCATATGTTGTTTATTTTGAGCATAGATTAGGGCATAACTCGGGCATACAGAGTTAGATATTGGACTTTGAATAGTCAACAAAAAGCTCTTGGAGAGATCTATACATTGGTTCAGATTTGGTATAGGTTTGGCATGATTCATTTGGTGATATATTGATCTAAATAGTTTATGATATATATTGACTTTGGTATTATTATGAGTTTATGACATTATACATTTTGAAGATTTGTATTTGATGTCACTGTATACTTAGTTTATATTTTAGATTGGTCTCATGATGATATGGTTATTAGTGTTTAATTTGGATATATATGATGACTTGTTGGGTCTACAAGTTGTGCAGTATTGTGAGTGGTCTATACTTACATGTTGCATTTATGACTTGGATATAGGTTGTCTTTGCCCATTTATCTTTCATTATTGATGCATATTCAGATTGGTGGCTTGGATTTGGGTTATCTATGCCATTAGTTGTACATTTTTTGATTTGTCTTCATATAGAAGGGATGAGATGTTGTTACCAGGTATAGTCATGGTGGAGAGTTGTGGTTGACTATTTTATGCTGACAAATTGAACACTTTGAGAGTTAAATGCTTGGTTTATGAATGTGATCATGGTGCCATGGATTTTGGCATGATATGATTGGATATAGAGGTACATCCTTGATGCTCATTGGTTTGGATTCCTAATTTGGTTATGGTGGTATATCTTCTTAGTTTGAGGATCATGATTATTTGGTTTCTTTTGAGGATCTTATGATGTGCACTTTTAGTTCTTTGATGGTTTAACACCTTGGTTGATTCTCATGGTTAGAAGATGGTTTTTAATCATGATATCATGGTTATCTTGGATACATAGTTTAGTGGGAGCTTGTGACAATGATGAAGTGACAATGCAAGATTAGATTCTAGTTTGGTTTGTATCTTCTTGGGTTGGAGATCTTGGTTTCACTTTGTAATGGCACTTTGGTTTTGTGTGTATACCTAGAGGATCTTCATGGAGGATATGGATATTATGATGTCATGGGTGACTTAGTACTATGATTGAGTGGGAGTTGTTGGCATTGATATAATTATTGAGTGTTTATAGATGTTTGAGGTTTATCCTAGATCCTGTTGCTGCAAAAGCATCTTTGACATTTCATTGGTGCACTTGTTATCTTCATAGTGTGTGGAGATGATATTCTTTATGGTGTGTGGAGATGTTTCTTCATGGTATGTGGAGATGGTTGTATCTTGAGGACTCATTGGGTTCTTGGTAAATGTGTGGTTTATGCTTTCATTGAACATGTTATCCTTGGTCTGAGGATGGTTTCATTATAATGTCATGGTATACTCTTGATACACGTTTGTTATTTTGACATGTTATGGATTGTTCATATCAAGCATGTTATCTCTTTTAGTTGAGATGGCTTAGATTATATTGTCATGTTATATTCCTAAGGCCATGGTTAGAACTTGACATTTATCTTGGTTTAGTTTCTTTGTATTGAGTATATTGATAATTTTTTGGATACTTCAAGATATTGCTATGTTGCATCTGGATTTGGTATGTATTTATTGGTTATAGGTTCTCATGGATACTTAGAGATGGTGGTGGTACTGATTTCTCTTGGATTAGAGAAGTATTTGTTGGGACAATTGTTTGGTTTTAGTAGGAAGTCCAAGGGGAATTCACCTAATATGGAATTGAGAGGAGATTATTCTTAGATGAGTCTTGGTTGGAGATGGATATCTTGATGAACATTTTAGTTCCCCTCTCTTGGTCTACCCGACAACTTGAGAGGTATAGCCCATTGTTTCTCTTGGGTGCATTATATTTATGCTTGTCTTTCATGGATATGGATATTGAGCTATGGTACATGGGTTAGTTCTGGAGAGTTAATTTGAGAAATGGTTAGCATTGGTTATCTCCATGTGCACATGTTGTTATTATGCTAGTTGAGTTTGGGAGATGGTTTTATATTGGGCATATTCCTTGGATTAGGAATGGTTATTTCTTAGTTTAGGAATGGTTTATGAATTTGATCTTCTTGCGAGAGGCTTACATCCATGATTAATTATATGGTATGGTTTGGGTGTTGTTATGGCTTCTTGGTCGGGGTTTTATGGAGGAGATCATACTTGCATAGTTTAAATCTAGAGGTGTGTGTAGAAGGACATGATATAGGTTATGATTCACATGGTTTCTCTTTGGTCTTGGTTATCTTCTTGGATATTCAATTTCACTTACATTTATTTTGAGATTGGTTAGAGATTATGATCATTGGTTTGTGCTCATGTATGTCATATGAGAGATGACATGGTTTTTCCTTTATATCTTTCCTTTGTTGGTTGTGGAGAGCTTGGGAGAGTGTTGGAGATTTGTTATGAGAGTTGCTCTTGTAGGTTATTGGTTTATGTGTTGTAGATGTCCTTGATACTACATGGATTCACTTCTATGAGATGTTGTGAGTGGATTAGTTATAGATTTGACATTATCTTTTACAATGGGAGCTTCTTGGTATATATGTGACATGTATTTCTCTTGAGGCTTGTGATTGCAGGTTATAGATTGGATATGTTGATGATGTTAGATTCACTTGGTATACCTTTGAGGTATGGATAGTTGGATGGGTTTGGCACTTTATGTGGGTGCTATTTCAGCTATAGAGTTTTTGACAACTATGATTACATGTGATTAGCTTTGTATTAGGTGTTTGTGCTTGGCATTTTAGTTGCTATTTATGATCTTTTATGTGAAAGTTTGGGTAGCTTTCTCTTTGGATGACCTCTATGTATGTCTAGGGGTTGTGGCATAATAGAAGGTGGTGTCATTCATGTTTGAGAAGTTGGATATATTGATTTTGTTGTGGGTACCAAGATATAACACATGGTGTACTTTGATCCATGATGGTGGATGTACTAGGAGAGATTGTTTCCTTATTCATTTAAGTGGCTACAAATTGATCCTATGCAATGAATACAACAAGTGGGAGATTGTTGAGATAATGTGTATTATACATATTGCATAATATTGTTATATTATATTATATTATTTTACTATACCTAGATGGACGAGAAACATGGAGTGAGAGATTTTGGTGGGATATACTTGATAATTATTCAATATTGGGGAAAATAATTAAATGTCCAATATTAAATGGGGAGTCAACGGGTTAGGTTGCACATAGTTTTAGCACATGATCTATGTAATACCACTTGGTGGTTTTTTAGGATTTGCTACTATATAAGCAACCACAAGGGTAGTTGTTGTATGAGAAAGACAAAAGGGAAAAATGTGAAAAGGAAAGTCAAGAAAGAAAAAGCTTGATAGGTTAGAAAAGGAAGATTTGTGAAGGTTGGAAGCATGACATAGGACGTGTGGATTCATGCTTGTTCACATGGATTTCTTGGATGCAGTTATGGATTTGAAGGATTCCATAGTTGTAGTGCAATTGTTTTTTTTTATTGAATAATGCATGATCGTAGATTCTTTTGGAGGCTAGGTTTTTCCCTCAGCAAGGTTTCCCAGAGTATATCTTGTGTCACATTTTGTGTGTATGCTGTCTATTCTCTTGCATGTGGATTTTAATTTCATATTTATTTCAGATCTATTATGGGTTATGTGAAATAATTATATTTTTGTTTCAAATTTCCTTACACCCTATTAGATTTCCAAATACTAGGTTTTTTCTAGCTCATAGTTTTTAGTCTAGATGATAGGAATTAGCCCTTTAAGATATTGTTTGACAACCTATTTTTGAGGTTTATATTTCACAAGATAAGTTTCCTTTCCCTCTCTATTTCAATACACATTCATTTCCTTACCTTTAAATCTTGCATTGCACATCTACTTAATTTCTCTTCATAGCTCTTGCTACATTAGGTTTTAGAGGACTTTTACATTCTTTCTCCAAACTTATAACCATTAGATCTTTGTTTGCATTAGTTCTTCGGCTTTATCACTTGGATGTCACTAATACTCCTAGATCTTGTTACCTTAGAGTTGGGATTTGAAAGGATCAATCTCCTTAATTTCTATTTGAGGCACAAGGTTAATCAACCACCCCTTGAAGTGTGAAGTAGTTGAGACCTATTCCAATTGATTCACATTTCCCCTTGCAAATTTTGGTGAAATCAACTAATTAAATCTTTCTATTGTAGTGTTATATTTCTCCTTACATGATATCAAGTGTTCCCCTTTGTACATTTTGGTGAACCCAAGACACAATATTTCCACTTTTAATTTTGTTGATTGGATTGAAATTTGGAGTTAGATTTCTTCTTAGCATATCTATATCTACTTCATTTTTATTTGTGATCTCCTTGAATTTACATATAGATTTCCTTTTATATAATTTTTTGCATTGTAAAAATACAACAAAAATTACATCTTAATTTCTAGGCATTTCCTTTGCTTTCAATGGGTAGCTATCTTCCTAATTTGCAAGATTTTTAATTTCATGAATACTATGATAGTCAATGTGCTCTTTCATTGAGACTCATCTTCTTAATGATGATTATGATCCTACTTTATTAAGTCATGATAATACAACTATTTGGAGTGGGACCTTTGATATAGATATTTCTTTCTCTTCACATGTGTGTTGTCTTCCACCCTTGGATGATGATGAACCTCTTGATGATAATCTTGTCTGTTATATTCCTTATGACAATGTTGACATGATGCGTGATGCCTTTTCTTTTCAACATACTATATTGGACATTTCTTCTTCTCTTAACATGTATCCTAGTGTTATTTTAGTACAAGAAGAAGATGTTATAAATACCTTTCTCAATATGACCTTTCCTTAATTTAAAAATCCTAGTAAAGAATAAATATTAATGGACATTCACAATCTGTATTCTGCAGATTATGTAGAAAAAGAGTATAATGGCCATCTCCTTAATGTTCCCCCTTCTAGTGAAGAGTGTATGGAGATGCATGATCATAATCAAGTTGATGTTGCTCAACCTATCCTCAGTGTTAAACATTACCCTCTTCTCTCCTTGGAATCATCATTCTTAGAAAGCTTATGTCCAGTAGACATAGGTGTTCTAACTGGTCTTGAATCTTCCATTCCAAACTTCTTTAACATCTCCTTGATATATTTAGATTGAGTAATGCATTTAGATTGAGTATTGTAGACACCATCTTTCTTCTATTGAATCTATAATCCAACAAAGAATTTTATCTCTCCAAACATAGACATCTCAAATTCCTTACTTATTTCCTCTAAAAAGGCTTTGCATAAGTCATCATTTCTATTAAACAATGTGTCATCCACAAATATTTCTACCAACACAATCTTCTTGTTTCATCCTTCTTTGATGTATAGGTTTTTGTTATCATTTGTCTTTTGAAAACCAATCTTTATCAAGTAGTTATGAAGTCTTTCATACCAAGCTCTAGGAGCTTTCTTGAATCCATGTAATGCTTCGTGTAGTTTGCAGACTATATCCTTTTTGCTAGGATCTACAAAATCTTCTGGTTGTTCTATGTAAATTTCCTCTTCTAGAATTTCATTCAAGAATGTAGATCTCACATCCATTTGATAAAATTTAAATTCTTTATATGAAACATAAGTAAGTAAAGTCCTAACACCTTTTAATCTTGCAATAGGAGAAAACGTTTCACCATAATCAATTCCTTCTTCTTGAGAATAACCTTTGCATACTAACCTTGCTTTGTTTCTTGAAACTTCTCCATCTTCATTCAACTTATTTTTGGAAGCCCACTTTGTGCCAATTACATTCTTATCCTTGGGTCTAGGAACAAGACTCTAGGTTGTATTCCTTTCTATCTATTCTATCTCTTTATTCATTGCTTCGATCCATCTTTCATTATCCAAAGCATCTTTAACTGATCTAGGTTTAAGTTTAGTAAGAAAACATGTACTTTTCAATCCATTCCTTGTCATTGTTACATCTAACTTGTCTCTAATGATTTGATCAGGTGCATGGCACCTTTTGACATATCTTGGTAACATAGGTGCTTTGGATTTAGTACTTGTTCCACATGCCTCACCATGATCTTCTGCACCATGCTCGAGCTTCACTATCTGTGACTTAGGTCCTTCAGACTTAGTTTGCTCTAGCTACAACTTGGTAACCTTTTACTATGACTCAGGTCCTTCAGATTATGACTTGGGTTGCACTGGATGCAACTTAGGTGTTGTACGATTTCATAATAGATGAAGATAATCACAGCATTGTCTTTCTCAAGGATACTATATCTATCATGAAGAATTCCTATTCCATCATGAAATACACTTGAATTGTCAATCTAGGGACTTAGGACTTGAAATGGGTTAGCATGGTATGTGCACTAAGTTCCTTTAAGAGTCTTAACACCTATGTAGCAGGAAAGTAAAATACATGAAAATAATCTATACTACTCTTACAAAATAGTAAACACACTTGGACTAACAATAGATAAATATAGAAATCTTTGGAAAATGAACCTAAACTAGTTAACAACTCAAAACATCCACCATAATCATTTTCTGCAAGTTCTGCAAGAACTTTCATAGTAACAATACTACAAGACTAATACAGTAAATCTATCTTGAAAATAAGAAATTGCAAAGAATGAATCTACTCTACCTAAATCTATTCCATATCCCAAGTGGGCCCCATTGGTTGGTTTCAAATAACTATGAACACAACAAGTATTCCAAAATCACTCTTTCATTAAAATCCTTCTTGGATTACATCAACTGAATAATTCATGAAGAACAGAAAAATAGTAACTTCTAAATTTTAAACTAGCATTGTCTATATTCTCATTAGCTTAAGAAGATGATTCAAATACATTATATAGAGGATTGGATACTTATTAAAAAAATGACATAAAAGTCTTGAACAAACATCACCAGAAAAGAAGGCGAAAGATCAACCATGACATAGTACATTTATTACTAAGCAACATAATAACAATTTTTAGGAAATATAGCAAGTTGTGTCTCCTAGATTTTTTGGAACAATAACTCCTCTGCAAGCATGACTTATCCATAGGAACTAAACTGCACCTTCCTTGCCACAATCAATCTCCATCATCCTCTTTCTTTAGTGCAGTAATCACCACCCTTTGCATCGCTCTTCATTTTCCTGAAAGTTAGAAACATTTGGAACATATATGCAAGATAACATTCCTACTCTTATTTAGATATTAGAACATAGCTTAAGATATTTATATGAAATACTGAATTCTATGTATAATATTAAGTAAAGTATGTTATATACACTACCCATAGGTTTAGTAAGTTCTAGTTGTCTCTGGCATAAGTTCACAAGATATTTACACAAATGTTTTGGAAATGTTTTTGACAAAGCACAAAAAGTAAGTCCAAACTATGAATTCTATATCAAAATTAAGACATTAATATGTCTCATCATCTGCCCCCCACTATTCATATGCTTTTCCTCAAGCATTATACTTCCTTGCCATAGCTCTGAAGTCTCTCTCTGTAGTTTTCCCTTCCTTCCCACTTCTATAAGTGTAGAAGAATCCTCTGACACGCTTCCAATGTTCACCCATGTATTCCTCAACCAATGGATCTAGTCTAGTAGTATCATTACCATAAAGAGGCCAAAGAAGGGTAGGAGGCTGAAAAGTCAATGGCATCCATAGTTCCTTTCTAATTTATCTTCCTAGTTGTATATACTTGGCCACCCTATTGACAACTACCTCATAATTGATAGGACTATGTGTTTCTACCTTTTTGAAAGCTTCTAGCAGTCAGTTCCATTGGTTCCTAAGCCTTGCAATAGCTCTTTGATATGTAAAGTTTGGAAGTGTCTAGTAATCTCTATAAACCTTTTTTCTTTCTACAAACAATTTCTCCCTAATCTCTGGTTTGGATTTCCCATAGTTTAGTCTAAACCAGTCTCTTAGAAGGTCACCAAGCTTGCTTGATTCAACCCACAGTGGTAATGGTTTAGATTTCTCAAGATCTCTATAGGCATTTAACTACCTATCATAGTTTGTCTTGTTGTGCATCCTGGACATTAAAGCTCAGAGGTGAACATCCCCTATGTAAAGTAGAGTGTTCCACTCTGTCTCATGTAGAATTATGAAATTATGCAAATAAAGTTCACACAACAAATTCTTCTACCATGAAGGCAAAGTCTGATACAGATTGTAGAAATCTTGAGCATTTTTAAATTCACAATCAACATCCCTTATTGTCATCATCAGTTGAAATAGCAGAAACTGCTCCTTTAGAAAAATGGAATACACCCTTGGTGGTGGCCTATAGGCCATTACCTATTCAACTAACTTTAAAGCCTTATTCATTTGTTGTTTCTATTTCTCAAGTTTCTTTTTCAATGACTCAATTTCCTCATCTTTGTCAAATATTACTTTTGGCATTTGGTCTCTTTCTTGCCTCCACAAGGCCTTTTGAAAAATGAAGTGATTGTATAGACCAAATAATATAGATTGAATTGTAGATGAAGAAAATTCTTGAGCCATAGATTTCTTATTTTGTTCCTTAGAAACTTGCTGGAGGTAATAGGTATACCAGGAGGATCTATAAGGCATGATAGAAACATTATAATATACAGGGAGTGGTGGCGAAGTAGGTTGATCATTTTCAAGGGCTTTTTTTGAGACAACATCAGGGTTTGACTCACATATTTCCTAAAGTCCTTATGACATTTCATTAACAAGCTCATTTTCATTTGTTTCCACATTTTGGGGTTCCAACAGTATAGGAGAGTCATCTAGAATATTCTCAACCAATGATTCTATATGAGATTTTGAGATTGAAGCATTTAGGTTTTCATTGGAAATTGGGATTACTTGACCTTGCATACAAGGGCTTCAACGCACAGGAACCTCTTTAACTTCTACTACTTTGTGGGTCCACTTTGGTTTTGGTGCTACTAGGGTACATGCTACAGGAGTGGTTGCTGTAGGAACATACCTTTTTCACTTTGTCACTTTAAGAGAAGGGTTTTGGGATTCCTTTTCAAGATTAGGGCTCTCTTTACCAACCTCATGCTTGCCTTTGTCTCTGCAAGAGCTAGGTATGTCACCCTCTGAAATAGGCTCAAAATATTTATCAAGAAAGGGTAATGCTGGTTCTTTTTCTATTTTAGATGAATTCTAAATAGGCTCTACAATTTCTTCTTCATTCCCTAAATTTTGTGGAATAGGGTTGGCTTAAGGCTGCAAGGTTTTAAATTCAACAAATTCTACCCATGATACATGGGAAGAATCCCTAAGAGGCCTTTCAATTAAAATTTTGAAGAGGGCATGTTGAAAAATAGAATTTTCATTTCCTTTCTAAGTATCTTCAGTGCTAATACACAACTTATTATAAAGGAAATTTGGGACATTAACTTGAATGATATTTCTTACACAACTGAGCAACTTAAAATAATGAGTGTGCAAGTTTGAAAATCTGACTTCACAGGTCAAATACCTGATGATATGGGTTGCCAATTCTGAATACGGAGCTAGGAGAGCGAGTCTTTTACACCCTTGATTTGTAATTTCCAGTAGAGGGTCACATAGTCGAGAAGACTGTGCCCCCAATGACCTGGCATCATATTTATTCAGATAATGCTCCCCATTAGCTAGTAGTCTTGTGACTTCTGCTATTTGCTCCTCAGTAGTAATTATTGTTAATCCTCATACTATGGCTTTGCCTTCATCAAATGTCCTCATAAACTCCATTGCTACTTCTTCATTGAACTCAGTTAACTGTAGGAAGTAGCCAAGCCATCCACATGCATTAAATCATCAGACTACTTCCACATCTACAAGTAAAATAGTATGAACAACCGACTCATGTCTCAGAAATTGTCTTCCCATCTTCGAAATTCCTAGCCTCATTTCTCTATTCTCACCACCTTGATAAGTTTTACCCCTTTAACACTTTTGTAGATATCCTCTTCTCAAAATTTCAAATTGGTCTTTTTGAGAAATGTTGATACCACATTCTCTTAACAAGACTTCATTATATATGGCATGTAAAATAATGACGTAATTAATTATCTAGAAAATCAAGGTTTAACTGGAAGTGTTCTCATAATAAATTATAGTCCTTTTCAATCATGTCAAACATAGGAGATCTTTCCTAGAATCGCAATGAAAAGGTATGGAAGATACAAAAAGATTTTAAAATTAAAATCAGATTGCTGCCAAAGTACAACCTATAACATGGACATGACTAGGGTGACGTGCAGATGGGATTTGGAAATTAATAAACTTTCTTGCCCCCCCACTAAATTTTGACAAGTGTCCACACTTAAAAATTTTGGCATAGGAATGAGAAACTGGCTTAAGGCTTATACAATACATTTAATGTAGTATTATATATAAAATGTTGAAACCTATGCATTGAAAATGAATAAAGAGTAAAAATATTTTACCTAAATTTTTTAAAGTGTACTTCTACATGCAAACTGATGAGGTGGTGAAGTCTAGTGACCATAGAAAAGGTGCTGACGGTATGTTTTATTGAAAGTAGTAAAATAGAATTTATGGGTGACATGGAGTGTGATTGGATGATAGATAAAGAAATGAGATGAGTTGATATGAAGAAAAAACATAAATAAATGAAAAAATGGACCGTAGATTAAATAAGGTTTTATTATGAGTGCTCGTTGAAGTTTTGTCATGGTACGACTGTAGGAAGAAGGTTTGCACCCTTTGCTGTAGGAAATGTGTCCATAGGAGTTGGTAAACTATCTAGTTGGAACTATTGTAGGAACTCATCTTTGGTTTGTGGTTTATGATAGAGGCATAATCTATGGCCATTTATAAGAAATTTGAACTAGATAGGATCAATGGTTATCAGTTGGACTACTTCATTGTTGAATACATACTAAATTTCATAAGGCCTTAGCCATCGAGTCTGCAACTTTCTTGGATTCTTTTTGAAATGAGAATCATATAGGAGAGCCCAATCTCCCACTTGGAATTGTTTATTATTGATATGTGCATCATGCCACTTCTTTCAGTACTATTGAATGATCTCTGTTCTTTCCAAAGTTATCTTTCTCATTTGATCCAGTGAGTTCAAGAGGAGAAGTCTCTTTTCTTGTGCTGCAGGAAGATTGATGTTCAATTCCAATACAGTATGTAGTGTTTTATGTTCAAATTCAATAGGCAAAATTACTACTTTTCCATACACAATTTCAAATGGAGTGAATCCAGTTATTGACTTCCATGTAGTTTGATATGCCCAGATAGCTTCAGTTAACCTGCTGCTCCAATCCTTCTTGTGTATTTGCACTGTCTTGGTTAGAATGGCCTTAGTTTCTCTGTTGGTGATCTTTGCTTGCCCATTTTCTTGAGGGTGATAAGGACTAGATTTTTTGTGCCTTATGTTATATTCTTTCATAAGTCCAGTGATCAAGTTTGATGTGAATTGGGTGCCTTGATCTAGGACAAGTTCTCTAGGAAATCCATAGCATGTGAATATTTTCTCATATAAGAATTTAGCTACTTTCTCATCTCTTGCATTTTTCATTTCCCCGACTATTGGTCTTAGATTAGTTTTGACAATTGAGTGTCAACACACTTAAAAAAATTTCTTAGATAATGCCAAGTATAATATAGATGCTGAGTTACAGTATGTGCTGAGCTAGAAATTCAACAAGTTTTGAGTCATTTAGATGCCAAGTAGATAGATAGTGCTGAGCGAGTTTCAACTGCCAAGTGACTAATAGATGTCGAGCCAGTATATGTGTTGAGTAAACTATAGGTGCCAAGGAAGACAAAATTTCTATAGGTGCCAAGCAAGACATAATTCCTATGTGTGTTGCGCATCAATAATTAGTAAGTGCCAAGAAACATAGAATCAACATAAGAGTTTGTGCCCTCCCAAACTCAGATGTAAACCATTTTTGAGCTGACACAAGATGAATCTTGAAGGATTAAAAGATAAGATGAAATCTTTTTGATTCCTTATGAAATCAACATGCAACCAAATAGAAAAATGAAAAGATTTGATTGAGAAAGATGGATGAATCTCAATCGTAGATTCATAACTAACCCTACATCATGAAACTTTTATAAGGAGGTTGAAACCCCATAATTCATGTGTGTATGAGAGAGTATACGAGAAAAGAATGCATGCAAGGAGAGAATACTAGTGAAGTTTGAAGGAAGTGAAAGGGGTGAAAATGCTTAGAAGAAGAAGGACATCATTGCAACATTAGTAGCAATCACAACATTGCTAGCATAAGATATTGATAAAAGTGCTCAACCCTTTGGCACTTATGATGTTATTAGATCCAAGGTGGACATGGAGTTGAAAAATGATTCAACCCTAAAGAAAAAGGATAGATTGGTCAAAAAACTTAAGGTTAAATTTGGTGAAGGCATTGCAAAAGGTGAGGAGGATGATGAAGAGGCAGATGAGGATGAAGAAGAGTAGGATCAAGGGTCACTTTCCTTGACCCAAGGCATGGGAGAAGATGCAGAAGAGGTAGAAGGTGCTGAGGAGGAAGAGGAAACCAAGGAAGCACACACCAAACTAGAGGCAAAGAAAAGAAAAACCACCACCAAAACAGCTGCCAAGCCCAAGAAACTTGCTAAGCCTAGCCTAGAAAAGCCTACCACAAGGGCCAATACAAGAGCCACATCAAAGAAGGCCAAGGAGTAAGAAAAGAAGAAGGCCATTGAACAGGGAGGTCCAACCAAGAAGAAGCTGAGAAGAAAATATGTTCCACCTCTTGAATCAGATGAAGAAAGAACAGAATCTGATGATAATGACCAATTTAGAGTGCTAAGTCACACCACCAAGTCTGATTTCGAAAATATATGTGATAACATTAGGGATAATGCAAACTTATCAGGTTTAAAAGGTATTGATTTTAATAAGTTGAATAGAGAGGAAAAAAACATGGTTGAAGAGTCAGTCTACACCATGATGGCCAAGTTCAAGAACACTCTACTTGAACTTGACAATACAATGCCTAAGGAGTTATATTCCATTGTAGAAAATAAATGGCATTATTGCCTAAATATGGAAAAATAAATAAGAGAGTCAACATTGGCTTGAGTCATGCCTGAACTTACTAAAGGGTAAATTAGTAAGGCAAATAAGAAACATGGGAGCAAATTTGCACCCAAGTATAGAGCCTTTAGTATTCTACAAAATAAGATTGAGGATGTTGTAAAGAAGTCCACTCAAATGTGGAAATTAATTTATGGCCTCACAACTGTGAAAGAAGGAGAGGTAGATCCCTTTGAGGGAAGAAGCAATGAAGATGAAGAAGACAATGATAAGGAGGTAGAAGGTGAAAAAGAAAAGGAAGATGTTATAGTGGAGAAGGAGACACAAAAAGATGATATGACAACTATTGAACAACAACAAATAGAATAAAGTGTGCAAGACACACAACTGCCACCACCAAGCCCTCCACATGTAAATCCCACACCTGTAGATACAGTAACTATTCAAGATGTTCTTGACAATTCTAGTTAGAACATAAATCCACTAACTGCAGAGGATCTTAAAAAGATTCTTCGCCAGACTACACTACAAGCACAATTGTGTACAAATCCAGCCTTGGTGAGTGTGGAAGAATTACAAAAGGCTGAAGTAGACATAACAAGGGATAAGGTGAATCCACAAGAACCACCTTCTCATATCCCAAAAACCCCAAGAGCAAGCTACATAAGATACATTAGCAAAGGTTGATTCCACAATACCTTTCACTACAACTACTAAGGAACCAGTGAAGGATCAAACAAGATAGATGGATACCTCTATCTCTATAGCACAAGAACAAGGTGCACCCCTAAAGATCACAGTAATTGATCAAGGAAGAACAGAGGGGGAAACCCCAAAGAAGAAGGAGCAAGAGGAAATACAAACATTGGTAAATTTTCCTACAATACGGACTCTAACAATGCCTCATAAGCCGAGCACTATTGTCATGCCACTACAAATATCTACACTAGGCTCAAGCTCAACAAGAGTAGCAAGGGTACTTCTCTATGGAGACCCTACACTAGATGAGGACATAGTCATTCCCAAATATGACTATGAAAATATGAATATTGATTAGATAAATGAAGTGCAAGAGGCACTTGAGAAGAAAAAGAAACAAGAGATACTTAGAAATGAGTATAAACTAAGGCAAGCTTTGATTTAAATAAAGGACATCTTTTTGGATGCATTCAGCTTGCAGGTACTTGATGAAACCAAGCCCATTATGGAGCAACTATCCAATATAGTGGACCAGGTACAGAATGAAGACCTTGATGTAAATGCAAAACTATTAGAATGGTCTGAAAAGAGGTTTCAAACAAAGGTGAATAAAAGAATATCAAGTGAAATATCACTTTCACAAGTTGAGCTGGCCAAGAAGATTAAGAAGGTAAAAGTAGTACTTGAGAATATATTCTCATTGTACTCAAAATTATGTGACCCATCAATTTTCACACAAGAGACTAGCCAACAGATAACGATCTTGGAGAGGAACCTTAAAATATCAAGCATTCAATACTTAAGGATCCTGCTCAGAGTGAGAAGCATTTTCAAAGTACGCTTCACACTCGAAAGGAATTAGTGTGTTAACAACAGATGAGGCAAATACCAAGGCCAAGTTAATACAAATTCAATCTACCATCATCCCACACATGGAAATTTTGTAGAAAGAACTGGCCTATGTTGAAAATGTTTTAAAGAAAGATCCCAATCTTTCTACATTGGAAGACCTAGTTCACCTTGCAGTAAAGACAACCATCCAGCTTAAATCACTGGAAATTACACTAGATAACTGGGATGCTACTTTGAGGATAGTTATGGAGGTAAATAAATCCTTTTTGGCTAAGTATTCAGTTAATGTATAGATACCTTTGAAATAAGTATCAAAAAAAGGGGAGATAATTATAATAAAAAGGGGAAGATAAAACTAAGGGGGAGATCAAAAGATAAATTTTGAGGAAAAGAAATAGGTAAACCAAAAGAAAATTATAACTGTAAGGGAAGATGCACGAAAGGGGGAGTAAAACTAGAGCAAGGTAGATAGATTAGATTCAACATGAGACACATTTAGCATGAGAAGTTTTGGATATAGCATTGGCACATCAACTCAGGGGAGTTGCAAATTTTGAGGTATCTTCACAAAATTTTGAATTTTTTTTGATGTTTTCTATATATGCTAAATAGATTTATATTATACTCAAAAAAATTAGATTCATCATGTATAGTTAAGTGTTTTTGACACTCATGTCAAAGGGGGAGATTATTGGTCTCTGATTGATTTTGACAATTGAGTGTCAACACGCTTCAAATTTTTTCTAAGATAATGCCAAGTATAATATAGATGTTGAGTTACAGTATGTGTCAAGCCAGAAATTCAACAAGTGTTGAGTCATTTAGATGCCGAGCAAATAGCAATATCAAGCAAGTTTCAAGTATTGGGTGACTAATAGATGCCAAGCCAGTATATCTGCCAAGTAAACTATAGGTGCCGAGCAGGACAAAATTTCTATAAGTGCCGAGCAAGACATAATTCCTATGTGTGCCAAGCATCAGTAATTAGTAAGTGCCGAGTAACGCAAAATTAACATAAGAGTTTGTGCCCTCACAAACTTAGATGTAAACCATTTTTGAGCTAACACAAGATGAATATCGAAGGATTAAAAGATAATATTGAATCTTTTTGATTCCCTATGAAATCAACATGCAACCAATCAAAAAAATGGAAAGGTTTGAGTGGGAAAAATGGATGAATCTCAATCATAGATTCATACCTAACCCTAAGTCATGAAACCTTTTTAAGAAGGTCAAAACCCCATAATTCGTGTGTGTATGAGAGAGTATACAAGTAGAAAGTGCATGCAAGGAGATAATACTAGTGAAGTTTGAAGGAAGTGAAAGGGGTGAAAAGACTTAGAAGAAGAAGGACAACATTGCAACATCAATTAACAGAACAAAGTATCAACACTTCAAACAGAATCATATCAAATCAAGAAGGATCATATAAGAATGGAATGAACATCGATATGAAATCAGCAATTGAGGATTGTAAGTTACTAGGTCAACACATTCTACTATACTTTATAGCCATTAAATTAGGAGAATGAAAATCCTATGATGATAGATTGGTTTAACAACCATTTTGTAAATCCTTTAATAGGGTGACATTCCAAGTGAATGTTTGTAAATCCTTTAGACAGGTCACTTTTAATAGGGTGTTAGAGCCTTTAACAAGGCATGCCTTTCACAGGGTAGACCATTGATGATGGTCAAACTTTGTAACCTTGACAAGTTACATATTGCTACAGTGATAAGTTGTGGGTGTCATCTTCACCCTAGTTTTACCTTCTCATTTTGGAGGGTTTATGGGTGATCAAATATTGTGTTGTCTATTTTCATGCATGCCTTTACTTTCATGATTAATGCATGTATTGATTTCAGTTAAAATTTTTATAGCTTAAAGTTTGGTACTTTTGATTCACCCCCCTCTCAAAAGTATTCTTCCCACTTATAAATTCTAACATTGACTTCCACCCATTTAGTTAAACAATCCATGCATACTAAGATATAGGATTTTCTATTTTATGGTGGGTCAATTGGACCTATGAAGTCCATACCCCACTTGTCAAAGGGTGTTACAACAATCTGTGGATTGAGTGGCATCTCATCTGACTTGGTTCGTCGATCCATCCTCTGGCATTTTCCACACTTGGTTGTATAATTTGCTACATCCTTATGTAATGTTGGCCAATAATATCCAGTTGTAAGTACCTTCAGTGCTATTCTTTTTCCTACAAAATAGCCTCCATATGGTTCATCATTACAAGCATGTAGCATGACATATATCTCATCCTCCCTGACACATCTCCTCATGATCTAATCTGGTCTACTATAGAAGAGATTGTTATCTATCCATGAATAATGAAAAATTTTCTTTGCTAGCTTCCTCCTGTCTTTGTGAGAGAAGTGTGGGGACATTCTATTTTTAGCAAGATAGTTTGCTATGTCTGTATACCATGGTGTATGAGTTGCTATGTGGAACAAATGCTCATCTAGAAAGGTATATTCAATTAGAGTTAGATCTTCATCAACTATATGTAGTTTGGACAAATAATCAACAACTATGTTGGAATTTGCTGGCTTATCAACAATGGTAATATCAAACTCTTGCAACAATAAGAGCCATCTTGCCAATCTACCAGTTACAACAGGTTTGTTCATTAAGTACTTTATAGTTGAGTGGTCAAGATGAACAAAAATAGAATATCTAGTTACATAATGTCTGAATTTGTTTGATGCATAAACTATAGCTAAAATTTCTTTCTCAATTACTGTGTAGTTTAGTTCAGGACCATGGAGGCTTTTACTAATATAGTAGATTGCATTTTCAAGGTTAGTAGGCTTTTGTCCTAATACAACAGCTACAACATAGTTTGATGCATCAGTATGGATATGAAATAGAATTGACCAATCTAGTCCCTTCATAATTGGTGTTATGGTGAGGAGTTTCTTAAGTTGTAGGAAGGCTTCATTACATGTGGGTATCCAAAGGACTAGCTATTTTGCTGAAATCTTTTATGAAATGCCTATAATAGCCAGCATGACCTAAATAAGATCTTACATCCTTTGGTTTTGTAGGTATGGGCAATGTTAGGATCACGTCTATCTTAGCCGAGTCCACTTGTATCCCTGCAGTTGATATAAAATGACCAAGCACCACTCCTTCCTGCATGAGCATGAAACATTTCTCACTATTGAGTGATAGATTATGTTCTTTGTATCAGACAAAAACCTTTTCAAGATTCATCAAGGCTTTCTCAAAGGTGACTCCAAATGCTATGAAATCATCCATGTATATTTCCATGCAGTCATGTTATATATCAACAAAAATGCTGATTACAACTCTTTGAAATGTCACAAGAGCATTACACAGGCCAAATGGCAAGAGAAAATATGCAAAAGTACTCCATGGGCATGTAAATGTGGTTTTATCCTAATCTTCTAGAGCTATACTTATCTAATTATAACCACTATACCCATCAAGAAAAGAAAAATATTTCTTACCAGCTAGAGTGTCTAGAACTTGATCAATAAAGGATAAAGGAAAGTGATCCTTCTTGGTTGCCTTATTCAATTCTCTATAATCTACACAACTGTGTCATTTCCCTCCCTTTTTAGGTACAATAACTAGAGGTGAGACCCATCTACTATTAGATATAGGGTATATAAAACCAACATCAAGCAACTTTTGCAATTCAATTTTAACTATTTCTCTGAGTGTTGGATTAATCCTCTTCTGAGGTTGACAGAGGGGCATGCATCCTTCATTGATATATATTCTATGAGTGCATAATGTAGGACTTAACTCTTTCATATCCCCATAGTCCTATGCAAAAGCCTTTTCATATTTTTGAAGAAGCTCTATTAATTGTTTCATTTGTTTGGGAGGCAATTTGTTATTGACATGGAGATTATGACCTTTTGAAAACTCAACAGTAGTTGTGAGATCAACCATAGTAGCTTCATAGATTGGACTTGTATCTAGTTCACATGGTAAAAGATGATGGAAAATGTTTGGCTCCTTGGGTAGAGAACAATTCTCATTACATTTGTCGTATGTAGTTAGTTCCAAGACAAAAATATCAAATACACCCTTTTCTACCACACAAGTATTATTAAGAATACTCTAAATTATTGAATCCTCCTCTTGTAGCTTTGGAAAAGACTATCTATGTAACATCATAAGCTATTCTATAGAGTTTAACTCTTCCTCTCCATCCCCTAAATCTGGCCACACAAGTGTGCTTAAATCTGGTTGGAGTTGTACTGGAGGATACAGGACAAATTTCTTTGTTGCCTAGCCATCTAATATGGTCATACTCCTTAACCTACAACTTATATTTGCATCAGCTGTAGCTAACCATGGTCATCCTAAAATGATAGGGTAACCAACTAAATTGATCTTTGGGGACAAAATCATGAATTCTATAAGGTACTCTAGAGAGTCTAGGGTTACTACTATGTCTTCTATCATCCCATCAGGAGTGATAGTAGAACTATCTACAAGTTTTTGAATTACTAGGGTAGCCCTTAATCCTTCTATATTTAGCTTTTTCATAGTATCCTTGGTCATAATATTTATAGCAACACCAAGATTAATCAAGGTATTTTTAACAGACTGACCATTTATAATCACATTCACAACTAGACTGCTTGGATCAGAATATTTAGGAATAACCAATTTTCCTAACATAATATCAACCAAGTGTCCTATAACATGGATTATGGTGGGGTCCTTTTTCTTTCGCCCATCCTTTTTTGGATAGGCTTCTCCAATGGTTTTGCCATAAATAGGAACATCTTTAATAGCTTGAAACAAAAGAATTTGGACATGCATGTTCTTTAGCTGATGATGTCAAAGGATTGTTCCTCTATTTGTGTAGGTTTACTTTGTATGAGCTTTTGTGGAAAAAGAGGTTCAACTACTGTTTGAGTTTGAGCTTAGCTAATTACATTGGTTGGGTCAACCATTTGTGGTAGATAAGTTGCTGTTTTTGATGTTGTAGGAATATCTAGTATTTTAGTTATGAGAGGCAATTTAGGCACTAGTAGGACTGTACCAGATCTTAAATGTATATCTACAACATTTAGAGCATAAGAAGGATATTGCTGAGCATGAACAAAATACATGGGTTGTTGTGTCTATTGGTTAGTTGGATTTGGCTAAGGTTGTGTAGCAACTGAGTCTACTTTTGATGTCTAGAACTTGCAGGTGGTGGCATTAGTGCAGGTTGTTTGACTAGAGGTGGTAGTTGTGGGTTACTAGGATTTTGGTTAGGCCATTGCCAAGGTCCTCTCCATTGGTTTTTAGATTGCTAATTCCCTTGGGGTGGTTGCCATTGGTTCTACTAATTCTGCCATTAGTTATTTTGCTGGTTAGGCTAGAAAGGTTGGGAGTACTAAAGCCAGTGAGGCTATTGTGGATTATTTTGCCAAGCAATAATCCAATTAGGTTGACTATATTGTGGAAGACCTCAGATACTATAGCTTTTCCATTAATTACCATATGGATTTGAATTTTGTAAAGGATCTTGAGGCATACCTTGATGTGGGGCCCATGACTAGTATTGAGCAATGAAGAATACTTGCTCATCCTCTCCTTTTATCTTGAGGTGCTTAGTTGGAAGATGCTAGTTCTCCACACTAGCAACAAATTTACATTGACAATCTTTCTTCTACTTCTGACAGTGTGGATGTTACTCAACTAACTACACCTCAGCCTCTACATGTTTCTTCTTTGTAGTTATTGTGTCAAGATGTGAAGGGACATCATTTATGATGTCCTACTTAAAATCTAAGAGTATATTGAATATCTTGAGCCTTGAAATACCTTGACTAATCCCTTTAGTGGTTGTGGACCAGTATCCTCTACCTTTCTTCATTATCAACCTTGAGTAGTTAAGACAGATTTTCTTGAGGTCATCCCAAGAGAATTGATATACATCACCACCAGCCATCAGGTCTAGTGCTTCTAGACAATTTTATCATTTACCCCTCTCAAGAAGACTAGTTTTTGTGAATCCTTTGCCACTACATGCTAGGGGTTCTTTTGCAGTGTATACAAGAAATGTGAAACATAGTCTTCCAATGTTTCATCCTCCTTTTGTGATATTCTAAAGATATCATCTCCTCTTGGATCATTCCCCTTGCAATACTCTTTGTATTTCTTGAGAAATAGAGTTTTCATTTCATCCTAGGTACCTGCTACATTGGCTCATAAGCATGAACTGTCATAAGGCTAATTCTTTTAGTGTTGCTGGAAACAACTTTAGCTTATGGGCATTAGTGTTATAGTCAAAGCTACAAAAGAGTATGTCAAACTCAAACAAGAAAGTATCAAGATCCTCAGTTACAAGGCCATAAAACTTTAGAAGAGAAGATGCGGGTGTATTTTCAAGATTAGCATTGGTTATGAGGCTCAAAAGAGGAAATTGAAAAGTAGGTTTTGCCATTACTAGAGGTATTTGATTATGGGGTTGTTGTTAAAAAGGAGCGTTGGCTATAGGATTGTTAATAATAGGTGGATTTGGACCAGAACTATCAAAAAAGATGGCCAACATTTTAGCAAAAGGCTGAAGATTGCTTGTGTCCAAGGTTTCTTCTCTAGAGGAAGATCATGTAGGAAAATTAGGGCTTGCGTCCTCAAAAGGAAACTCAACTTCTTCTTCAATTTCTTTGTTCAAATTAATAGACTCCCATGGAAGAAATCTACCATATTCATCTCATTGTCTTCCTCTTGGATGCATGCAATTGAATTGGTGATTGTTAATCAAGCCCACAACTTTTTAGTTTTTAGTTAACAAATGAATCTAAAAATAAAGGACTCATGAAGGTTCCTAGTTTGACACCATCACCAACAACAGTGCAAAAAATGTATGGTTTCATAATAGATAAAGATAATCACACCATTGTCTATCTCAAGGATACTATATCTATTTTGAAGACTACCTATTCCATCATGAAATACACTTGAATTGTCAACCCAGAGATGTAGGACATGAAATGGGTCAGCATGGTATGTGCACCAAGTTCCTTTAAGACTCTTAACACCTATGCTACAAGAAAGTAAAATACATGAAAATAATCTATACTATTATTAGAAAACAATAAAAACACTTGGACTAATAAAAAATAACTGTAGAAAGCTTTGGAAAATGAACCTAAACTAGTTAACAACTCAAAATATCTACCATGATCATTTTTTGCAAGTGTTGTAGGAACTTTCTTAGTAATAATGCTGCAGGACTAATACAACAAATCTATCTTGAAAATAGGAAATTGCAAATAATGAATCTACTCTACCTAAATCTATTCCACCTCCCAAGTGGGCCCCCTTGGTTGGTCTCAAATAACTATGAACACAACAAGTATTCTAAAATCACTCTTTCATTAAAATCCTTCTTGGATTACATCAATTGAATAATTCATGAAGAACATAAAAAGAATAACTTCTGAATCTTAAACCAGCATTGTCTATATTCTCATTAGCTTACTAAGATGATCCAAATCCATTATATAAAGGATTGGATACTTATTAAAAATATGACATAAAAGTCTTGAACAAACATCGCCAGAAAAGAAGGTGGAAGATCAACCATGACATAGTACATTTATTACTAAGCAACATAATAACAACTTGCAGGAAATATAGCAAGTTGTGTCTCCTAGATTTTTTGGAATAATAACTCCTCTACAGGTGCGACTTATCCATAGGAATTGAATTGTGCTTTCCTTGCCACAATCGGTCTCCATCATCCTCTTTCTTTAATGCAGTAATCACCACCCTTTGCATTGCTCTTCATTTTCCTAAAAGTTAGAAACATCTGGAACATATATGCAAGATAACACTCCTACTCTTATTCATATATTAGAACATAGCTTAAGATATTTATATGAAATAGTACATTCTATGTATAATATTAAGCAAAGTATGTCATACACACTACCCATAGGTTTAGTAAGTTCTAGCTGTCTTTGGCATAAGTTCACAAGATATTTACACAAATGCTTTGGAAATGTTTTTGACAAAGCACAAAGAGTAAGTCCAAACTATGAAAACTATATCAAAGTTAAGACATTAATATGCCTCATCAAGTGTTTCTTGAGATTTTGGAGACTCGGGAGGTAAATTCTGTTGACTTCCAATTAGATTTGACAATGTATTAGGTTCAAAGTAAATAAACTTTCTGTAATCGTCAGGTTCCTTGCTACTCTCTTCTTTACTCTTTTTTGTAAACTCATCAATTCGCACATGTGCACTTCCTATGATCTTATGAGTGAAAAATTCAAACATTTATATGCTTTACTTCAGATGGAGTATCCTAGGAATATGCCTTCATCACCTTTGACATCAAATTTACTTTTCCTAGTCTCTTTTAGAATATAACATTTCTACCAAATACTTTCAAGTAACTTACATTAGGTTTTTAGCCATACCATAGTTCATAAGGAGTTTGATTTATATCTTTATTCAATTGTACTTTGTTCAAGGTATGCACTGTAGTACTGATTGCTTCCTTCCAGTATTTGATTGCAACATTGTTGCACAATCCATGATGGATATGTTCCTTCTTTTAGCTATACCATTCTACTGAGGTGTATTAGGGGCTAATGCTTATCTTTTGATTCCTCTTTTAGTGCAAAATTCATTGATTTCATTGGAAATGAATTCACCACCTCTATCTGATCTCAAACACTTTAGCTTCTTTCCATTTTCCTTCTCTACTATTTCTAGATACCACTTAAGCTTTTGAAAAGCTTCAAACTTATCTTTAAGATACATTATAGTCATCATTCTAGAATAATTATCAACAAAAAGAATAAGCTCTCAATTCCAATAGGTCCACATAGGTCTATATGAAATAACTCTAAGACTTCTTCAAAATGATAGTTTTTTTAAAAAACTTGTCTTGCCCATCTTACCAACTTGACAATTTTTGCATAGACCCATATTAGGTTTTTTCAAGCTAGGAATTCCTCTCACTCTTTTGTTTTTTCTTATCTTGATCAGATTATCAAAATTCACATGACACAACCTTTTATGCCATAACCAAATTTCTTCTACTTGAGCAATGAAACATGAACTTTCACTAAGATCTAGGTAGAATAGGTTACCTTTTGTTTGATTACTAGACCCAACTACATTTTTTTTTCAATCTAGCAACTTGGCCTTCCCATTCATGAATTCTACCTTGAATCCAATGTTATTCAATTGTGTTGCACTCAATAGATTGTGATTTAGTCCTTCAACCCAATAAGCATTATCAAATCTAAGTTCATTGGTTAGTGAGATACAACCTTTTCCCTTTATGCAACATGGTTCATTAGTACCAAATCTTACACTTCCACCATCACAATGTTCCATATGTTCAAACTTTTTCTTATCACTAGTCATATGATGTGAGCAACCACTATCAATAATCCATGTATCCTTTTTGTTAACATGAGAAATAAGTGCCATTTTAACTTCTTCATCATTAGATTCATCTTTTATAACAATATAGACCATTTCATCATCATCACTACTATTTGAATCTTTAGCCATGAAACATGACTTCTTACCTTTTTCTTTGTAGTCCTTGAAGTTCTTGAAATCCTTCTTGCCTTTGTAATTGTTGTGTTTCTTTTCATCTTTTTCTTCTTTATTTGGACACCTTGTAACAATGTAACCAACTTCCTCACAAGAAAAGCTGATTAAAGGAATTTTACCTTTGTACTTTCCTTTGCCTTTAGGATACCTTCTTGCAAGAAATGCTTCAATGACTTCAAGATCACTGCCATACTTGTCTTTCTCTTCAATTTTAGATTGTTTTCCTTTAGAATTTTTAGCTTTCTTCTTCAATGACAACTTGGCTTCAAATTTAGACTCAAGATTACCATAATTAGGAGTATAATTATCATAGTTATCTAGCTCAAATGCAGTCAATCTTCCAACTAGAGCATCCAAAGTTATCTTATTATTTGGTACATATCTCATCTCTTGAATAATAAAAACTATAATTACAAATAGGAAGAACAATTTTGAGTACCTTGCTTACCACTATCACATCATCAATTTTCTCTCCAAAGGCTTTGATAGCACTAGCACTGGCTTTGATTCTCTCAACATATTTTGCAATGTTTTCATCCTCTCTCTTCTTCATCTGATCAAATCGACCTCTCATGCTTTCTACTTTGGCTCTTTTCACATTATCATTACCTCCATAGATATCCTTTAGTTTGGTCCACATGTCATGAGTAGTAGCACATCCTTTGACCTCATCAAATTTAACATAGTTAAGAGATGATGCTATGCCAATGATCATAATGTTGTGATTTTTCTTTACAACAATCTCCTCAACACTCAATGTTCTAGTAGGAGCCTTATAAGCATTGTCAAAATATTTCAAACCTGAATCATTGATGGTTGCTAGGTGCAACTTCATAAGTTCATGCCATGCCTCAAAGTTATCTCTATTCAACATGGGAATCTCTCTTCTATAAGACATCCTGCTCTTTATATTAGGTCCTTGAAACCTTCTCTGTAAGCACCAAAAGCTCTGATACCAATTGTTGGAAATATAAGAGGAGTAACAAAGAGGGTAGGGGTGAATCAATTACCACTAGAATAAATCCTAGATCCCTTAGATGTCACCAATCTGGGAAAAACCACCAATTGCAACTAGTTACTATTTTTTCACTCTTTTGAAGTGAGCCCTACTAGGAGCCAACCCTTTTAAAGGTTATAAAACACACTGTTAGGTGTGACTCTATTAGAGGATTTAATCACCCTATTAGGAGTAGCCTTGTTAGAGGTCTTAATAAACTTCAATCTAGAAATGCTACCTTGTTAGAGTATTTACAAATAGCTATTGAGCCAACTCTGTTAAGAGATTTAGATCACTGCTACAATGGTTAGAGAGTAAAAATGAGATGATCTAATTTTTGACGCAACTATATTGCTGATTTTAGATCTCAATCCTTGCTTGAATACTTGATCCTTCCTAATCAAATGTATCTTTGCATCTCCTCAAGGATATTCTCTTATCCTTCTAATTCGCTTCCTCTAAGAATCTTCTATTCTTCCATACTTTTGAACAGTTTCAATCCTCAACTTGACCTTATCTTTATACCTTATGCATTGTCAAGTCAGCTTGAATACAACTTAGAATAATTAATATTCATCTCCTTAGTTGGCTAGAACCAACAAACAAATTCATTATACTCAATATGCTAAAACAAGAAAATCCTTTGTTAGCCGACCCTACTTGGTAGCCACTAACACTAAAAAGTTTTTCCAGTGTTAATCAAGTGAACTCAGTTAATATTGAATCTTTGTTAACTTATTTTGGTAACTAAGTGAGCTCAGTTAACACAAGTTCCATCCAACATTTCCTTTATTACCCAAGTGAACTCAGTTAACACTCAACTTTTGTGAACTTCTCTTTGACACTTGAGTGAACTTGGTAGACATTGTCTTCCAAACTTGGTAAACAATGGAATGCTTAACAGACATAGGAATCTATCTTCATCACCTGAGTGAGCTTGACATATACTAACTGGTAAATATATGACATTTTGTGTAACATCAAATACCATACACAATTAACCAATTGTTTTCAACAATAATTGATACAAAAAATGAAGAGATAATGAAACTTTAAAAAAAATACTAAATATTTAGAGAATGACAAAATATTATGCACCCTAAGTGGAATATCATTTATAATAAATATGCACATTCAAGAATAAAAAATGTTGTAAACATATTTGAAAGTCCTCATGCAACAAAAAAACTTCCATGTAATCAGGAATATCCATTTATAAAAGGCAAAAGTCAACAAAGGGAAAATGGGTCCTTTGAAATGTGAACTAATTGAAAAAGAGAAACCTTTCTCTCAGAGTGGAAAGAAAAGGAAAGGAACCTATTATGTTTCTCATAGTGAAATATTGGAAAGTAAAATGTAGCCCCATTGCCTCTGATGAATTAAGACACTAAGATTGCATGGCGTGGAGAAATATAATAGGTGAGTGGAATGTTATTGCACGTTCTTAAAATCAAGAAGTATAAGATCTATTAGTAAACAAATATTATATATATCCACTTAATTTTAAATTAATTATCTATATTCAATACTGTGTGCATAACAATGTTGTCTCGTAGCTATAACAAGACACTTCAATAAATCATTATCAGTCAAGTTAATCATATAAAATAACTAGATGAAAATACATAGGAATAACTTAACAAACCAATTTATTTCCTCCTATCTAATATGAGTATGAATTCTCTCAAAGTCAATAGCTAATCAGTGACTACAAATAGAACTAGAATGAAGGATTTTAAAAGAAGATTAAGATAAAAAAAATTTCTTTAGTTTTTTGCATGAAATAAGATGAATGAATCTAGATGCATTGATCTAATATGAAAGAATAAACTATATGAAAAAAATGAAAACAATAAGCAATGATCTCCAAATTCTCTTCAAAGTGATGCATTATCTCCAGAGAAAATCTATTATAGTCTCCTTGCTTCTTTAATTGCAAATGCCAAATGAAGGATATGAAACCTTCTTTTATAGAAACCACAGATTAAGTCAGAGTTGAGTCATAGTTGAGTTGTAGCTGAGTTAGATTGAGTAAAAACTAAATTAACAAAACAATCAAGATATCAAGGGATTTAAAAAAACAATTAGATCTAAGAAGCTCAGTTAACAAACTTATCACATTTTTCATGATTGAGCATTATTGAAATTAACTACATTTTTGATTTTGAGTTAATAGATCTATCTCCATTTTATTTAGTTATGAAAATTCATCATTTTCCTCGAATTTGAGATTTTGTAGAACTTTTGAGAGGATAATTAAATATTTGTCTCAAATAATTACCTCAATTTATGAATATTTAATTTAATTATTGATTTTTTTGAGAGATTCAATTCAATTAATTCCTTTTTTTTTTGTGTGTAATTGGAAAATGGGCTGAATTTAATAATGTGCTAGTACTTTTAATTAAATTTATTGATTTAGGATTATTTAATTGCTAATTAATGTTTCTATTTAGGAATAAAATGATTTTTTCGAGATTTCTTAAAAAAAAGAAGGCAAAGGCCTATATAGATATATTGATGCAATAAAGGATTACGACATGTTTGATATTACTTTATTCAAAAATGGTCATTTGGACCAAATAGAGTATCCTCCTAACCAACATGAAACTATCCAATACCTAGAGACCATGTTGAATATTCTTCTACCACAAGTTGACATTGTAATAAAACTATACATTGTATTTTAACTAAAAATCTAAGCACACCTATGTGAGGAATGAAAAAAGTGTGACAATTCAACCTATAAAATCATGTCCAACTTATGAATGACAAGTAACATATGACATTTACACATCAACTATGATAGGAAAACCAAAAAAGAAACATCCAAATCACTCCTCCATGAGCTTAATATCCTCATCCTCAATGTTTGCTACACCTAAATAACACTCGACATATAGAGGCTCATTGTTTGCCACACACATCACACAATCTTTAGGCACTGCAGTGGACATTGCATTGTGTGTGAACAATACTAACCTAGCAACCAATTCATCCTTTTCATTCTCCAAAGTATGGTCACCATCCTACAGAAATTCATTTCATGGAACCACTTGAGAAATTACCAAATCTACCTCATCAACCCTTCCTAGAGCAAGAACATTAGTAGGAACAACCTCACCTAAAGGACCACCAACATTCAAATCAAAACCCTAAATTTTAGGTCTTCCACCCTTGGAGGGATGTGGTACCTATTGTGCTAAAAGAATAGGACAAAAATTGCAAAACCATGGGCACAAATTTGGTTGGCCATAGGAATATTTAGCAACCTACAATACTTGAGCAAGAAATCTGCAGTGAAACCAAAATCTTTCATTTCAAAGGACAACTTAATATTGTTATAGGCAGAGACAAAAATGGAACTTTTCTCAAGGAGATTCCTATCAAAGTATAATTAGCATAACCATCCTCCTTCCAAATATTATACTTCAACAAGTATGAAAACATGGTTGAATCTAGAATAATACCTGACAAAACACACTTCTAAAACAAAATTCTCATAAAACTTGGGTTTTGGGAGAGATCATAGATATTGGAATAAAAATGGATAATAGTTTCCATGGGTGAATTAGCCACTAGGTAACTGGAATCAAGACTTAATCCCCTATGATTGGTCTAACATGACATCTACATGTTGAGCAATCAAAGTTAAACAATGTGCCCAAGACATCATTAGTAATGTATTTGATTATTAGGTCATGATCTCTTAATACTAGGAAATAGATCTATAAGTTAAAAGGGGTATACTCCATTTTGCATGTCAAACAAACCACACACCTAGTACAAATAACTGTTCAACCTTAGTTGGCAATGAGAGAGGATGCATAGGAAGACATGATATATATCTATCTTTAACAAATCATCCACTGCCTTTAATAATTGCAATAGAACTTACACAAGACATGGGTTTTAATTGCTACATACATAGGCCTAAATATGCTTTGATGAATAATCACAACGTAGGCATATTCCCAAATTGAATTTATTCTTACACATGTTATCCATTCCATCGTACTAAATTTTTATGAAAAAATATCTTTTGTGTGGCATTTGAATCCCCATCAAATCAATCATATATTTGTAAAATTTGAAAACATCACTTACCATGATGTCATCACTGTCAGGAAGTATACTTGTTTTAAAAAGACATATCTTGGCATGATATGAAGGATTTAGAAGCTATTTATGTGATGTGACATCTTTCAGTATGCATATTTTAATTCCCACACACATCATGTTGTACCACCAATCTACAAGTCCACTTGGCACCCAAAAATGAACTGATCATACTTTGATCTCTTTCCATCAAACTTAAATTATAAACATTTGTCACCTGTACTTCATGTAGAGGTAAATATCTTTTAAAGAGGTCCTAGTAGATGCACCCAAAATTATTGTTCACCTATATGCCAACTAACCAGTTAGATCTTCATGGGATTGCCAAATAAAAAAAAAGATAGGGGAATGAAATTGCTAAACTTGCCCAAAACAAAAACTACACTCACATATGTGTATTATACTAGACTTTCCTTTATAAACCCCCAAATCCTCTCTTAATTCAAGGCTTAAAATTTAACAATATCAAAGAACTTTGAAAAATCTATTTTGTGTTTGTCTAGGGGGCTAGTTAATTTTTCACCCTAAGCAATGATAACATTGGTAAGGTGATCTGCAGCTGAATTTCCTTCTCTATATGAGTAGGAGATTATATAAGAGTTAAATCTATCCAATGATTTCCAATAGCTACAAATGATATAATGATTTTTCCAATTACCACATGTATGAGTCTTCAAAGAATTAATAAGCAATTGAGAATCTCCTTCAATGTGGATGTTATCAATACCTATAATACAATGCAAAGTCTATAACATGATAAATCACCATCACCTCTACATTATTATTTGGGCACACTAATAGTGGAATGGAATAGCCTTAGCAGTAATCAAGGTCCCCAAATTATCTCTAATGCAAATTCGAATGCTCGATACTCCCAAATTTGTACACGAAGCACCATCAAAATTGAGCTTGTAGATATGTTGCTTTGGTTTTTGCTATTTAACCTCCTTCCTATTCACTCCAAGTTTTTGTGTCATTATGTGGTCACCTAGAATTTTGATGTTAGGCCATTCCCTTAGCATGTCATTATCCCATGATGAGAAGTGCAAATTATCCCTCTCTTATTGATTAAGGTACGTATTTACCTATTCACAAATTGAATTTAGTATTTTCTTTTTAACCAACTCCACATGTAAAATTTTCTTTTGAATATACACTTATTTCTCTCCCACTAAATTGACCAAATTAATATTATAGGAGTGATAAATCATTGTACTAAGAGAATTGAATTTGGGTATAAGATTGGCCATGATTATAAAAGATTCCACAAGTAGGGGGCATTGGAAAGCTATAGTGCAATTTTAGCATTACAAAATACCAACACTCCCTCATAAATGGAAATTACACATATAAGTGATCCATTATCTCATTTTCCCTCATTATAGAGAATGAATTTGAAAGGTTGATCAAATATTTTTAATTTAACTAAATAATTTTTAATTAATATTGTTTTTTTCAATGCTAACCAAGTGAAGCAACCTTCTCTGAGAGGGATACACATGTTTCAATAAAATTTATGTGTGATGTGGGATGTTTACCCTTTCACTCATTTGACTAACTTTATGTCCTTCCTTAATAGAATAGAAGCCTGTAGAAGATGGAGGCCATATTATTCTATCTCCATCTTTAGATATAAATAAAAGTCTTTCTGTTAATTGCTTTATGAATATTTCTTTTATATTATCTCCTAATGGAAGTAAAGAAAGATCTTTCCAGATAACTCTTCTTGTTAAAATGTGAACATCATCCACATAGTGTATTAATTTAGAACCCCATACATAAGTAATAATTTCATAGTATTTTGCATAAAATTCCAAAGAGCATAGTGGTAAGTAACCATTTCATGAGTCAAGCTAGAATAAAACATCATTTTCTAAGTGAACTTCTCATGAAATATATTTAGTTATGATTTATCATGATGATAATAGGAAATTCCACATTTAAGAACCCTTTGGAGGATTAGCAATTGATAAAATATGGGTAGGACCATCCTAATCTAAGTACCTAGCATGCATGGGATTACACCAAGGGAGGTTTGTTTTACTATAGAGTTGCAAAACTAGTTTGGCCCCAAATGTCGTATTATGGTGTATTAGATCATGAAGGCTTTTGGTGAATAGATTTGTCTTTTAATAAAAAGAAATGAAAGAAAAATTCTACGCCCAAATTCACAAGACAAATTCCATTTTCTAATAGTTGAGGAATCTCAACTTCAATTCCTCTCTGAATTTTGGTAAGGTTCAACTTCCTTATTATATTTTCAATCAAAACTACATCCTAAATGAGAGCTACTTTTAACCAAAAATTATTAAGAATTTCCATCTATTCTTAGATAGAGGGATAATTTGATAAAAGATAATTAAATAAACAAGAACATAAACAACAAAGAGAACACATAGTTTCTCTATCAATTACTTCTTGAAGAACATTCAAAACTAGTACTCATCTAACATAAAAAGAAATATCCAACATCACAAGAATTTCAATGATACAATATCAATTCAATACTAAATCAATAAAGAACAAATTCAAAGCATAACATCTTTGAACATTCAAACATTTTCCTTTTCAAAAGAACAATACTATTCATATACAATGCTAGAAACTTCAAACATTTGCATAGCTAGAAAACTTAGATAGAAATGGTCACAATATGATAACCATAAAAAGCTACCAACCCTATACAATATATATTCCCCTTATGTGCAACTATCTACAACAAAATGGAAACCCTTTTTTCTTCCAAATTTCTTCCACTAAATAAACTTCTCCAAAGCTTTATTTAGTTTCATAAGCGATTCTTTGAAATGATCATAAATTAAATCTCCTTTCCTTTGATCATTGTTCATGATCACTTTCCTTTATCCATTTCCTTTCTTAAAATAAAGTTATTTACAAACCTTATAATTAAGAGTTTATGGAATCATTTTATAATGTTTATAAGAAGACTTGGACATGTGGCATTTACTAGTGATGAAATACTATCATCATTTTAGAATTATCATGACAATTTTGATAGTCCACTCCAATGTCAATAACACTTGATCCATAAAAAATATGAAAAAATCATTTGGGGAAGATTTAGAAGACTAGAACTCCTAAAACATATCCAAGAATCAACCAAATCCAACAGCTATATTAAAAGTTATGACCCCCTAAATATGACTGATTTTAAGTGATTTGTATTTTGTGACTATTAGTGCTGTTTTGACAGTGCTCCACTCAAAAATCTGTAACTTTTGATCCAAAAAGAATCTGATAAAAATATTTGGAGGATATTTATAGAATTAATTTTGGAAAGAAATATATGAAATGCATCCTGATCCAATGGTCATATTGAGAGATATGGCCCCCAAAATATGACTAATTTTCTGTGATTTGCATTTTGTGATTGTTAGCACTGATTTGACAGTACTATGAATAGTCATATGTATCTCACAAATCAGGACACATTTTGAATTTTTTTCCAGTATTAATTTAGAAAATTGGGTTTACTCACACATATCCAAAATTGAGCATGATCCAATGGTGGGTTTGAAAGTTAGACCCCTATACTGGGACCTAGTTTTCAATTTTTAGAAAATCTGTTACAGTTGTTAAAATTGAATCTTTGAATCTGCAAACCTCTTGGACCACATGAACCTTTGAACTTGAAATTCAATTTTGAATCTAGAATTTGAACCATAATATTCTTGAAATATTCATTTTGAATATTGGACCAAACCAAGGAACTTACAACATGAAACTGCATCATGGAACCACTGAACTTCTTGAACCTCTGAACTGTTGAACATTGGTATGAAGTTTACAAAGGAAAGACCTGAACCTTCGGCTTGAATATTTTGGTTCACTATCATGAAATTTCATCCAACACTTTCCATACACAATATGACTTTACACAACATTTTCAATATAAATTAGAGGAGAATCATTAGAAGCATTGAAATTCCAAGGGAAGGCCATCAAGAGGATGGGATTTTCAAGTTTAAAATTGGGGTTCAAAACAAGAACTAATAAAGGCCAACTCCCCCCAAACATTTTCCAAAGAAAATACCTTGAATCAAAATAAGGGGTATCTTCTTCTTATCACTTATATTGTCTCTCCATAAAAAGCTTCTAATAATTTTTTCCATTTGTTGATGACTGCCTTAGGAGCTTTAATGATTGAAATAATAAAGTTAGCTACCTTTGGTAATACAATTTTAACAAAGATTAGTCTACCCAAAAATTATATTTATCTTGCTTTCTCCTTAAGTACATTCATGATACATTTGCACCATTTGTGTAAGGATACAAACTTTATTAGCACTTTGTTTAAGAATCTCTAACTAACTCTATCATATGCCTTTAACATTTAAAGTTTAATAATACATGTTAGAATGTTGTGTTCCTTAATAGAGTGTAAGACCTCATGTGCAACAATGGCTCCATAATTAGTTTCTCTTCTAGGGATAAATCCACCTTGTTCAAGTGAGATGAGCTTACCAATAAAACCAACTTGGGTTCATGGATAAACGACCTTTGTAAAAATCTTGTAAATGGTAGTGTATAAAGAGATTAGTCCAAAGTTTGAAAAGGCAAGAGGTTATTTCTTCTTTAGAATAGGAGAATTATAGTTTCATTGAAATGGGATAGTAGTGCTCCACTTTTCTTTGACTATTTTATTGAAAAAAGGAAATCAATGCCAATGATGTCTTAAGTTTTTTGAAAGAATAATGTAGTAAATCCATTTGGGCTTGGAGCCTTATTTGGTGGAAGTGAAAACACCACTTGCTTTCTTTTTTCTAATGAGAATCATTTCATCAATACAATATTATCCTCTTTATTTAGTTATTAAGGATGGAATATGCATTAGAAGCTCATCTTTATCCTGACTCATAGATATATTTTGCAACTATCAAGGAACAAGAACATCTCAATAGCCTTTCTAGCTTGTATGTTGCTTGTCAAGTTGAAAGCAGTTTTAGTTGTCTTAGGATTTATATTGTCCACCACTCCATCATTTACAACATCATGGTTCTTTTTTCCATACTTTCACTTGTCATTATTAGATCTAGATACTTGTTTAGTTTCTTTATGGAGTATCATCTCTCCCTTGTTGATCATGAAGTCTTCTATCCTTACATCATTTTTTATCATTTCATCAAATAATGATTGTCCTTGCAATTATGGTTTATAATCCATTTTACGTACAAGGTTGTCTAAGAAGATGTCCAATCTCTCATCATAAAGGACCTTTTGTGAATGATTAGAATACAATTTCCTCTATCTCTAAAGGAATTTCAAGAACGATTCTCCAATTCTTTTCTTAACGCTATAAAGATCTTTCATGGTAACTAGATGTTGAATGTTGTATGCATATTGTTGTACAAACATGTTTACAATTTCATAAAGCATTTTAATCCCAAAAGGTAATTTTGAAAACCATTCCACGGATTGTCCACTTAAGCTTTGTGGAAACAAGTATAAAAGATATGATTGGTCATACATGAATTCTAGTGCACCAAAACTCTCTTAGGTGATCTTGGGGGTTAGATGTACCCAAATACTTGTCAAATTTGGGCATCTCAAATCCTATCTAGGAAAAGGAGGCATGTACATGTCTTTGTCAAAAGGAAATGAACAAATCAAATCTAATTAGGATATTTTTTAGTAGGTTTATCTTTCTATTTCTTCATTACTTCTATTTATGTTTTGTATAGTTTACATCTATTTAGTTAGAAGAGACATTAGAATTTCTTCTTCCTTAGTGGCAGTTGTCTCAATATCATAGTGTTTGGGTAGTTTAGCTCCCTCAAGAGTGAGTTCAAGGTCTCCTCTTTTTTCATCAATAGTTCCATCATTTTACAAAAGTTTTTGCTATTATGATATTTTTCAATCTCTTCAAGGGGTGGTTCTTCATCATTAGATATATTAGGGATACTTTTTATTTATTTAATCTTTTTTGTTCCTTTTTCATTCATAGTTTTCAATTTTATGCTTAAACATCATTGTAGAAGGTTGTCTAACTGGCATCTTAATGTTAGGTCCAATTAGTCTATGTGTTCTATCCTAGTGATATACTTAGGTTTAGGAGATGAATTATTGAAGATATTATTAGTAAATTATTCTTGGAATAAGGGGTTAACCTTTCTGGGAAATGTTTTTTTTCATGTAAGGGAATTTTGGTGGTGATGGAGATCTTTCTAAGTTACAAGAGAATTGCAAGAATAGAGTAAGGCTCTTACCTCTCTTAGATCATTCAACTCTAAGTTTTATAGAACTCTAAGTTTTAGCAAGTGTCAATATTTGCAATAGTAATAGTATAGTAGGTTTAAACCAAGATGAGGTTCCAAATTATATCTCAATTTTTTGGGTAGATGATAGTGGGTGAAGTACACCAAGGTGTGAGTCATCAAAGAAGTAGTTGATAAATAGATGAGATAATGAATCTCATAGAAATAAGTGTGACAACACAATATTGAGCATCAGATGTGAGTATTTAAGACTAGTTTCGATGTAAATCAAGATGCTTGATTTATTTTTAGATAAAATTTTTAGTTTTAGATGTGATTGTCAAAGGTGTAGGATAGACCAGATAGTTTCCAAAAAAAAATTCGATAAAATATGAGACCCAATTGGTGAAAAATATATCACTATTTTGGTAATTTCTATGTAGAATTCTACAAGGAAATACTTTCCTAGGTGAGTAAATACTATTTTCATGTCACTAAATACAAGGCTTAGGCAAGTAAAGACTTTACTAGGAAATATTTTGCACTAGTTTGACAATTTTGATGATAATTTTAGCAGTGTTTGAGCAATTTCTTGCATGATAGAAGGGTAGTTTCAAGGCAATAAAAGGGTAGTCAGTGCATGAGTAAAAAAATGTAGCAAAATCTAAAGTTTCTAACTCACACAAGACTTATCCATAGACCAAGCAAGAAGAGACCAAAATTTCTCATTTTTTGACATTTATGACATATTTTATAGACAAATTTTGACAAAATAATACTATTATAACTACTTGTAAGAGGTATCCAAACTTGTTTTGATAACAAGTCTCCCTAGACTTTTATAGTTTTGCAATGTCATAGGTAAATTCCAATAACATAACAGTGCAATAATGAATCTCAGATATGCCAGAACTACTTTTGACAACTAACCTTCCTAGACAAGACATTTTTGATAGTGTAACAATACAACAATGAATCTTATATATTGATAGGCCAACACTGGGGCAAATAATATGAAAGAATTAATGATTTATGATGGAATTCAGCTAGTCTATGCATGTCAATCTAAGAGCATAAGCTTGTGAAAGGTGTTAGAGCAGTATGCCATCAAGGGGTGATAGTTGTGAGATGAGGGATTATGAATGCAATTATAACATGCAAAATTGAATCTATGAAAAAAATCAAGAAATCCCAGCAATAGGAACTATCACTTCCTGACATCAGGAACATTAGAAATAAAGAAAATATTAAAATAATAAAAGCAACAATACTAATAGATATAATAGTTCATAAATCCTATTAATCTGAAAAAACTATATAACACTGTGCATATAACTATAGTAATCTATTAATATGCAAATTTGATACAACTTTATTGTTTTAACTTTTTATGAAAGTATGATATTGTATGTGCACTTTCAGTACACCATTTTAAAAACTTCTAAAGTTGCCTCCCATAAATAATTTCCCAAAATTGTTCCTAGTATGCTTAACAAAGTTTTTATGAAGGATTGAATTATTTCTGAGTCCAGATATGCAAATGTGGAAGCAAATAGAAGTCAAAGTTCATTTTTCTGCCATGAAGAAGCACTTTTTGAATTTTTCGCAATGGAGTAGTCAACTTGGGATTTTCCACCAAAGAGAAAAAGCAGAGTGGAAAACTCATTTTTTGTTGCGCCTTTCGCAGTCATTTTCAGATTTTCCATTGGAGAAGCACTTTTTTGATTTTTTCGCAATGGAGTAGTCAACTTGGGATTTTCCACCAAAGGGAAAAAGAAGAGTGGAAAACTCATTTTCTGCTACGCTTTTCGCAGTCATTTTTAGATTTTCCATTGGAGAAGCACTTTTTGAATTTTTCGCAATGGAGTAGTCAACTTGGGATTTTCCACCAAAGGGAAAAAGCAGAGTGGAAAACTCATTTTCCACTGCGCCTTTCGCAGTCGTTTTCAGATTTTCCATTGGAGAAGCAAATTTTTCATTTTCCACCAAAGGGAGAAGCATAGTGGAAAACTCATTTTCAGCTACGCCTTTCACAATCAAAGTTCAGTTTTCAACATGAGGAGAGAAAAGACAAATCTCAATCCAAAATGAAGATATATGGGGTCCAGTATCAAGATCACTTTAGAAAAATAATTTGGGAATCAATCTACATCAAAATGGTGCCCACTACATGAGAATGGAAAATTGAAGATTGGGTGCACTTTTTGCACTCAAAAATGGAATTTCCACCAAGCATTAAATCCACAATAGAGAGATGGAAAAGAGCTCTTAATTGATTAAAAAAAGAATGGTAATCTCATAATGATTTATTGCTTGAATATTTGGACATCAACATGACATTAAATATGAAGTGAAAAACTCATTTTTTGTTATGCCTTTCGCAGTCAGTTTGGAATTTTTCACAAAGGGAGAAGACAAAAGTCAAATTTCCACAAAGGATGAATTAGAGTGTTTCATAGCCAGTGACCTAATAGCAAAGAAGAAGTATTTCTTGTTAATTATTTTCAAAGTGCAGCTGTTACTAGAATGTGTGAATTTCACCTACAACATAGAAGTGGAAAATTGAGAACTTGGTATGCTTTTCAACTTTCATTTGGGATTTTCTGCCACAAGCATTCTAGAGAATCACTTCCAAAATTCAGCAAGGAATAAAAATGGTAAGCATGGAAGATAACATAGTGGCAAATTGAAGACATCTGGGTTACATAGCATGTGAAAGAAGAGTTGTTAGAAACTTTATTTTATCAATTCTGATTTTGCAACAGTCATATAGACCAGCATTCAATAGCTTATATCTTTTGACTCAGTGATTATTTTTCTGATCGTTCCAATCAGAATGAAGATAATTAGGTTTGGAAAAACATCCAAAAATGAGCTCAATCCAACAGTGGAATCAAAAGATATGCCCCCAGAAATATGACACATTTTTACCTGGCAGCAGTATTTATTTTGCTGTCCGCTCAACAAAGGAAAGATTTTGATATTGGTTTAACATATTTAAATTTCAATTGTTAAAATATAATTTAAATATGTTAATATATATCATTATTAACTTTAAAAGTTAATAAGCATATCAATTTTCAAAAGGAAAAATATGAGAAGTTGAAGAGACAAGATCAGTTATAGAACTAAAAAGTCACTAGAAGAAACCAAATGGTTGTTGGAGAATGTATTTATTATAAAACCTTTTCATTTGAAGGGGTTCTTCTTTTCTGCAAGAGTAGGTATTGCTAGAGTAGAGGGGAGACAATATTTTATTTTATGCATTTAATTTCATGCATTGATTTCTGTAATAGATTTGGCCAGAGTTGCAAGCAAATAAAAATTAGAGCATTGTATTTGTTGTGTTCAAAACAAAGAAGAGTTTTTCTTCAAATCAAAGGATTTGGGTTTTATTTTTTGAATATATTCAATTAGAACATTGTTGTATTCAATTTTGGATATTATCTTGCATCTTATGTCAAATAATGAATGTGTTGTAGATTAGAGTATTTGCATATATTCCTATTGCAAAAATCTAAATATTAAATCTTCATTTCTTCATTGCATTCACATAATTTGCATCCATATTGCATTACCGGTATCAAGAAGTCATAGGAATTGTGGGTTCTTGGCATTGGATAGGTTTAGGAATTAAAATCTTCCTGAGTTAGTTCTGTCTAGGGCTGGCTTGGTTTTCCTCTTCCCTTCTTGGGTTAAGAACATACCCAATTAGTTTAGGAACAAACAAATTTATTGAATATCATTGATAAGGGAGCTGTACCTTTCAATTTAGAAGAAATCTATCAACCTCATGATAGATTATCCAACTATTGGTATCAAATTGTTTCTCACAGGTTTGGGCATTTAAGAGTTACACTAGAAAGAAAAATCTATTTACCAACAGATATCAACTTCAAAACATGAAAAGAGTTATTAATAATCTTCTTACTATTAAATGAATGATACTTTCATAAGTTGTCTTACTCAACTATGCTATTAATTTGATTGCAGAATTATTTATACAAACTAACTATTGAATTGGAGAGAAACCTTATTCTATTAACAATCAAATAAACCAAACTTAAGCTATAGAAATAATAAACACACAATCTACAATAATTTTCATTACTAATAACCTCACAAAACATTCCAAGAGCGGGCCCTTTCTCTAGTCTACAGATGGGTGAAGAAACTATAATGTTCTACGTTGGGCTAATCAATAAAATTGTTATTTTATTCCTTAGATTTTGTAAAGGGAGAACAATACATTTCAATATGCATTGGGCTGCTTATATTTATGTAACATTAATAATGGTTATTACATAACAAATTTGTTAGAAATCTATGATTTGCAAAGAATAGGCAATTTGTTCCAATAGAATTGGGTTGTTTAGTTTGTTGTCCACGTGATACTTGAAATGAATCCCAACTTCAATATTTGCTAGCTCAATTCCTCACACCAACCATATACATTGTTTTCATGTACAACCATTAATCTAAATAATAGAGTGGTCTATAATCTCTTAATTTCTATTCATAGAGGAGAAAGAAATATGTTATAACATTTGAGAAATGAGGAAGGTGACTGTTTCATTGGGAGAGAATGTTTCCCCATTATTATTCCACGCAGATGCAATAAGTATTGTAGTAATATATTTTCATAATAGAAATAAAAACTATGAAGCTGGAAAATGCATCCTCCATTAGTCTTCAATGTCCTATCCATGTGTTCCTGTAGAGTGGATGATATCTAAAATAGCTACATCTTTATGCCAACAAGAAATAATAATAATAATATAAAGTAAGGTTTGCGATCTTCCTTGGAAGTAATCACAAGACATTTTAAAGTTGATGGAGCTTGAATTAGTGATAGGAAGATCTGCAATTTATAATCAACATGCTAAATAAAGAAAATCACATCTATGTATTCACACACTTTATATAATAACTAAATTAAATATTACTTACATATATTAGATCATATTTAACATATAAGGAGAAAATGGAATATTACAATGGGTATTAAAATGAGCATGAAGGATTATATGAAGGCTAATATGGCATAATCTAGGACATAAATTGCTCTCATCATATATGATAGGACAAGGTATACTAGATGAATGGTGTACAAAATAATAGTCAACAACTGATTCTACAAGAGACAAATAAATCTCATGGAATGGACATCATGGGGAATCTGAATCAAGGACCAATATGTGACATGTTTACATTCAACAAAAATTTCATGAGCATACAATAACAAAGACACTTCAAGTATAGAGCTACATAAGGATAAATTGGTAGAGAAAGAAAAACATTTGTTTCACAACTTATGCATATATGTTCACCTCATACAATTGTGTCACCCCCTAGAGGGCGCCACTATTTTTGGTGTTTCCAAGGACTCAATAATATATGTTCAAAGGTTACCATCTAATAGGGATCAGTTTCATATACCACCTTCAAATTTCCAAGTGTATACCTATGTGAGGATCTAAAGGAGAGATTTTTCTCCCTCGCTACATAAAGATTATGCCCCCTTTCATAGGTGAATTAGGTAGCTTCTATCTTAGAGTTCTTAATTAGGATTTCACTTGCAATTATCTCATATTTCCCCACAAAGAAGGATAAAGGAATTTTCACACCCCTCACAAGAACTCAAATATAAGGTAGTCTTGTAAATAAGATTTAGAGTTCTAGCCCCCACATAGATACCAATGTATTCTATAATATTTATATGAGTACAAGGATGAAAATGGTCTTACAACTAAGATTATAGCCTGAGAGCCCCACATGTTCACTAGAGTAAAATAGAATAAAATAATTGTGCAACTTGGGATTTTATTGCGAAATGATTCTTAATTATAGTGGGCTGGATTAGCCAGATTCACTTGTTCCCACTTGGGTTGTTCCCACCTAGGTTAAACCAATGAAATGCCCTTTAATAGATACTCCCAATACTTAGAAAATTTTTTGGGGCCAAGTTTAATGATTGGACCAAGATGGCCAAGATCATACTCTCCTATAATTAGACTCCTCTTAAACATGCTAGACAAATCTAGTAATTCATGAAATAAACCCCCTTATGAGAACTCTAAATTCAACATTTTTGGGCTTTTTGATTAGTCCAAGAAGGCCAAGAGAATAATCCCCTCACTTATGAATTGGATGAAATTACAAGGTATTATGATTCCTATAAATGAGAATCAGTGAGAAGACAAAATGTTTTCTTGAATTTTCCTGAGGTAACTTGCAAAACAAATTGTCAGAAGTCTTTGTTTTATGATTGTCTTCAACAATACATCCTACAAAAATGGGTTAAGTTTTTTCAAAATCATATCACCATAAATAATAGACAAGGATAAACATTGGTAATTATCAAATTGTAATTCAAAAAATCCTATAATTTTCTCACTATCTGAGAAGCAATAGAAAACCTGATGTGAAAACTCGCACGAGAATTCATAGTTACCACGCAAGTAAGGGTTGTCTTGTACAAGATAATATATAGTACTAGGAGATAATTTATGTAGGTTGAGGTGTTGAGTAGGTCAAGATTGTGTGTCATGCAATATTTCCCAAGATTAGATTTTTGTGCAAGCCTAGATTAAATGTCATGTGAGACTTTAACAAAATTGTACAAAAAATTAATAAAGAACATGAAAATATGCAAAAATAAAATGAAAAGTCTAATTTTTATCCCCAAGGTGGGTGCCAAAAATGTGTGTAGAAATTATACCTATAACTATACATGCAACACTTCAATAAGTCATTAGATCCATGGTTTGGAAAATTAGATAATTAAATAATATGCAAAAATACATGAGATAGTGGCCTATCGCCTTCTAATCAATATGAGTACGATGCTATCAAATTTTCAAGCATTTTTAGTGACTATAGATGTTATTGAAACAGATGATTTAATATACATGTAATATACTCTATTTTTTTGCATTTTTTATGTAATAGTATGAATAAATCTAGATGATGGAAACACGAATTTAATTAATCTTATATGAACTTAGTAAAAGAAATGATCCCAATAAAAGTGATTTGCAATATCTCTAGAGAAAATTTTACATTATAACTTTACTCTTATGTGAAGGTTAGGAAGCCTGCTTTTATAGGACCAAAGGATGAGTTTGAGTTGAGTTCAACACATGCACCTCCTATTGATTGGATACCTTAGAAGGTGGAAGCACAACTCACTGTCCATGTTTGGGAGTGAGAGAAGAGTTAACTAGTCTATCCGAGTTAGTTGCTCAGTTAAATGACTCTCTTTTTATAGGAATAAAGAAATGGTTCCCTTGACTTTTCTTTTTGATTCATGCATGATCAAGTTAACGCTTTTATGTACTTTTTAATTTCATATTTTAGAATTGAACTCAACTTTTCACTTAAAGTCTATTTTTGTAATTTTTCATCAATTTTATAATTTTAGAGAAGATAATTGAAGATTTATCTCATTTAATATGATTTTCTCAAATTTTAAATATTTAATTTAATAACAAATATTTTGACACATTTAATTTAATTTAATTATTTTTAATCACTTTTTATGTGTAACTAGAAAATGGGTTTAATTTAATTAATATGATAGGGTATTGAATTAAATTAATTAATTTAAGATGATTTAATGCCAATTATAGTTTTTGGATTAGGGTAAAAACAAGTTTTGAGGGGACCCGAAACCTCATACAAAACACAAAAAATAGAGAGAAAGAGTCCACCAAGTTTTACAAGGACCTAGAGCCCACAATAATAGAAAACCTAGGTTTTACAAGGATTTGGAACCTAAAAAGAAACATTTAAACATAAACCAACTTGAAAGAAAAAACCACCAGTAAAAAATGAGCATAGAGGGACAAAACAAGAAACCCAACTAGCAACCAAAACCAATAGAACAATAATAGTAAATTACCTTGTCACTCAAGCTCCTCTACATCCTTAGTCAATTCTTTGGTAGTATCAACAACCTCGTGAAGGAGACCTTCAGCATTGGATATATGGGCAACTGTAATGGCCCTTTTAGTGCTCAACCTAGTCCTTCTGTTAGGTCCACTAGATTTTTGGACAGACATAGGGGAAATAATTTCCTCATTTCTCCTCCTAACAATGCTAACCAATGCCACACATAGGATGAAAGTGACCATGTCCATCTATTGGCCACTATCCTTGACTAGTTTCCTCAACCCATCTTCATAGGTTATCAGTTTTTCAGGAATATTCCCAACTTCACCCTTTAGCTCAATTCTTTTGGTTTTTTCATTATCCAGATTCTTCTACAACTCTTTAACACTTTTCTTTAGGGCCATGATTTTCTTTAACAATTTGCTAGCTCTTTCTTCCTTGGCTTGGCACCCATACTGTAACCCACGCTAAAAACTAGACTTTTGCAAAGGTAAAAGGGGCAAGAATTTTTTCATTGGTTTTCACTTTTGATTCCAATATCACCCACAAAGAGTGCCATTTTAGGAAGGAAATAATGAAGAGGTACCTCCTCAAAAAAAGATTGCCACTATCATTAAAGTTACAACTGCCTTCAAAATTTGAAAAAAAAATTATTGTTTGCATTAAACTTAGCTTCGACTGCATTTGTCACATCAAATTGAATGATCATCTTTAAATCTGCTTGCTTTTTTAGGTCATCCACTCATGATAGTGGTCTGTCCATACACACTACTTTGTTGGCAATCTAGTCAACAACCCTATTTCCCTCTTGATAAATATGGGTAATAATTATTTTTTTACAATTTTGAAGGAATCCCCTTTTATAGAGATTGTCAATAGTTAGAATCTTGTTTTGAAGAGTGATCCAAAAGAAAATTTCAATCTTAGGAATAAGTCTCTCCATCTAAGCTTTGGACTACGGAGGTCAATTGACATTAGAGTTAGTCTTGAAAACAAAGGCCACTTTATAATCACTAGTAAATTTGGACCTATTTTTTGATGAGGGTTGGTAAATTTTTTGATCATGAATGGTCAAAACATTTCATCATTCTAATTTCATCAAAATTCTAATGAAAGTCAGGGCTATCTATTTATCAACTAATAACCTCGTCAAAAATGAGGCCAATCTGTGTCAGGAGGTAGTGTCAAACCTTAACTAGCAGACGTCAAAACTTTGATGATATCCTTATTTTGTAAAAATAAATAAAAAATCATAAGAACCCTCCACATGATGAGATCATGTTCTCTTCCCCAACTTATCAAGGTATGATCCCAATCATCTTTCCCCATATGCTCAGCTTACACATTGAACCAATTGATAATTTCAAAACACTACCAAGATACATATTGAATGTTATTGTTATGATTTCTTTCTAGATGGTGAATTATTAAAATTAATTTCACCTATGCTAAGACCAAACTGAGAATGTGGAACATCTAGTCTCAATCATGACCAAAGATAAATTTTTTTAAAGAGCTTAATAACAACATAAGCATCATTTTGGGGTTCATTGTAATTCCTCAAAATATTGAAAATAAACTATACTCCTAAGTATTTAGCTCCGGCTACCTACATTTGACAGAAGATCGACTAGTTTTATAAGATTGTGGATTTTGTGATTCTAAAAAAATAGGACAAATAGGTGATAACAATGTCAAGCAAAGACAAATGTAATATACCTAATCCCAGGTGAGTGAATATAAATTATTTTTGAGAGATCAAGACAATATGTAGGATCACTAAGGTTCTATTTTGTTCATGAAAGATGATGGGAATCAACATTTCCATAATTTGGATTTGAATTTTTTTGTGTTTGTTTCAAAATTGGAAAAATGGAATTAGAGCACTTGACTTCTAATTTTTCTCAAAATGATGTTATCATACTTTCCTTTCTGGACTAGAAATTGAAATTTAAAACCTAATTATAGTTTGTAGGAAGTTGATAAAAATGAAAATAGTCTATTTTTCACATCCATGCACATAATTATGGAGGATGTATAACTCTTTTTTGGTGTCTGCATGTGTACTTGAAATATTGAGGAATTGTAAGATTTAGAGCAAGATTCAGGTGTCCAAATGTTGCTACATGCTTGATCAAGAACTAATTCATGATGAACATAATTCAATGGTTGTTACACCATAGTGTAATCTCCTCAAAGAAATAGTTATTGTTGTTGCAAATTATTGAAATATAATAAATTGTAGTGTGAATCAAATGAGGAGGGTCCCATCATTAGTTTATAAAGAAACTACTTGTGTGTTAGATTTTATTGATACTAGATAGACAAAAAAGGGAGTTGTTGAAATGATAATGGAAGTGGAGCATAATGCCTAATTGGATAATTTGGAAGACATATAGTGTATGGTTTTGGAGTTGTGGACATTCCTATGTTCCCATCCAAATTGTTTTGGGAATTATAAATGGTTCTTCAATTATAGTCTTCAATTATTCATTGTATACAAGATATGTCTATTAGTTCTGCTAAGTGTTGCTGTCTTCTGGATTTCAAACAAAAATGATAAGTTAAATACAATTCCTCTTACTTTGTCAATCCAATATTTCTTGGTTTGTTGATATTCCAATTCTAATTTGAAGAACCAAATGGATAAAAATGTATCTTCCTACTTATCTTCCAAGTGAAACAAATGGTTCAAGTAAAATCCCTAAAATAGGAATCAAGATTTGCAAAACCTTGATTTGGATAAATTGAGAATTGTAGAAATCTTAATTTCTTCAATTCCAAAAACCAAACAAACACTAAAGGAATGACCTATGAAAAATGTTCTTGCTAATTCAAAAAAAAACTCTCCCTAAGATATCAAAGCTATGATTTTGTATTTTTCTAGGCTAAAATGATGACTATGAAAAGAAAATAAAGGCTCTAAATGCAAGATACAAATTACCTCTATATGCTAACCACTAGAGAGTTATAGGTTCTAAAAAGAGAATGATTGGGATATGGTTTATAAATACAAAAAATATTTACAAAAATAGAAATTCATGAGCAAGAGAGTTACAGGTACATAACATCCCTCATTCAACACCAAACATGTAATAAAACAAAATTATGCATGAACCTTAAAAAGACATTGTCATTGGTACTTTCCTTCTATATTCAAACCATAAATAAATTCAATCCTTACTTGGAATTACCCTCAAATGATGGAGAGATGCTTTCTTTACCCTAAAACCTCAATTTCTCATTCAAGTCTATTGCTCAGTACCCTACAACCAAATACAACAAAATCATGATCAATTAGCATTAGAAAAGATGTCAAAAAGTTTCAAGATATTTTCAAATTTTTTTGTATTGATAAGTGTTCTATATACATATTAGGATCTAGTGTTATAACAACAAATTTAAGAAGACTAAGAAAAACATGTTACCAATATGGTTGTAATTAGCAGAGATCAATGTTAGTGAATGAAAGCATGACACATTTCAAAAATGGAAACAAAATATTACTTTTAGTAACATCAAAATGTAGAATGTACCAATAGTCAAAATAAGGAACTCAGGGATAAAACTACAATGTAAATAGTGAAGAATCATTATTTGTATCCACTAAAGCATTCATATATCTTTGGATTTTCTTCCTCGCATCCAAAATAAGATTCAACCTTTTTGAATCAAGAATGCATGTGCAACAACATTCCATATGCATGGACAATAGGTGGAGCTAAAAAAATACTCCACATTTACTTTAATGACCTACAACAAAAATGCAAACATGTTGCATTTTTTAGCTCCACTTGATGTCCTCTGAATATCAATTGAAAGTGCATATTGAACTAGGGCCTCCTTCTACATTGTCTAAAACCAAGAGATTGACATGGTTAGCATCTAATACTATCTCCATTAATTTGGTCCACTCAAGCCTAATATTTTAATTTCTCTTTGAAACATAAATAGTAAAGGACATCCAACATATTAATTTCCAATTTCTCTTGAATATGTTCACCAACAAGATCAACTCACAGATAGAAAACAAAGTGTCTGATGCAGATGCAATGAACATTTTTAGTGTCGCTTCAATTACTTTAGATACCTACAAAATAGAAATAGAAGGCCAACAAATTATCAATATACAAAGAAGATATTGAGTGTATTACCAAGTGTGTAATGTGTCCATATTTTCTTGTGTCATTCTTAAAATATATACAAGGGAGTTTCCCCTCCTAAATGTAGAGGAATATCACACTATGAAGTGGTTTATCTTATAGTTGTATTTAGTTTTTCACACTTCCATTGGGCACATTGTCAAGAGTTTCAAAGTGAAAAGTCTATTTACCAATAGATAATATTTATCATAGAAGAGATGACTGTGATTCATTATGGAAATGTAGCGATAATAAATACTAGCATAGACATGTGATTAAACTATACTAGCAATTGATATGGAGTCTATAGCAATGAGCATCATAGACACGTCTACATCAACATGGAAGAAATGTCAGTCATTAGTGACTATGGTAAAGTTCTCTAGCCACTTGATGATGGGACCATATATTGGTATTTATTTTTGATAGGTTTAGTTTGAGCTTCACTTGGTTTCAAGAATACTTTAATATTCTGTACTTAACAAGGTCAACCATGTCAAGTTGGAAGCTCATTTGGCCTCCCCCCTATAATCATTCTAAATTCCCCATTTACATCTAAGTAAATATTTCATTTATTTATTTAAGAATTATAACATCGAATCATTATAATCACATAACATTCATTAGCATGACATACAATTTAGTAATACATATAAACATTCATCAATAATTAGTGAACACACCAATCATTATAATCACATAATATTCATTAACATGACATATAATTTATTAATATGTATAAAAATTCATCAATAATTTGTGAGCACATCAATTATTATAATCACATAAAATTCATTAACATGACATACATTTCATTAATACGTATAAACATTCATTAATAATTTGTGAACACATCAATCATTATAACCACATAACATTCATCAACACGAAATACAATTCATTAATATGTATAAACATTCATCAATATTTTGTGAACACATCAATTATTATAATCACATAAGAATATTCAATAACATGACATAAAATTCATTAATAAGTAACATTCATAAAAAAATCATCAACAAAATCATCATCAAACAAGGTTTTTAACATTCATTTTTTTTTCTTTGATAGTTGTCAAAGATAAGGGCTAATAGGAACATCATGACTATCTTTGACATTCTCCTCTGGCTCTTGTGGTTATGATTTTATGACATGATGCTTCCTCTTCTTTTTTTTGAGCACAAGGCTGATATGTCCCTACAATAAGAAATAAATGGGTTTAACTCTAAACCTTTTTAAAAATGTTATAAGTATTTCATTAATCTAAAGAACACTATAGGGGTTTTTGTTTACCTGATAGTGCCACATCATCTACTATCACATTTTATTTAGTCCCAACCTCAACATGTTCAACGCTAACATCATGCTCAACTCTATCACCATTACATTCTACATACTAAAAAATTATCACATAAAGGTTACACCAATTACAATTTAAGATGTTAAATTTTATTAATAATTACATAATTAATTTGATAATTAGTTTGATATGCTCAATTAGTTTCTAAGTGCAAATCATGAAATTACAAGAAAGGAGTTGGAGATTACAAATATAAAATCTAAGAATGACATACTGACAAGTGAGTTCAAAGTTGAAAAGGAATTTGTTGAGAGGTTGAATAAATTGAAAGAAGCTATGCAATTTTTGAATGAATAGATAACTTTCCTATAAGATCTCATGACACCTCTGGACTAGGCTATGTCGAGTTCCTATCAGGTGTCAAGCAACAAGAATCATCAAATCAAGGAGAACGAAAAAATGAAAATACAAAGCCAAATAATAAAAGGCTTGCATGCTATCACTGCAAAAAACTAGGCCACACAACAAACATTTGTAGGAGCAATATTGGTAAGTTGAAACCCTAAACCTAAATTCAATGGTTATTGCTTCACTTGCAATAAACAAGGTCATCAAGCACACAAGTGTAGATCAAAGGTCAATAAGGCACCAACTACTTCTAGATTTGAAGGTTACTATTATACATCTTAGACGTATGGTCATAAATCACAAGATTTTAGTTCTAAGGAAAATAATGATTGGATACCTAAAGGTCAAGACAAAAGCACCTAAGCAAGGTAATACCATAAATTGGGATTACAATACTTGGGTAAATTGTCAATATTATGGAAAGTATGGCAACATCGCATCAAATTATGCTAGAATACATCTCAAAGGAAGATAGATAGTAACTAGAGAAGTTTTAGACTAGTATGTTTCAATTGTCAGAAGGTCGATCATCTAAGCAATGACTGTATGGATTGAGCATCAACACCAAATGTTGAGGTATATAATGCAAAGTTAAAGGTATAAACTAAAGAAGTGAGGAGTAAAATGAATCAAACATGGAGAAAGAAGTCAAATGAAGGAAATAGTGCAAATGTAGAAATTGTGATCACTAAATCTAATAGATTAGGTGATTCCCCCACTTCAGACTAAATGAGAAGGTACGTATGGAACCATGTTTCAAATTGCTACATAATACATTAGTTCCTAATATTGAATGCATGTAAGTCCACATCAACATGATTGAAGATGCATAAGGACATATGTTATGTTTGAGTTAAAGGATAATTGTGGCACCAAGTTGAAAATTTGGTAAAGATCAAGTGCCAATTTTGAATGTCATTATGAACCGAGTTTTGATACTAGCCAAGAAATGTTGAAAGATGTGTGTGTGTCTAGTTTTGTTCAATAAGATGGGACAAATTTAATGCAGCTAATGTATACCAAATAATCATATAGAGCATTTAATGGAAGTCCAATTTGACCAACTAAAGCTATAAAGTTGATTTTGACTCACCAGTCTATCGAGTTTTCAAAGTGAAGAATTAAGGCAATTCATAGAGAAATTTTTGCAAAGTTGAAAAGAGGTTCTAGTTTGTATTTTTGGCTTAACATGTAAGTTATGCAAAGTTTTTTGGACCAAGTTGTAAAGTTGTAAAGTTTCTTGATTTGAAACCCCTAGATTGCAAGAATGACATTAGCTACATCTACATGTGAGAAGAGGGAAGCATTAAAGGATAGCAAAGAAACAATTGTTCGTAATGATGCATTCCCTCCACCTATGTTCAAGACATAATTTGACATTGTGTTAAAAGGAATTTTATCTAGAGATTATCTATGATTCCACCCAGAATAATTATGCTTTATCATGTTAGATTATGTTATATATGTAAGATTGGAGAGATATAAAATTTGATTGAGGAATGGCCATGACAAGTTGTCTGAAAATGGGATATTCAAAGATGAAAACAAGATCATGGCTGAGAAAGGGTTAACTTATTCCCTAGAATTCAGAAAGGTATTCAAGGTTGAATGGATAAAGATCATGCTAAGAAGGATAAATGATATTAAGTTATGGTTGGAAAACAAGCCAGTAAAGATCACAAAATACATAATTCACTAGGTGCTTGGTTTCCCTATTTTGGATCAAGTGAAGACTATTCATTGCTATCAAAGGGATGTGAATGAAAAGCTCATGAATGAAAAGTGGAATGGCCATGGTATGCCAATAATCACTATTGAGGATCCTAGATCAACTTTTCATGTGCAATTTATGTGATTTTTCACAAGTTTTATCATTCAAATTGACTAAACAATGTGCCATGTGTAGTTGTTGACCTAGGCTACAACCTAGTTTAGAAGGACAATAGTTATAATTTGGATGAGTTTCAATTGATACAACTTGCAGAGAGCCTTAGAGAAATAAGGAAGGAAAATAATACATCATGTAAGTTTGGTTCTCTCATCTTATGTATATTTTTATATGTACATAATTCTTTTACCACTATTGGAAATGTTGTTTGGGATAAGACTACACCAGTGACTAAGAAGATATATAAATTTAGTAATCAGATAGGTGAGAATTTTGAGATCATAATGGATGGTTATTTTGAAGACTTTAAGAGAAGATAAAAAATAGGTTCAAAATACCTAAGTTAGTAGTTGATTAGTACTATGATCACACATGTTTTCTTGTTGATACAGATTACACAAATGTATAGGCTATTATACCTAGGGTGGCATAGCTAAGACCTATCCATTATGAAGTTAATGTTGATGAAGTCCTAGTCACCATCACAACTTTACTAGTTGAGGAGATTGATAAGAATGTCGACCCATTTGCCACATACAAGACTACAAAAATCACGTTGATGCAAACCAATGTCCCTAAGATGGACAAAAAGAGAAAGAAGATGATCCAAGAATTGGAAGGTAAGATTGGAGAAATAACACTATAGGTTAATGAAGTTAAAGGACAAGATCTCAATAGTGATGGAGGTGATGGTGAAGAAGATGACAGAGAATGAAAATAACTTTCTGTTGTCGAGCCCAAGGTAATTGAAGGCAAATAAGTTGTTGTGGTTGAGCTTAAGGTGAAGAAAAAATCAAAGAAAGTGGTAACTCAATGCACTACTACACCATATGGAGTCTCTAGGAAGAGATATAAGATAACAAGTCCTAAAGTTTCCAATCCACTGAAGAAAGGAACTGTCAAGATCAAAAGGGCGAGAAAAGGAAAAATTCCTAGAAAGAGGACATCATATGCTACAAAGGTGGCAACTAGATGATGATGCTAAGAGGATCAAGTCAAATGACTTGAGTCAGTTTACAATTGTGCCAAGGAAGGAGCCTCAAAACATTGAAAAGGTATACATAAAAATTTGAGGAGTTTTAGAAGGATTAGTTGATTTCAAATATATTAAGTATGATACTTTCAAAAAGGAAGATAAAGAGAAATTTGAACATAAAATTATAGATGAGGGAAAATTTTAAATATACATCAATTGAGTTAGGTAAGGAATTTCCAAAAGAATTGTATAATAAAATAGATGCAAAATAGAAATAGGCTTAGGCTACTAAGAGACAAATGAGAAAGGCTACATTGCCCTAAGTTATGCCTAATTTAGGAAAACATCATATGTCAATAGCCATGAAATATTATGCAAAGACATTTGTGCCAAAGAGAAGGGCATAATTTTTTTTGATAAATAAAACTGAAGAGGTTTTGCAACAAAGTAAAATAGTATGGAAGAAAGTCTTTCAACTAATGCTTGTAGATGAAGAGCAAGAAGATAAGGAGAAAAATGATTAATAAGAAGTTGAGTTGGATAATAAATAAAATATTTATGATAATGCCGAGAAACTCATTGAAACAATTCATAAGATAGAATAAGAGAGAGTGAAGCAAACTGAGGTAGTCACAATAGAAGATTAGACTCTAGACACTATAGTACTTGATGTGATGATTGAAACTTAAGAACCAAAACAAATTATGTCTTGTAAGCTAGGAAAAGAGGAGCAAGCTCCTAAATCTATTAAGGACACACTGATGAGAACCAATCTAGTGATTATGCAAATCAAGGAATATTCAAAGATTGATGATCAATAACAAGCTCAAGAGGTTGCCTATTAATGGGCTTGGTAGAGATAATCCTAATCTAAAAAGGGAAAAGGTATATTGGATACCACCATAGGAAGGATGGGTTAAAATAAACTTTGAAGTGACTTCCAGCAGAAATTTGGGTGTCTCTAGGTTTGGTTGTGTAGCAAGAGATCATATGAGGAACACTCTTGATTTTGTGGCCAAATGTTTGAGTGATGGCACAAATAATGTGGTAGAATGTATTAGGGAAAAAGAGGCTCTAATATTAGGGGCTAGACTAGGTACTCAAAGAGTCCATCTTGAAGGAGACTTAGAGATAATTACTAATGGAATAAAGAAAGGGAAGCCAGAAGTGTGACAACTCAACAAATACATACAACATATTAGATGCCTATTAATAGAGTTTGAAGATTTTAAGGTTTCCCATGTTTACAGAGAAGTAAATAAGGTAGTAGAAAAGCTAGTCAATAAGAGTGCGAATGCAACTTTTAGAATCCATAATGAAATATATGAAGACCTTAGACTTCTCAAATTAGATTAAAGAGAGGCAGATACAATGAAGAAGCCAAAAAAAGAATTCTTGCTGATCATATAGGGAGTACAACTATCATCATGAATCCATCCCTCTAATGGCATTTATGAAATTATGGCATTCATGAGATCACATTCTCCAACACATGTCAGAGTATGGAATTATTTATTGGCACCTTGACTAGAGCTTGCCTCCAGATTTTTCAACGAAAGTGAATTTAAGGAGGAAAGACATGGCACTCCATAGAGTTTTAAACAAGGGAGACAAAAATAGAGGCAAATTTTTCTCTGGGTTTAGAGAATTAGATACAAAATTATGAAGGAAAGATTACACTTTGATGCTTGAAGAACATTTTCATGTTTGATGGTCTAGAATTTTTGGAGGGCATATAAAAAATGTATGGAGTGGAGTGCCTAGACTCTTATTGGAAGTGACACTCTAATTTAGACATATCTTCAATATTTCATGGCACTGGCATTAGTGGTGGGTGAATCCAAGGAGGAAGTTTGTAGGGTCATGGTAGTTTGTGTTGACCCACAATGGCTACATGGATTGGAAGAGATTGTGGAATGCATTGTGCTAGGTGCGGGCTTGGAGATGGGACAAGAGTTGTGGAGATTTATTGGAGGAGGGGAGACTTCTGTACAGCCCCTAGTTGTATGGTCTTTGAAAAGCTCAAAAGGGGTGTACATCCCATAGGTAGAGAAAGGATGGAGAAAGATAGTGGATTTCATGAAGGCAAAGATTTGGGTGTTAAATGGGGATATGCATGGATTCATGAAGACAACATCATGCAAGAGTGTGTTAGCTCTAGGAAAACCCTTATGACATTAGATTGTGAGGAAGAATCAGAAGGAAGGGGGAGAATCCATGGTAAAAGGCATGTGGGTGGACATTTCCTTAACAAAATAGGTGGGAGCACGAAGCAACAAGTGTTACCAAGATGCCATTCTGCATGTGAAGCTAAGGCTGATGATTGGTCCACTCCAACCTTCACATGGGAGGAGGTAGCTTGATGGTTCAAAGATTAGCCAGAGGTGGCTGGTGGAGGTGGATGGTGTTAGTTCATTGGGCACCTTCTTTTTGGTGGTTTTGTCGATTTGGGCTATTATTGTTTATAGCAGGGTGTTTATGCCTATTTTATGTTCAAACATATATGTATGGCCTTGGGGTTGTGTAGATATAAGTTTGTAAGGACTTTAGCCAAACTTTGTATATGGAAATATTTGTAATTCTTCTTTTTATTACCAATAAAAAATAAAAAATGTTACCTATCTAAAAAAAAAAAGCTCAAAAGGTAACAATAAGTCTAATTGATACTTCTATTGTTAATATAGCAACTAATGTGTAGGTGCCAAAAGAGGCAAAGGATGTTGTTTCTATTGAGTAGCAGAGTGCATTGGCATATGAAGAGAAAGATTAGGAAGAAGAGAAAAATGATCAAGTAGACAAATCTACAATTGGTAGTGAGAGGCCAAATGCCTCAAGACCTCTAAATAAGGGAGAAAAGGAGAAAGTGCAACCAAGTTCGACTAGTGAACTTATAGTGACCGAGGAACAAAACCAAGATGGCGAGGGAACATAAGAAATTGTACAGAGACCAAGTTTGGAGCTCCCCACACAAACTATGCAAATATTTATGCCAAGCTAAAAAACTCCAAGAAAAAGGGATAAAAGGAAAAAAGTCCAGCCCCCAAGCTCATTTCAAGATAATATTGTTATGCTTGATGAATATATTGTCATACTAAATCAGGACAAGTCCATAGTGATGGAAGAATAGATGAAAATATTGAGTGAGTTGTTTGCATGAAAGAAAAAAAAAAAGTTGAGTTGAGCACCAATAGAAGCAAGCACAAAAATAGGTTCTATATGACATAAAAGATATATTTGTCAATTATTTTGTTATAAATAATTTAGATGAAAATGCTCCTATTGTTGAGCAATTGATTAAAATTGTAGATAAAATAAATGAGCTAGATGTAGATGCCAATAAAAAATTGATACAATGGTTTGAGAATAAATCTGAAAAGAAAGGAAAAATGTTGCAACTAAAATTATTGTAAAATAGGTTGAGTTATCCAAACTTGTGATCAATTTGGAGATAATTTTAAATAATGCAAATATTATATTTAGAAAATTGTGTGATAGCTCCACCTATACAAAGGACATTAGATAGAGGATGGATCAGCTAGAAGTTGACTTGTATAGTGCAAATACATTAACATCAAATGCAAGTTCTAGTGTTAGACATCTATCCAAGATCAATTTTCAACTAGAAAGGCTTATAGAACTGACTACTGAATATAGCAGAATAAGAGAAAAGTTGATCTCAATTCAAGCCATGATGATTCCTCACCTTGAGGTTATGTAGTTGCATTTGAAGAATTTAAAAGAATTAGTTTATGTAGATCCAAATTGTTTATTTTTTGATAGTCTAGTGGATCTTTCTATAAAATTAGAGCTAGAGATTTAGTTTATTAAATCCATTTTGACTAATTGGGACAATACTTTGAGTAATATTTTGCAAATACACAAACCATTTTTGGATTAGTTTGGTTTGACATCCCCTACTTAGTAGACATAAGTGATAAAAATAAGGGGGAATAATGAGAAGAACACAAGGGGGAAATGAATAGAGTGATCAAAAGGGGAGATTGAGAAGAGAAGATAACACTTTTGTAGTTTTGAAGATGTATATACTGAGTGCAAATTTGAAACATGTACAATGTAAACCAAGTGAAGGTATGGACTATATTCTAAGGGGGAGTAATTATATTTCAATTTTATATTGAATTTTTTTGAAAGTTCATAATAAAGTTTTTTTTGTCACTAATATTGAAGGGGGAGATTGTTGATCCCAAAGCTATGTTTTCTATTCATGAAAAACACTTATTCATTACCAATGCATGATCATTCAGTCATCACTGCGATCGAGTCATCCTATATAGACAAAGTCATCCTATATGAAGACTTGACATATTCCAAGTAATGTGTCAAGAAATAATTACTACCAAGTGAGCTAATGGTCATCTAGTACTCTAATTATTGCCAATATTATCACAGATAACAATGATTATTGAGGTAGTCAGAGTTCAGTATAAGTTGAGTGATATAAAAGCCAAGTTATTTAGTTCATGCAAAGGATAGTTACAGATAAGGGAAAACATGAAGAAATATTTTATGCCAAGCACTAGTGTGATATAAGTGCTAAGTAACATAGTTTCACATTTTTATTTAGAATGGAATTGAATTTTATGTTAACCATTTTTGTCGAGTTGGAATCTTGTTTTGAAGATCAAGGAGGTAATCAAAGAGGTGATTATGCATTCAAAGGAAAATCATTCATCCCTAGGTATGGAAAACCACCCATTAGAATAAGGCAAGGACTAAATGGCAAAATGATTGATTCTAGATCTAGATGGTTTACCCAATCATCTATTTAAGGAGAGTCTATGACCTAATTCAATATGGATGAGATATATATGCATGAATAGGTGAAGAGTGAAGTTTTGAAGGTGAATTAGAGTGTATGTAGACTCAAAAATGCAATGAGGAGTTTTGAGTAGAGGAAAAGTAGATCTATCATAGTCAGGTGATATTTTATTGCATAGAGGAGATCAATTATCTAACATTAAATAGCTAACTGAAGGATTAGGTACTAAACTTTCTAATAGGTTTTTCACAATTTAAATTTCTTAATAGAGTAGCTTTAATAGGCTTGTGTAATTATCCTAATAGAGTACTCACTTCATTGTGATGTAAAAATCCTTTAACCAAGGTAGAACCTAGCAATTATTTTAGCCTTTAACAGGGCAGACCCCTCACAAGGTAGATCACTAGAAGTGATCGAAACATTATAGACTTAAGAGGCATACATTTATTACTATAGTAGTGAATATTTTGTGGGTGTCAAAATTAGCATAGTTTTATCTTCACCTTGGAGGGTTTCTACATTACCAAATCTATGTGTTAATGTGTTGTGTTTATGAGTTTAGATTTATGCAGTTAGAAGATATATATGATATTATTTTGATGTGAATAGTTTTATTGATATGAGATGGATATTTAACTGGGATTTTTATGTGTTGATATCAGATATGTTTCATGATTGAAATGAAATTTTTTTTATAGATCCTAATTCACCCCCCTCTCCGTATCACACTTTCCCTTTTAGATTTTGAACACAAAGATGTAAACAAGGCGTGTTTGCAGGATGACTTTCTACTACCCAACATAGACATACTAGTGGATATGACTATTGGATATGAGATGTACTCACTAATGGATGGATTCTATGGATATAATTGAATCAAGATAACACTTGAAGATTGGGAGAATATGAATTTCACTTTTGCTCAGGGAACATTTTATTGGCATTTTATGCCCTTTGGTCTAAGAAATGAAGGAACAACCTATCAACATGCAATGATGTCTATCTTTCATGATATGATACATAAGACCATGGAGGACTATGTGGATGATACCTTAGCTAAATATATGGAAATAAAGACACATTTGATAGATTTGAGTCTAATCTTAGATGAAATGGAAAAATCCAAACTAAGGCTTAATCCAAAGAAGTTTGCATTTGAGGTAACATCCTATAAGATATTGGGCTACATCGCACTTACAAAAGGAATTGAGGTAGATACTAAAAAGGTACAAGCTTTAATGGGCATGAAATCACCTCAAAATATTAGTCAAATGTGAGGATTGGAAGGAAATATACAATCAAATAGAAGGTTTATATCACAATTGGTAGACAAAGTGAAACCATTTACTAAAACTCTACAAAATGGAGTCACCTATAAGTGGAATGAAGACTATGAAAAAAGTCTAAATCAGCTAAAGCAAAATTTGGAAAATCCACCTATTCTAATGCCTCCTATTCAAGGGAGGACATTGATCTTATACATATCAGTAAGAACCACATCATTGGGGAAATCTTAGCATAGGAAGATGAAAACAAGGAAGAATGGACTTTCTACTATATCAATAGAACTTTGGTAACATATGAGATGAAATGTACTGTCATTGAGAAAGATTTCATGGCAGTGGTCTTTTATTTCCAAAATATTGGGAACTACATGATTGCTCATTCTATTAGACTACTTATGAATACTGACCCATTAAAATATCTATTGAATAAATCAATGTTGAAAGAAAGGTTTGCTAAATAGGTCATGATACTTAGTAAGTTTGACATTGAATATGTCAACTAGAAGGCTATAAAAAGGAAAGATAATTGTTGATCTTTTGGAGGAAGCACCATTGCAAGATGACTGGCCATTGAATATAGAGTTTCTTGATCAGTCCATCATGCTTCTAAAATAATAGACATCAAAGAGAATCTTTGATGGACCATACACTCAACAAGGATTTGGTGCTGGAACTTTTTCCTTCATGCCACAATTGTATTCTCTACCCAAGGTGTACAAGATATTCTTTTATTAAACAAATAACATTAAAAGATATGAACTATTGATTAATGACATGAAAGTGTCCATTGAATGGAAGTTAGATGAGTTACATATCTTTGGGGACTCACACATGGTGATAAATCAAGTAAACAACATCTATTAGACAAAAGATGAAAATGTTTTACCTTATAAGAGGATGATAGATGATCTCAAGAAGTACTTCCCCAATGTTATCTTCTAATAGATTCTAACAAAAAAAAGAGAGTAGATGATGCTATAAAAAATCTTGCCTTGATGTTATAAATGTCAAACAATGATTTACGTTATGAATTCCTAGTGGAGATGTTACTTATGACTCTTTTGACTAATAGATGGACTTATCTATTGTAGGACATGACTCATCTCACTACCACCGTATCTATTTTTATCTTTGAGACCAAATTATTCCTAAAAACCGAATGCAAAATGAGAAACCCAACTATATTTGTAATGCTTCATTGTATGTAGTTGTAGAAGGTGACTTCTATAGACAAGGAGTAGATAGTACCTTACTCAGGTGTTTAGAACACAATTAAGTTTGAGTTCCCATTAATTGACATAAATGAAGGAATTTGTCAATCAGACTCTAGTGGCCTAACATTAGCTCATAAACTACTAAGAGTGGGTTACTATTGGCCTTAGGTGGAATACAAAGCTATTAAATATGCTAGATTTTGCAAATAATACCAATTAGATGTGGATGAGATTTGTGCTCTAGCTATAGAGCTTATACCTTTTATCACACTTTGGCCATTTCAATAATGTCCCTTTGATCTGATAGGACATATTTACCTATCTTCCTTAAATGAATGTAAATCTATCATTATTACAGTGAAATAATTTACAAAGTGGGCAAAGGTAGTATCTCTTACAATAGCCATAGAAAAATAAGTAGCTATGTTCATCTTGAACTATACCATTTGTAGGTATGGTATCCCATATTACATCATCATAGATAATGGGGGTTAGTTCAAGAATAAGGATCTTAAATAACTCTATGCAAAATTCAAGATAAAACAACATTGGTTGTCCATTTACTATCCTAGGGGAAATAGACAAGTAGAGGCATCAAACAAGACCTTGCTAAAAATCTTAATAGAAGGGTCAACAAAAATGGAAGGGATTGACACCTTCAACGTAATCTAGCTCTCTGAGCATATAGATCTATCATTATAACACCTACTAAGGCTATACCCTTTTCTTTGGTGTATAGAGTGGAAGTGGTATTTCCTACTAAGGTTAAGATTCCCACTCTACGAGTTTCTTTGAAAGGTCATATCAAACACAAAGATCATAGAATATGTAAGATACAAGAACTAGAACTACTAGATAAAAGTCATCAAGTGGCATTTTATCACCTAAGAGCTTATCAAAAGAGAATTTCAAGGAACTACAACAAGAAAGTATGACCAAGGGGGTTCTAGGTGGGCAATCCCATTCTGAGAGAAAATCAACAAAATCAATATACCATAATTTAGAAGGGTAAGTTTGAGCCAAACTAGCTTGGTCCTTACATTGTTACTAAAGTCTTTGGGTCTATAGTAATCAATTATTAACAATACAAAGAGTACTACTTTGGGAACTCATCAACACCCTTCATTTGGAGAATTTCTATAACTAATTTTCTAAGAAGCTATCTATATGTACTATATAGTCCTAAAAAAATGATGAAAATAAGAAAAAGACCATGAAAAAATATTTATCCTGGTGAAAACATAGTTATAGGGACCTTGATGATATAAAAGAAACCAAAAGATCAAAAATACAAAGAAAAAATAAAAGAACTTAGAAAAGAACAAAAAAATGGAAAAAGAGAAAAGTGTCTTGATGAAAACTTGCAAATCAAACATCTTGATGAAAAACAATCTTTCCTTCTTTCATATGATTTTCTTTCATGCATTTCTAGCTTTTATCTACTACTTTATCTTATGCATAAATTTTTGCTACTTTTGTGATCCTACTAAGATCGTCATGGATTAAAACTGATTAAATTTATAATTATGGGGCAATCAACTTGTACATTGGGAGAAAGGTCGTAAGAATATGAGTTTGGTTATTCTTGTGTCAATTATTATTCATCCAATCTAAGTTAATTACCTATCTATTGACTACTGAAAGGTTTATAACATTGACACCTTGAAAATCAAACACATAAGGCAGCTATCAACATTAAACATAAATTGAAACATGCTTGACTTATACTAGAGTTTTCTTTTTATTTATTTTTTATTATCATTCTCCCCTGAACAACTCCGAGATGTCTATCTTGACTTAGAGGAGTGATAAGGGGAAGCATAATCCTTTCTTTGTATTTTGATTGACATTTTTGTTCCAATGATCCTAAGGGTCCAAGTAAATTGCATGTCCACTATGAGTGCCTTTATCATGTGTTGGATGGCCATGTGTACCTTGACTCATTTTATTTGGACACTTTGGAGATATTAAAATTTCTCCTTGTCTATTTGAATAGTTTCTCTTTGCTATTGTGATTCAAATGACTACCCTAGGATGTGAATGTATGGGTCATTACAGTTAGATAAAGCTACATTATGTCTTAGGTGATGAATGATAAAGGGTCTTTGTGAACATAAAAATCATAATTACAAAGCATAAAAAACAACTCTAGCATGTTTAACTTGCTTGTATGCAATATCATTTCATTTCTAATTTCAAAGCATCATGAATTTTGAAATGGTTAGAGCTCTGGTAGGTAGGAATCTAGAAGGAGGAAACTTAGCGGAAGGGACTAACCTTGGAGGGATAGGGAATTAGAAAGCAGGGATCTTGACAGGATTGGTAGGGTTAGGTACAATTTATGATGGATCCCTAGAAGAAGAAGACAAACTTTTAGGATCTTGTTCCACAAAATGTGGGGACGAGAATGCTCTTCCCATTCCTTTATCCGACTACCATGTTCACAAAAGGGACCCACTACAGGAAAGCAATTTCTTGGAGGGTGTGGATAAGAATGAAAATGTTTGCAATGTAGAGGACTAGATGAAGGAGAAGTTTGAAATTGATCAATGCAAGTGGTCTTCTTTGTTTGGGAGAAGACCTGGAGGAAATCATCTTTTCCTCTAGTTATATCAAAATCTTGCTAGGAAAAAGGAAATGGGTTCTCTGTGGTCAAGTGGACATTTTGCTTATGATGAACGATTTCTTTTAATTTGTTTTTACCTGTAAGGAAGATTTAAACATGGTAGTATGTGGTGGATCTTACTCATTTGGTAATAGTACTCTTACAATTAAAAAATGGGACTGATTCCTTCTTCCTAATTACTCCAGTTTGGGTTAGACTTCTTGGCTTACCTCTAAAGTTTTGGCATGAAGAAATCAAGGGATATTTGGATCTTTTGGTTAACTTGTAGCTATTGACAATGGTATGATTTCAAGATCAAAAATTCAGTGTGCCAAAATCTATTTTAAAGTCTCTCATTTGAGGAACCTTCCCAAAAGGTGGAATTGAACCTTCCCAACCTCTTATATTATCTTACCCTTGACTAATAAGTTCTTTTTAAATAAATGTAATCATCCTTTCTATCCTTAATATTTATCAATTAGAATATTATATTTCAAAGTATCACATGACCTTAGAAACTCTACTTCTAGTCTCTGAAAGTATTGCACAACCTTTTGAGAAATGTCGTACGATACTGGTAAAGTATTGCATGGCTATTTGGAAATGTCACACGACCTTGTGAGAAAACCTGCTCAGGTGATCAGAGGGCACTTTTCAACTCATTCAAAAAGTTTTAGGAGGTGATTTGGATACCCTTTATAGAGTTCTTTAACCCTAGCATTGGACCTTTCAAATCCGAGATGTTTTAGATTTGAATGCATTTTTCACCTTCGTAGTTTTGTTATTTTTGGTCAGTAGTGGCCCTTGGAGATTTGTTGGTGTTTAGATGTTTGTTTAGTCTTCAGTTGTGATCTTTTTGATCCTTGCATGTTGATTTTTGTGTGCATCCATACTTATATATATATATATATATATATATATATATATATATATATATATATATATATATATATATCTTGCCTTTTATTTATCCTTGTTCCAAGGAACTCTAGGCGGGGCATTACATCGTCCGACTATAAATTAAAATTTAAAATTTAAGTCATATTGTGTATCTACTGATAAAATTGGATGAATTTTTGCGTCCTTTCAAATTTTATATAAGCATGCCTAGTTCTATTACATAACATATTATACATAAAGGGTAAAGACTCAATTATACTTTGGTTGAGACTTGAGATCTAGATTAGTGATTAAAAATTAATATAAGAGGTTTATGTAATAGGTCAATTTACACATGGATATAAAATGACTAATAATATTTAAATTCATTTCTTTGTACTCTATAACCATAAGAAAGAACATCATAAAATAATATGAGTCATAATTTATAGTAAGTATGAAAAGAGTGGAGGAAACAAATAGTCATGATAGCTCCTATTATGATACAAATTTTAACATGTTACTGTAAATAATCTCTTTAAAGAAAAAATAAGGAGAGAGAGAAAATGAAACACTTCAATAATATTTTAGTAATCTCTTTAAAAATGTTTATCAACACCACCTTATTTCAAAGTAACTAATATGTAAATACTGATAAATCTATAAGGTATAGTATTACACACAACAAGATTATAGATATTGAAATATTTTAATATTAGATAATATCATATTTTCTAATGAGATAAATTACAATAGAATTTTTTTCTAACTATTTTATAAGGTGGAAAAGTCTTATGTATTTGACATGATTTGAAATTTAAATTTAGAATATATAGCTTCAAAAATAGCAAGAACAAGTCATACCAATCAAAGTAAATAACCATAAAACAATAAAAACATTGTATTCATGTTTTGAAAGGATTGCATCCCTTATAACTCTAATTACAAAGTTTTCTTAAAGAAAAACTTACTACTATACTAAAAAATATAACTATATAATTTACAATTACAATTTTCCTTATTTCTCCCCCTTTGGCATCAATGACAAAGGTGCCAATAAAAGGAAAAATCCTTTCAAAATTTGAAAGCTGCATCAAAACTTGGAAAAACAATCACTAAAGTTAGTCTTCAATTGTGCAAGGTGTTTTTTCCAACTATCTTTCAGTGTATTAGACATACTGATTAGCGCACATAGAGTATATGTGGCTAATTCTATTGCATTCAAATCTATAGCCACAAACTTTTCATATGAGGACTTGGCTGCCAATCATTCCTCCAACTGATTTTGTAACAATGTGATTTGTGGGGATAAATGGTCCCTTAAAAGAGTGAATCTTTTTATAACTTTCTCCTTTTCTACTTGAGTATCCCTGATGCTATCATGAAGTGCTTGCATTGTATGCTCAATGATTTCTAACTTCTAATTCTATTTCAGAAAGTTATCAGTGAGCGTTTGAAGCTCAGTTACCTTCTCTTTGATTTGCTCAAAAAAACTATGAAGATGAAGGTATGCCATGTTGCACTTAGCATATATTTGTTTCCCTTCTTTTGTACTCTACCTCAATACCTTAATGCATACATTTAAAGTTTCTATATCATTCCTTATATATCTGTATACATGGTATTAAGAAATTTACCATCATGCTTAGTTTATGCTTGAATTGTAGCCACATTGGGAAGTGTTGTAAACTCATTATCAAAGGTTTTGCACAAAATTTCCGCTCTCTATTGGATATCTATAGGTGTGTTAATAGGACTTACTATCTTTTCCAATTTGTCCAAAACTGAAGTTAGAGTCTTCTCAATAGACTTGACAGATTTCTTCTTTTCAAGAAGTTTACTTAAGGAAGATATTAGATTTTGTGCCTCATTTTCTTCATCTAACTATATTGCTGTTGCTTGTATAGGTGGTGTGGAGGGTGTTACTACTGCTATTGCTAAAGGCACAATTGAAGTAGCTGCTTCAATGCTAGATTCAATTTTCTTTGCAGAAGGTGCATCTTCTTCCTTAGGCTCTTGACCTTTTTCTTCATTAGATGAGCTACTATAATCAACAATATTGCCAACAATGTTGGAAACAAAATCTTTAAAAGAGTCCTCAATTTTATCCATTGTCACATTGGTGTCATCCACTTGGTTAGATTCACTGCCAATGGTAATATGTGGTGAATCACTTGGAGTTGGTGTTTTAGTTGCTTGCTCAAAACTATGAGGTGGACTTACTACAATAGGACTTGTCTATGCACTCTTCTCAGAATCCTTAGACATAGGGCTTGTCTTCTCTAGTTGCACACTCTCCTTTGGAATAGTAGACATGTATGTGACTATTTCCTTTTGAATTTCAACATTTACTTCTTCATAATTTCCTCCCATGAGGAGAATGGATCTCTTCTTATTTCTCAATAATGGTGCTATTCCTTTCAGAATTTTAGTTATTTCTATTGAAAATATAAGAGGAGTAACTAAGAGGGGAGGGGTGAATCAGTTACTACAAAAATAAATCCTAGATCCCTTGGATGTCAAATAAAATTTAGATTGATAAAATTGATTACTGTTAATACTCGATAAGCATACAAAAATTGCTATAACTCGGTAAATGTAGAGTGTCTATTACTTTTGCAGATCTTAAGATGTTATCAGTAATTTACTTGCAAGAATCAAAGAAATAACATGAACACATATGACACCAAGATTTAACTTAGAAACCCAATTTGGGAAAAACCATCAAATGTAACTAGTTACTATTTTTCACTCTCCTTAAGTGAGCCCTGTTAGGAGCCAACCTTGTTAAAGGTTAAAAAACACACTATTAGGTGTGACCCTATAAAAGGATTTAATCACCTTGTTAGGAGTGGCCTTGTAAGAGGTCTTGAAATAGTTCAAAGGAATTGCCACCTTGTTAGAGGATTTACAAATGGCTGTTAAACCAACTCTGTTAAGAGATTTTAGATCACTGCTACAATGGTTAGAGAGTAACAATGAAATGACTTGATTGTGATGCAACTGAATTACTGATTATAGATCTCTGCTCTGGCTTTATACTTGATCCTTCTTGATCGAATAATACTTTTTTGCTCCACAAGGATACCTGATTATCCTTCAAGTTTGCTTCCTTTCTCTTTATCTCTTTCAATTCTTTCATACATCACACACTTTGAAATCACAACTTGACCTTTTACTTATACCTTCTAGATTGTCAAGTCAACTCAAATAAAAATTAGAATAACCAATATTTATCACCTCATTCAGCTAGAATCAATAGGTAGAATAATTAAGCTTTACATGCCAAAATAAGAAAATTCTTTGGTAGCTGACCTAACTTGGTAGAAAAACTAATTCTGAAGTGATTTCCTGTGTTAACCAATAGAAGCTTGGTTAACACTGTGAACTTACAAAATCTCTTTGGTAACTGAGTGAGCTTGGTTAATCCTAACTCTACTCGACTTTCCCTTCATTAATCGAGTGAACTCAATTAACACTCTTTTTTGCATAACTTCCTTCGATGCTTGAGTGAGCTTAGTAGACATTGCCTTCTATATAGAGTAGACTTAGAAACACTTGGTAGACTAGGAAAACTGTCTTCACTAACCAAGTGAGCTTGGCATGCACTGGCTGTCAACTAATATGAAATTTGTGTAACATCAAAGACAACACACAATCAATCAATTGTGTCCAACAATCTCCCTCTTTTGCATTGATGGCAACACAACATGTCATAGCACAATGAAATTTTGAGAACAAGACTCCCTTTGTTAGAAAGTTTCTCCCTCTTTGATTTTATGCAAAAAACTTCTCCTATAGTATTCTCCCTCTATGAATGAACTACTTAACTTCCCCCTCTACAAAATTTTAAAAAATTTGATAGTAAACTTCTCCCTCTTTGACAACACATTCCAAAGAAAATTCTGATTAGTGTAAATGTACCTTGAGTATAGATTCATCTACAATATGTCCTTGTCAATACTGCATCAACTGATTGATCTTCAATTCAGTTCCTATTGATGCATTAGTAAACTTTTTTTAGTGAGCTTTAGATAGGGGAATGACCTCTAGCTTACCTCTTAGATAAAAAAATACATCTTTAGGTAATGGCTTGGTGAATATATCTATAATTTGTTCTTTTGTATGCACATATTCCAATCTAATTTCATTTTCCTATACTAATTCTATTAGAAAGTTGTATTTTATAGCAACGTGCTTTGTTTTGGAATGCATCACTGGATTCTTTGATATGTTTTTTATAAGAAAAATAAGTTTTGAAGGGAGTCTGAAACCCTTTAAAAATCATGAAATTTTCAAAGAAGTCCAAACCAAACAAAACTATAGTCCAAAGGTGAAACAGGTTACCCAATAAGACACAATGACTAGGGTGGCATCACAGATAACACATTACTCATCAGCCACACAAACAAGTTTTGAATAGGCACCTAAAACCCCAAATAGGTTTTGAAGGGTGCCTGAAACCCTATATGAAGCCTAGTGAAATAGGTCACCAAACAAAAGGTGACCAAGGTGGCAACACATATAATACGAAGCACTACGGCCACAAAAATAGGTTTTGAGTAGGCTCCTAAAACCCCATGGTGAGATAAACTAAAAAGAATTATAGGCCAAAAGAGCTAGGGGACACTATAGAGAACAACATGTCAAAAGCCAGGAGAGCCAAAAAAGGATAACCACATCAGACTTTCCCTTTTGAACCCTTCTTTTTAGACCATAATGCCATATCAAAAGAGGGATTGGAGGGCTTGACCTTTTTTCCTTTTACTATGGTCCATCCATCCTCCACCAAACTAGTAGCCTTCTACCACTAAAAATTAGCACCATCACAACCAATTCTTGAAACCCTCGAAGCCAGGGAAAAAATTGTAGAAGAGGAAGTGACAACATAAACCTGAGACAAAATAGTAGGAATCATCTTGGAAACACTAGAAAATGGAACAACAGAATCTAGAGACGGACTAGCTACCACCATAAAAGAAGCCAAAGGTAGATCCACCAATAAGATGCTAGAGTAGATAGACTAATAGAGATAACAGTAGAATCCATACCAAATATTGGGACAACAAAATCTAGAGAGAGGCCAACTACCACCACAGAAGGAGCCAAAGGAGGGGATGAACTAACAAAGACAATAGTAGAATCCACACAGTAACTAGGACAACAAAATCTAGAGACAGACCAGCTACCACCATAGAAAGAGCCATTGGAGGATCCTTCATTAAGATGCTAGGAGAACATGGTCTATCAGAAGTAGTAGTAGAATCCACCACCAAAGTATCTTGTGGAGAGTCACCATTCCCTATAGAAGGGACCTTCTGGACTATGTAGTGGTCATCCGAGACCCCCTTCCACCAAGAAGGGGATATTTAAGGTCTAGATTTACTAAAAGAGTAGCTAGTGGCTAGGTGACTAGTCAAGTGGCATTTCTTGCAGCAAAAGGGGATACCCTCATAATCTAGGAGAATATTCCAAGATCCAAAAGGAGAATCCAATGAAATCATTTTTGGAAGTCCCTTAGTGATGTCAAACTCTACCATAATATGAACATACATCATCTGAAACACATTAGACACAACCATATTAGTCCTCACGAATACACCAAGGGCTTTCCCCACCTCCTCAATGAAAAAATCTTCCCAAAGGTGAAGGGGGAGATTCAACAGTCTAATTGATAGAGGGAACTTATTAAAGGATTCTGTCAATGGGTTGAAATCCTAATGCCAAGGTTTAAACATCAAGGGAAACTTCTCTTCCCAAGTGAAATCATAGTTGAAAATGGCATTTCTATCTTCAACAGTTTCAAATTTCACAATGAAAAAACTCCTAGCCAAAGGATAAATCTATGTAGTTTCCAAAATGATGGGCTTCCAAACATGGGAAATCCATGCATGCAGATCTGACAAAGAAGGCCAAAAACCCTTAAAATGAAAGATAGCAATTGTAGCTGAGAAATCAACCATATTTTTGGAAATCTTATCAACTAGAGAAGATTTTAGATTAAATCTAAATGGGTTACATACTGCAACTAGCATAGTATCGTGAAGCCCTAAATGCCCTTGAAACCTTGGATGCACAGTTTGACCACCAATCTTGGCCTCACAGGTAGCCACATCAGCATAGGAAATGGCCAAACCATCCACAACACCAGGCGAATGAGAATGCCCTCCAAGATCAAGAGAAGCCCTAGCTTGAAAAGAAGAAGCTGAAATGACTACCATAAAGTTGGTTGCAAGAAAAAAAGCCAAATCTATCTCCATAAAGTCAGATGGAAGAGTCGAAGCTAGATTCTAGAGCTAGATTTAGGCATAGGAGTTGAAGCTAAAGCCAAAGCTAGATGCTAGAGCCAGAGTCAAATGCCAAAATTGAAGCCGAAGCTAGACGCTATGGATTCTTTGATATGCTAATTACATTGGTGTTATCACAATACATGACTATTGGTTCTTTGATTTCAACCTTCATTCATTCCAACAATTGTTTGAACCAAATAATGTTAGAGAAATTTATTGCTATAGCCACATATTCTGCTTTTGCTATGGATTGAGATGTGTAGTTTTGCTTCTCGATTGTCCAAGATACCAATCTTTTACTAAGAAAGAATGCTCCACCACTAGTGTTTTTTCTGTCATCAAGATTTTCTACCCAATCAACATTAGTAAATACTTTTAGGTCAAGGTTTCCTCCAAGTTTGTACCATAAGACATAGTCTTTAGTACCTTTCAAATATCTCAAGATTTTTTTTATTGCCATCATGTGGTTTTCTTTCAGTTTTGCTAAGAGTCTTGCCACTATCCCAACTGCTAAGGCAATATCAGGCCTTGTATGTACCACATATTGTAATTTCTCAATCATTGATCTGTATCAGGTCTGATCTACTTCTTTGGACTCATCATCTTTGGTAAGCTTAAGTCTAGTACACATGGGGGTTCCAATTGGTTTTGAATCTTCCATTCCAAATTTCTTGAGTATCTCTTTGATATACTTAGATTGAGTGATATAGATACCATTTCTATTCTGTTGTATCTGCAATCTAAAAAATAATTTTATTTCACCAAACTTGGACATTTCAAATTCTTTATTCATTTGTTCTAAAAATGCTTTGCATAAGTCATCATTTCCTGTGAATAGAGTATCATCCAAAAATATTTCTGCCAACATAATCTTCTTATTTGGTCCTTCCTTGATGTATAGACTATTGCTATCATTTTTTCTTTGAAAACCAATCTATATCAAATAGTTATGTAATCTTTCATACTAGGTCTAAGAGCTTGTTTTAGACCATATAAGGCTTTGTGTAATTTGCAGACCATGTCCCTTTTGTTTGGATCAACAAAACCTTTTGGCTATTTAGTGTAGACTTCCTCATCAAGAATTCTATTCAAGAATATAGATTTAACATCTATTTGATATACTTTGAATCCTCTGTCAGTTGCATAAGCCAATAAATTCCTAACACCTTCTAATCTTGCAATAGGGGAAAAATTTTCACCGTAATCAATACCTTCTTCTTGAGAATAGCCTTTACATACCAACCTTGCTTTATTTCTTGACACTTTTCCATCTTCATTCAGCTTATTTTTGAATACCTATTTTTTACCAATCACATTTTTATCTTTGGGTCTAGGAACAAGAGTCCAATTTTTATTCTTATTCTATTTATTCTATTTCTTCATTCATAGCCTCAATCCAACTTTCATTTTCCAGTGCATCTTTAACACTTCTAGGTTCAAATTCAGCAAGTAAACATGTAGCTTTTAGTTTGCTTCTTGTCATTGTTCCATATGATTTGTCTCCAATGATTTGATCAGGTGCATGATGCCTTCTGACATATTTAGCCAATACAGGTTCTTTGACTTTTGAATGAATTGTGATGTCTTCATTTTGAATCTCAATTTAGGGCCCAAGTCCTTCTATTTGTGGCTTGGGTTCTTTAGACTTGGTATGCACTAACTCGGTAGCCTCTGAATGTGACTCGAGTCCCTATGAATTTTTCTGCAACTCAGTAACTATTGGAGACTTGGAGAGCTCAAGAGATGAAGTCTCCTTTTTGTCAAATGTGTTTGGAAATGTATTAGGTTCATAGTAGACAAATATTTTATAATCTTTTGGCTCTTTTTTTCTTTCTTCTTCACTCTTTTTTGTAAACTCATAAATTCTTGCATGTGCACTATCTATGATTTTGTGAGTGGACAAATTTAGATATTTGTATGCTTTACTTATGTAGGAATATCCTAGAAATATACCTCATCACCTTTACATCAAATTTCCCTTTTCTAGATTCTTTCAAGATATAACATTTGTTGCCAAATACTTTCAAGTAATTTATATTGGGTTTGTAGCCATACCATAGTTCATAGGGAGTTTTGTTTGAGTCCTTCTTCAACTAAACTCGATTTAAAGTACGAATTATAGTGCTGATAGCTTCCTTCCAGTATTTTTTAGCAAAATTCTTCTCAATCATTAGTGTTCTTGCACAATCCATGATGGACCTGTTTCTTCTTTCAGCTATTCCAGTTTCTTTTTTTACTCTAGCCAAATACCATTTGAATTTCTCAAAAGCTTTTGATTTTTTTTTCAGATACATAATAGCCATCATTCTAGAATAATTATCAACAAAAAGAATGACATTTTTTTCTCCACTATAAGTTTCTATTCCAATGGGTCCACACAAATTAGTATGCACAATTTACAAGACATCTTCTAATTGATAGTTTATGCTCTTAAAACTAGTATTTCCCATTTTACCAATTTCATAATTTTTGTATAATCCAACATCAGGTTTCTTAAACTAGGAAGACTTCTTACTTTTTGAGTTTTCTTATCTTGACCATATTATCTGTATGTGTGGAATGTGGCCTCTGTTTAACACACACACTTCAACATGGCACTTGTATGAGGATTCATCTCGAGATGAACATGAGATTGTTCATTCGAGAGAAACCCTTCAAGGTGACCTATCGCCTTCTATCGAGGTGGATTTTACTCTCAGATTTGAGGTATAGGCAATCAGACCATGCTAGAATGAAGGATTTTGAAATGATTAATCCTATATGAGTGCAATTATTCTAAATGTTATGCAACCATTTAATCTAAATAATAAAAGAAATTAAGCTATATGAAATGCATTGTTTAATCTAAATGAATACCAAGATGTTAAGAAAAAGCACATATAAAGCTATGAAAGTGGGTATGCAATCTGACAACAATTCAATAGCATCAAAATTCCAGCCTCCTTAATGAGGAATTATGAGCCTCTTAAATAGAATTCCTAGAATCCATCAACGGGTGAAATCAACTCGGATCGACGGTCAGGATTGAAGCAAATATTTAGTTAAGATGGAAACTTCCTTGTGCAAGTGAAGTGAACTGTTTCTAATATGAGTGTGATGACTAGTTAACTGAACTTGTCACGGGTGTGAGATCAAGTTAATTAGATTGATTCTAATTCAAGAGGTAGTTCACTTAGAGTTTCCATTTAATACTGAAGAGTAGAATTAGGAAAGATATTTAATTTAATAAAATGAGACATGACTTCATAAATACCTTTTCTATTTAATTAAATAATTTCACTCAATTAATTAGAATAGGCATATTCCTTAGTACATTAGCCTTAGATGACAATTTAATTTAATAAAGTATAAATATTATAGATTAAATTAAATTTAAATCAAATAGGTTCAATGCAAGTAATATGAGTAAATACTATAGGAATTAAATAATAAGTATGATGAACGTAGGTTAGGGTTTTCTGCATCTGACAATTAAGTCAAGTAGCGAATGTCAGAACTAGAATTGCCTAATGAAATAGGACTTAGGATTGATTGAAATAGACTAGAATTGGTGATCATGGCAAGGAGCCAATTTTGGGGTATTACATTTTTCCCCTCTTTGAATGAATGTGCAAGCAACACGTTCAATTCAAAGAAAATCAGAAAGCATGATGCAAAGATGAGATTGGTTCCAAAGTTTATGATACGAAGAGCAATTGATAAGCTTTTAAGGACTATCTCCAAAATGAATATTAATCCCAAGGAATCCAAGCAGAGCACCTAGTGTAATCACCTAAAAATGGTCATCTAGACTATTAGCCCCCTTCTCAACATTTTGGCTAAATTAATTTAATCACTTACCTAAGCCAAATTGCTAATAATCAATTTATTTGATTATAATCTATAGTTTGACTATGCTATCCTAAGTTCATTATTTGATTGAGACATTTCTAGTCGCACATTTCCAGAAATATTTTTCAATTATAATAGGGTTTCTTTCTTTGTGTTTTGAATTTTGAGGTCATATTAAGGATCAAAAACTCGATTTGAGAAATTTGGCCTGTTTTGACAAAATCAATCTCTAGAGCGCAAATGAAGAGTTTTTTAAAAATTTCTTGCATTTTTGGAAAGCTCTCTGATTTTTAATAGGGGTCTCTTCTTTTCATTTTTATTTTTGGATACAAAATCATAGCAAACAAGTCCAATCTTGTTGACTAGGTCAAAACCAAAGAGTAAAAATGAGAGCATTTGTGATTAACTTGCACTTTCTTTGCATGTACTTGGTTGGAAGATAAATTGGATTTTTGAGGCAACTCACCACTTTTTATTGCATATTTTTATGTTATTTCACACTAACTTTTCATGCTAACAAGTTGTGATTACAGGTTGCCATCTTTATGAAAAAAATTAAAACATTGCATAAAAAGAACGCATGTCAAAGCTTCAAATGCACAAGGGCTACTAACGATTGTTTGCAGGGCTGCCCAATGCATAAAAACCCAATTTTGCTTGTTCTTTACTTTTACATGTGTGATGCATACTAGTTGTTTATTTTTAGGCACATTAAAACTTACAATTGGGATCTTTTGGTGATAGGAGAGTATGCTCTTCACCCTTGTGGTGAATCAAAAATCTTGACTTACCATTTGATTTCAAGAGTAAGAGGCAACTAAATATTCTTGGTGTGTTTTGGAGAAAATAATTGGAATAGGAGAGTATGCTCTTCACCCTTGTGGTGAATCAGAAATCTTGACTTTCAAAAGTTGATCCACTTTGTGTAGTTAGAATCCTTTAGAGGGCCTGCTCTCGGACAACCTGAGAGGAACGACCCAAGTGGGGACAAGCCAATTACCTGGCTCTTCCAACCCACTATAAACTCAAGGCTACCAAGGACACAAAACTTTTGTAGACGTAGTGTTTGTCTTCACCTAGTGTGATTGCTTATGAGATTTTGACCATAAGGAGATCACTAGGCAAGAATGCTTAAGGTACTCTTGTGATCATGAGATCGGTTACTCATCGCAAGGTGAGGTGTCCCATAATTGGGAGCAAGAGGAACACTATGAACGGAAGCCTGATCTAAAAACCCTAAGTTAGTAACTACCCTTTTTAACCGCTCAACTTCTTGGTGCAAGGATCGATCCTAGTGGACTACCCGGATCACCCCAAGATTTTACACTCACCATATGTGTTCCCTTGGTTGTGCTTATGGCACTTCCATGAAAAAGCCAATATCTCTTATGGGAAACCACTTGGTGTGAGGCAAAGGAGCATCAAGCATGGGCCAAGTTGTTGAGTAATGAACCATGACTTCTAGGTAGATATTGCTTGATGTGTTCTCGAATGTGCTAGACCTATGGAAATCTTTGGAACATACACATGATGATAGTTATACGGCTTTATTTTAAGACCTCGCATATGCTTGTATCATGCAAGGTTTCTTTGTCCCTTGCTTGATTGTTTGAAGAATACTCCATGTGTCACTATCTTGCTTAGAAAGAAATTGCTTTTGAACATCAAATTTGCTATGCTATCAACTATTGTCAAACTTTGTCAACCAAGTCAAAACATCAAGTGAAAAAATTTTCTTGTGTTGCTTGCTAAGATGAGTCTCATAATTTGACTTTTCTTTTATATGTCTCTAGTTCTTGAACATGCTTAAAGTGAATTTTTGGTCTTAGTGCTCTTGGTCTTTTTGTCTTCATGGTCTATGTTTGCTTGCTAGTTATCCTTTTGCTGAAATGGTTTCCTTGATTTCTTGACTACACTCTTGGGTTGCAGATTTGTTCACTTGTCACCTTGCTTGCTCTATCTATTTGGCTATTTGGGCATCTTGCCTAGCTATTGACTTGAGTCATTCATGTCGTAAGTTTCTTGGACATATTGTTTGACAAGTCGCTTTAATCTCTCTCTACTATCTTGGCAAGTGAACACTCTACCTCCTATAGTTTCAACATCAAGTTATCTTCTAGGCTCTTTTATGCTTGGCTTTGCATCTAAAACTATGGGATCTAAACCTTGTGCTACCAAACTTCAACCAAATCTAGATGATCATGATATCCTCCATGTCACTAAAGAGTTTCAAGATCTATATGCACAATACAAAGAACTAGAAGAGACAAATGATCTTTCTTACCTTCATCTCTCTAAGTGCATGACAAAAATGAAGTCTAAACTTGAGAAAAGGTTAGAGGAGAAGATTGCATCATTACATGAATCTTCCTTAAGGTCTTTACATGCATGTGAGTCACCTTCTTTGAGGTCATCCTCTTCTTTTAGGTCTACATGCTCTACTTGAAGACATCAAATGTCTTCTTCTTCTAGATCTAAAGACCTTTTTAGAGAACAAGAAAGTGATACCTCCTTTGAGCCTATGCTAAAATTTCATGATGGACCTATCTTTGACCAAGATAATGATGAAGACATGGATGCATACCATTCACATGAAAAACAACAAAATGACTCTAGACATAATTTTGATAGAACTTTTGCTCCCTTGGAAGATTCTTATGATGACACTTTGCAAAAACTTCTTGGCAATAAGATCATCATGTTACCTAAGTCTAGCTTATATGGAAACCCATTCTTGGATATCTATTGTGCTTATCATCAACATAATGAGCATAGTACTTCAGATTGCATTGAGCTAAAACATAAAATCCAAGATCTTATTGATAATGGAATTATTGGAATCTCTAGTGACTCATGTGTTGAGGATACTTCTCTTGAGCAAGATTACATTAATGAACCTATGTCTAGTAGTGGCTCCATTACATCTTCCACTTCTTCCAACACTCATGCATCTCCCAACACTTCAAATCTTTCCAACATGCCTCTATCAAATAAAGAACCTAATGCTTTCCACATTGACTACATTTATCCTCAAGGGATACCTCTAAAAGAAACTCAAGCTAACCTTCACTTGGCTGCAAACCTTTTCCATGCTACTAATCCTAAACATCCTCAACCTTCATGCACTACTATGCCTAATCCAAGCACTACTCCATTCACTCTTCATTTTCCCTTGTCCTTAGAAGTGGCTCCATGTCAAGAGGGCTCTCAAAATGAAAAAGCTATAAATGTTAAGAAAGATCAAGATCAAGCACCCTTTGATCTCCTTCAAAATGTCACTCCTCCATATCCTATGTCTTATCCAGCTCCTAAGTATGATGAATGCACTACTTCCACTATTTTCCTTGAGCTTACTGAAAATTATGAGAAAAGTTCTCTTCCTATGCTATCCAAAGCTACTTGTCAAGATCAAAGCATCCCCTCATGTTCTACTTCTCCACATCCACTTCAAAATTGTGCTCAAGCTTCAAGTGCTTCTATTAAAAATGTTGTTCCTATCAAAGGTACTTATGATTCTATTGATGGCTTTGACCATGTTTCTCATTCTAAAGATATTGATATCGCTTCCCACTATCCCTTTGCATCTTCTAAATCTATCCTTGGTCCATATCCATCTAAGCTAAAGCATTCAAACCTGCCATCCATATTGGGGCCTTATGTTCCTCCATCTCCTACATTCACTCCTAGCTCATTCCCTAGCTCTCCCATCATACCTCAAGATCAACAAAGACACTCATCCTTGATGACTTTTCACCCATCTATACATCTAAACCAGTCATATCATCCTTATTCATCCACAAATCCCAATTCCTTTGGAAGTGAGAATAAACATAAGAATCCATTGAAAAATGAAAATCACTATGTCCCATCTAATCGACATGTGAATGCTAAGAAGGAGAATGCACAAAAGAGACTGCAAAGGTCCAGTATTAAAAAAGCTAAATCAAATAAAATATGGGTTCCTAAACCCATTATTGAAGAAATGTGTTTTGAAGTATCCAAAAGAAAATCTAAAGCTATATGGATTCCCAAGTCTCTTTTAAAAGACTTGAATATTGAAAATACTTCAAAGTTGACATTCAAGCTTCCAAAGGCTTCCATTCCATCTTCTTCCAAAAATCTTTCTAAAAATATTCCAAAGCCTTCCACTCCACTTTTGTCCAAATCTCTTCTACCACTTCATACATCTAAATCTCAAGCTATTTCATCCATGATTCCTCCATCATTCCAATACCCTTCAAGGTGTGTGTCAATGTTGATCTTGTACAATATTTCAACTACCCTCATGAAATCCTCTAAAGCTTACATCTCCTTTCTATACATGAACTCTTATCCTCCATATATTCTTCCTACTACCATTTCTCTTTCATCACCCTATCAAAATCTTTGAGCATACCTTTCTATGGTCTTGGCATACCATGACTTATCTTTTCTATAGGAGCATTATCTATATTCAAATAGCTTGAGCTCTTTCTAAAAATTCAAAAAAAAAAAAAAAAAAAAAAAAAAAAGAAGAAGAGCAAAAAATAAATAAAAATGAAAATGTGCCTTGGTGAAAACCACTTCTTGTGGCACCTTGGTAGCAAAAGTAAAGAGAAATAAATTTATTCTATGTTGAAAACTACTTCTTGTGGCACCTTGGATAAGTACCATGATGAAAACTTGGCAAACAGGCATCATGCGTAATTCTTCCATCATCCACCTATCCCTTCTTCTCTCTTTGATCTTGACAAATGTTGAGCTATCTTTGCATATTGGCTATCTTATCCATGAGATTCTCTATTTGTGCTTTCTCATTCCCTCATAGCCTCCATCTTGAGCTTTATTTTTATTGCTCTATCCCATCGCTAACTCCTTTCATATATTTCTTTACTTTCTTCTTGTTTATGTCTTTTCACCTTCTTAATCTTTCGCTTCATCTCTTTTCTATCTTGTCATCACATTATATAAAGTTTTGACCTCTTAAATAATTTTGACGTCCTAGATTCATTTTCAGGATCAAAATCTAAATTCGAGTTCATCTTGATGGTCAAAATTGTCTTTTAAAATTCTACTTTCTTCTGAGCAGTTAGCTGACCTTTTGAGGTCTAATCTCTGAATCATCACTGGGGCATCTTTATTTCTTCATGTCTTCATCATTTCCATACTTCATATCTACTTAAATTCACTATTTCATGTCTAAAATCACCTTTCTACTCATTTCGACCTTATTTTTATGCTATATCCTTCAAGGTCAACTCTAGTCAAACTGGGGCATTTTATCAATTTTTTTTTATAGTCATTCTTGGGTTCTAATAATCTATCTGTCATCTTGGACATTGTTATATTCTAATTTTCTCATTTCTAGCTAGTTTTTGCATCCCCTTACCTCATTTCAATTTCGATCCCGAGGGGGCAGAAATACTCTATCACTGCTTAGGAGCATTTGTTTGATCTTCTCACTTGCTTTCACTCTATCTGCTTTTCTAAGTGTTAGCATTCTTCTTGAATTCTGACATCATCTTTTCCTAGTGTTCAGTACTACCACTATCAGGCTGTAATTTTGGGACTTGCTATCTATTTCTGCATTTCACTCTTCGGAATCAGACATCTATATCTACCACTGCCTACTTGGCTTCGATTTTCTTTGACATAATGTGTTCCCAGATCAATCACACATTAGTCAAAGAGGGGCAAATGTAATCACCTAAAAATGGTCATCTAGACTATTAGCCCCCTTCTCAGCATTTTGGCTAAATTAATTTAATCACTTACCTAAGCCAAATTGCTAATAATCAATTTATTTGATTAAAATCTATAGTTTGACTATGCTATCCTAAGTTCATTATTTGATTAAAAGAACATGTCCCCTTTTAATTAAATAAAAGACCCCATTCTTTTAACCCACTTAAAGTGCACACATAAAGTCTTTTTTCTATTTTACAATTAAAAGAAAAGGCTTGTGAGACTTTTTGTCTTATGTGACAAGTCAACTTATATTCTATTGGTTGACTTGTGTGTGCACATGGATCACTCCTATTTTCGAATTCCACCGTTGATCATCCACCATCTTCATCCTGATCTCTACCGTCCATATATATTTAAAAGGGAGAGAGCTTTTCCCCTCAAAGGGATCCATCTTTTGAACATTGTTATGCTGCAGGTTTTCTAACAGGTTTCTTTGGAGCTTTGTGGAGAACTTCTATTTCTTGTCTACATTCTCTCATACCATAGCATTTTAGCTTAGATTCATGTTGCATGTTAGTTTAGTTTCTATTTTGCAATAATCTATCTCACATAGCTTAATATTTGGATTGTAACACTCTCATCCATGCTTAGAATAGCTGCACTTTTCATATTCATTCTAATTTAATCTTTAGTTGCATTGCATTCTTGAGGAACTCCTTAAGACATTTGCATTCTTGCATCTTGTCTTTGGAACCTCCCATTGCATGGTTTACTAGGAAGAAGAGTATCTCTAAGGCTCATCTGAGAGCTTTCTTATTCTTGAAATATACTCTCTTGCACTCCATGGATAGGGAGCTCTAAGCTGGCATTCAAACGTTCCAAACTCATGGAATCATTTGGATAGAAGGGTTTAGAGAGTGACACAAATCAAGTGTACACCTAGATACCCCAAAATGATAAGAATTCTAAAGGTTTCCATCAGAACAAAGTTTAACCTTTAAGGATCCAGACAGAACGTCTAGATACCTGAGATCAACAATATTTAAATGATTATCTTCAGAACGAAGCTTAATTTTTAAGGATCCAAATAGAACACATAGATACCTGAGATCGACAACATTTAAAAGATTATCTCTAGAATAGAGCTTAATTTTTAAGGATCCAGATAGAACACCTAGATACCTGAGATTGATAGCATTTAAAAGATTATCTCCAGAATGGAGCTTAATCTTTAAGGATCTAGACAGAACATCTAGATACCTGAGATCAATAGCATTTAAAAGATTATCTCCAGAATGGAGCTTAATCTTTAAGGATCTAGACATAATGTCTAGATACCTAAGATTGATAGCATTTAAAAGATTATCTCCAAAATGGAGCTTAATCTTTAAGGATCCTAAAAAAACATCTAGATACTTGAGATTGACAGCATTTAAAAGATTATCTCCAAAATGGAGCTTAATCTTTAAGGATCTAGATAAAATGTCTAGATACCTGAGATCGATAAGCATTTAAAAGACTATCTCTAGAACAGAGCTTAATCTTTAAGGATCCAGATAGAACACCTAGATACTTGAGACTGATAAGCATTTAAAAGACTATCTCTAGAATGAAGCTTAATCTTTAAGGATCCAGATAGAACACCTAGATACTTGAGATTTGATAAAGGATAGCAAGATCAAATTATGAGTCATAGAATTATCCCCAGAACAAGGCTTGATCCTTAGGAGTCGAGGTTTAGAGTGTCTCGATACTTGTAATCAACTAATGACTAGATAAAATAGATGACAAAGATGCCAGAAAGAGGGAAACAAGATGCCCCTAGTGGTGAGATGCCTCGAATGATGAGGATATAAGATGGGCACAAGATGCCCAGAGCAATAAGGATTTAGATTGTTTTGAATTTCAAGTTCAATGATATAATCATCCTGCCCCCTTGGGAGCAAAATCAAAAGATGACACACACAAAATATGATGTAAAGCAATATGTTGAGAGATATAGAAGAAATCCAAGATTCAGCAAAATGTAGAAGAGATCACAACTTTTGGAAGAAAATTTAGAGTTGATTGGCAGTAATTTCGAGGTGGACTTGAGACCAAAAAGTTGACCAAAACTGACCATGGTGGACTTGAGTTGACTATTTCCAAATTGAATTTCAAAAATATGAAGAATTTTGAATTGAAAAGATTCCAAGAATCCCAAAATATTAGAAAAAATTCAGACTGCACAAGCGTTCGATTGCGTTAGGCCCAAAATTCTAAAATGTGTTTTTGAGGCACTTAGGTGTGTCAGATTTTGAATTTGATCCTGAAAATGGATTCAGAATGGTCAAATTAGCCAGGGGTGATTTTTGCACAAATCAAAGCACTTTGCAAAATTAGGTCAAACCTTATATAAGGGCCCAAGGGATCATTTTCAACTCATTTGCACCTTTTATCTTTTGTGAATAGGAGCTCTAAGAGGAAGATGACAGTGAACATGAGATATTATCATTTTGAGTGCTCTCGTCGACACAACCGACCGACAGATTATGGACCATTGGTGAGTGATCGATAAACATCCTTCGTACTTTTAGTTTCATGCATTTTGAGGTTATTTATTACACTTTTAGCACATTTTTAGGTAGTCAACATCGGTCTTCGTGCGAGACTGTCCTTTCTTGCACGAAGGTGGTCTCTTCTCACGCGAAGATTCACCAACCTGGCATATCTTTGCGTATGTCGGTGGGGTTTCTCACGCGAGAGATACCCACTTCTTGTGCGAATAATGTGAGAATTTTGCATTAGTCATTATTGTCTTTCATGTAAAACTTTCTCTCCTTGTGCGAGTACTTGTTTTTTCGTGCAGGAGAGGATTTCTTTGTGAGGGGTGTGAGCGCTTGCATGGACTTTCATTTTTTTGCTTGAGGACATGTTTTCTTGTGCGAAGATGCACATTCTTACGTGAGAAAATAGATCTTCATGCGAAAATCTGTGACAACAGTGTAGTGGAAATTTGCAATTTTTTACATTTTAAGCATGATTTTCGCATGTGTTTCTTTATCGTTCTAATTTGTTGATCGAGTACTAACCATTTTCTTGTTGCGATTGTTTGTTCGTGTGTGTGGGAGGTCTTCAGTGATGTTTCATTTAGATCCAACTATCCATCATATGGGGCTTTATTGTGGAGCCTAGATGCAAAGGACATGGCTCATATAAATAGATTGAGACTCACTTATCTATGCCAGATCCCAACATTGCTGGTGAATCACAACTTGTTGACTGTATTGGTGGATCATTTCCATTCATAAATGAACACCTTCCACCTTCCTCAAGGAGATATGACTATGACTCCGGAGGACATATATAGAATCCTATGGATCCCCTTCCACGGGCTGAGAGTGACCTATGACACGATGCCTCGAGCAGGTACAGAGGCATTATGTACCATTTTTGGGAGACAGTTAGTGATTGGATGGGCCATCACTTGGGATGAGCTTGTCCAAACATATGGGTAGACACACAGATTAGCTGCATTTTTGGCCATATTCACTAGCTACTTGTTGGTACCTAATAAAGGGTAGCTAGAGTAGAGTGTGGATGGGGGATCATGCTGCAGAGGATGTTGGATTCACCAGAGAGATTTAGATGGGGCCAATGCATGCTCGGCCATATGTTCTAAGAGATGCATGAGATAATGTACCATGAGTAGAAGAGTATGGCCGTTGGTGTGTACATTTTAAAGGTCTGGGCATGGGAGAAACTTCCAGTCACATGAATGATTTTTAAGGATGCCCATGAGCCTGTAGAGCCATACATTTGTAGATATAGAACCTGGGTAAGACAGAGCAGTGGCGAGCCTGTCTCAATGACCTAGTCTCTGTCGTATGGCGGCCCTGGTGAGAGATCAAGGTGTGGGATGATGCTCCTAGGGAGCTTAGTTGGATGTTTAGCTCGTCGGCACTAGTGGGAAAGACTACACAGATCATCGAGCGGTTTGCCATTAGCTGAGTATGGAGGCAGTATGGGAGGCAGCAAGACATCTCCCAGGAATTTTGTGCCTATGCACAAGTTGTGAAGGATCTGACATGGGGATGGCTGACGAGGCTAGATGTAGGGCAATCGATGATTGATGTGCTCAACCTAGTTGCGACACAATGGGACTACCTTTCAGAGGTAGATGCAGGGGTGATGATAGCATATCAGGCATATCTTATCAGTCACCCCGTCCCATGGTTTACAGATCCCTTGGGGGGAGTAGTGCCAGGCCCACAGTAGGCACTAGCATAGCAGTAGCAAGCTCCCCCACAATAGGCTCCCAAGTAGTAGGTTCCATAGGGCCCACTACTAGAGGTGCGACAAAGAGTGAGACAGGAAGAGTTCCTTGCACGATAGATGGGATTAGACCTAGGGGCTAGGGGCAGAGATGGTGATAGAGGCCGAGGGTGGAGGAGTAGGCACCCATTGAGCATGCACTAGAGATGCTCGATGAGGAGATTTAGGAGTAGCTTGCTAGAGGATCTTAGGAGATTTTTTGACAATAGAGGGAGTAGATCTGATAGGCTTCTCGATAGATCAAAGAGTTATAGATTGTAGTAGTGGTAAGGGATGCATGGATGGTGGAGCGAGATCAGGAGATCCTAAGACTATAGGAGTAGGTACAAATAGCCGAGCAGAGGGTAAAGATGCTATAGGACGAGGTCAGATTACAGATCGCTCGAGTGGCTTATTATTTCTCAACATACTCTACAGTTGTGCCCGATGAGGCTCAATAGGTTCCTCAATTTTCCAAGTATACCCAAGATTCTTGGGGTGCTCGTCCTCCAACAAGACCAGATATGCCACCTCCTCCCCTTCCTATAGCTATAGGGGGTGATGGCATAGGCCACATTTAGCTCTTGATTACTTTGATCCTTGATGTTGATTCTGACTATGTATCCCTTGGTGTGCCAGTACCATTTTGTACCATTTTGATCGATAGTGCTCGAGTAGTGCCCATTTTTTGTACTAACACATTTATATATATATATATATATATATATATATATGTATGATATTTTGAGCTAAGTATCACTATGTACATGTCATTGTCAGTGTTTATGCTTTACTTTGATGTAGTTGAGATATTTGAGATGCATGTGTTATGTGTTATGGATGCATATGTACTTTGATGGGATGCGATGCATGAGTATGTAGAGTAGATGATACAAGTATACGAATGCAATGCATATGAAAATGAAATAACATCTCATGTAGTGTTGTGTATTTTTGCTTAACAGTGACATGTATTCTATCCAGAAGCGCGAACCAATGAACCAAATGCTTGTGTAGCCATGGAGAATCCATATATGTTTGAAGAGATCCCCAATCACTCTTCACGAAGGATGAAACATAATTGCAATTGAATCATGTGCTTATGTAAGTGAAGTATGCAATGTAAGACTATGTTAAATGCAACCCTAGGTCTGGTTACCAAGCCTCGACCATTTATCATCAGTGAGCATAGGATGAAAATCCCATATGTTGTATAATTCCCACTAACATTGCAATCATGGGAATATAAATAAAACATACGTTCTAAGTTTTTTGGGATTAAATGTAAGCATTTGAGGCATAAGAAGCTAGAATGACCAAAACATTTGTCCCTTTTATTGTAGCAAGTTAACATAAGCATCAAAACATAAACTTTAGGATGACTAGAATTTTGCTTGCATGGTAGACACACCAAACACACAAGAGATCCATCTCATGCTAAGTATTTTGTCCACAACAACCCTTGCATTCGTGACCCGAGATAGAAATGTGCTAGATATACTCGCAGTGACCCGTATGTTCACTTAGCAGGACAAGTATCAATATTTACTATAGCATGAAGAGTTCACTCCAATAGACAAGGAGAAGAACCAATGTTATTGATGTATTCATATAAAAGGAGTCGAGGTACACCTAACCATCCAATACCAAATGGAGGCTCTTATAGTGGACACCCCTCTTATAGGAATTTGTCAACTAATTGGTGTACACTCAATTTGTGTCACACTCTAAACCCTTCTATCCAAATGATTCCATGAGTTCGAAATGCTTGGATGCCGGCTTAGAGCTCCCTATCCATGGAGTGCAAGAGAGTATATTTCAAGAATAAAAAGGCTCTCAAATGAGCCTTAGAGATACTCTTCTTGCTAGTAAACCATGCAATGGGAGGTTCCAAAGACAAGATGCAAGAATGCAAATGTCCCAAGGAGTTCCTCAAGAATGCAATGCAACTAAAGATTAAACTAGAATGAAATGTAAAGTGCAGCTATGCTAAAGCATGTATGAGAGTGTTACAATCCAAATATTAAGCTATGTGAGATATATTATTGCAAAATAGAAGCTAAACTAACATGCAACATGAATCTAAGCTAAAATGCTATGGTATGAGAGAATGTAGACAAGAAATAGAAGTTCTCCACAAAGCTCCAAAGAAACCTATTAGAAAACCTGCAGCATAACAATATTCAAAATGAAGATGGATTGAGGGGGAAAGCTCTCTCCCTTTTAAATATGTACGGATGGTGGAGATCAAGATGAAGATGGTGGATGATCAACGGTTGAATTCGAAAATAGGAGTGATCCATGTGCACACACAAGTCAACCAATAGAATATAAGTTGACTTGTCATATAAGACAAAAGTCACAAAGCCTTTTCTTTTAATTGCAAAATAGAAAAAGGATTTTATGTGTGCACTTTAAGTGGGTTAGAAGAATGGGGTCTTTTATTTAATTAAAAGGGGACATGTTCTTTTAATCAAATAATGAACTTAGGATAGCATAGTCAAACTATAGGTTATAATCAAATAAATTGATTATTAGCAATTTGGTCTAGATAAATGATTAAATTAATTTAGCCAAAATGTTGAAAAGGGGGCTAATAGTCTAGATGACCATTTTTAGGTGATTACATTTGCCCCTCTTTGACTAATGCGTGATCGATCTGGGAACACATTATGTCAAAGAAAATAGAAAGCCAAGTAGGCGGTGATAGATATAGACGTCTGATTCCAAAGAATGAAATGCAGAAATAGATAGCAAGTCCTAAATGCACAACCTGATAGCAGTAGTACTGAACATTAGGAAGATGATGTTAGGATCCAAAAAGAATTTTAACACCTAGCAAAGTGAATAGATTGAGAGCAAGTGATAAGGTCAAACAAATGCTCCTAAGAAATAGATAGCTGTAACAATCAGCAATAGAGTATTTCTGCCCCTCGGGATCAAAATTGAAATGAGGTAAGGGGATGCAAAAAATTGCTAGACATGAGAAAAATAGAATAAAGCAATGTCCAAGATGACAGATAAATGATTAGAACCCAAGAATGACTATAAGAAATTGATAAAATGCCCCAGTTTGACTAGAGTTGACCTTGAAGGATATAGCATAAAAATTAGGTCAAATAGAGTGGAAAGAGGATTTAGATGTGAAAAGGTGAATAGAAGTAGATATGAAGTATGGAAATGATGAAGACATGAAGAAATGAAGATGCCCCAGTGATGATTCAGAGATTAGACCTCAAAAGGTCAGCTAACTGCTCAGAAGAAAGTAGAATTTTAAAAGACAATTTTGACCATCAAGATGAACTCGAATTTGGATTTCGATCCCGAAAATGAATCTAGGACGTCAAAATTATTTAAGAGGTCAAAACTTTATATAATGTGATGACAAGATAGAAAAGAGATGAAGCGAAAGATTAAGAAGGTGAAAAGACATGAACAAGAAGAAAGTAAAGAAATATATGAAAGGAGTTAGCTGATATATCCACAAAAAGATGAAGAAAGAGAGCTCTCCCCATATGCAAGAATGCAAGACTAGGCTAGAAAATGAACCTAAAATGCAAGCTAATATGCAAAGTGGTTTACCAGCAAGAAGCACATAACATTTAGACTCTTAATTTCATCATTGAGCATTTATTAGGGACATCATGAGATCATACAACCATCACTAGTATAACTATGAGGATATGAATATGATCGATATCAGATAGGTATGTGGAAATCCAATCTAAGCATCAGAGACATGTAAGTCAAGATAACTACGCAATTAGATTCCCTAAGTTTAATTTAGCAAGATTACACTTGTATCAAGGCATAAGTACCAGGATAAACCCTGAGTGTGGTCTTGCAAAACAGTCAAGGATGATACATTTATAAGTCAAAGTGTTGAATAGGACAAGCATGAATGCTTACAACACTATAGACAAAAAAAAGTATACCCACAAGCAGAAATCAAGAAAATATGTCCCATGCCCCCAGTCTTCTAGTCAATGACATCCTTGAAAGACTATTAGGGAGGGAATACATGGCAAAGAAATCATCATAGACAGCACACAAAGTAGATAAATGTCAGCATAGCTCAGTCGTTTAAGTGTTAAAGTGCATGTGTACAAGTCACTTGGCCATTTCTTTCAGACTTGATTCTAATAGTGAGAAATATCGCAACATCGAAGACTGTAGGTAAACTATCTGAAAAGTGTTGAAAAACACTAGATGTTAAGGTGGGGGAAGTGTTGAGAAACACTATTTTGTGAGTTGTCAAAGAAACCCTAATGCACAAGAATACCTCAAAATGCTAAGTAGCTATGCCCCCAAGATGAGGACAAGAAATAATTCCAAGCTAAGAAATGTGTAGCAAAATAGGTGATTAAGAGTGATAGACATAGGTGCAAGGGTTTCAAGTAGTGCCTATTTCCAGGTTTTCACCACTTGACAGATTTTCTCAGGACATTTTTTCAATTTTTTGGTATTTTAATTTTAATTTTAATTTTAATTTTTTTTGTGATACATCAAAGCACCTATTGCTAGGTTTTCACTAAGAAGATCTTTTTTTCAAGACATTTTCTGATTTTTAGGATTTTTTCAGCATCATATATGATTTTTTGGATTTTTTAGAAGGTTTTAGAGATCACTAGTTCTCAAGAAAGATCACATCATTTTCTCCCAATGTCTAGCAAGGTATAGGATATGATGGAGCAACAAGCCAGTTGATAAGCAAAGATGGATGAAAAAAAAGTATGAAGCAAGTGAAAGTGATCCTCAAGGACTGACTCCTCAAGAGTACTCAAGCTAGGGAAAGAGGTGAAATAGTCATATGAAGCATGTTTTGGATAAGCAATGGAAGTAATGAGAAAGATAGCATGTAGGATAAGTGGTGAAGCCAATGAGAGAGATATCATGAAAGTGTGCAATCCAAGAGAGCAGACATGTCAAGAGGCCTATGAGAACCATGTTTGATTTATTATGATCAAGACCAAGGGGTCAACTAGATAGGATAGCAATGGGATAGAGCAATAAAAATAAAGCTCAAGATGGAGGCTATGAGTGAATGGGAGAGCACAATAGAAAATCTCATGGATAAGATAGCCAATATGCAAAGATAGCTCAACATTGTCAAGATCAAAGAGAGAAGAAGGGATAGATGGATGATGGAAGAATTATGCATGATGCCTATTTGCCAGGTTTTCATCATGGTACTTATCTAAGGTGCCACAAGAAGTAGTTTTCACCATAGGATAAATTTATTTCTCTTTACTTTTGCTACCAAGGTGCCACAAGAAGTGGTTTTCACCAAGGCATGTTTTCATTTTTTTCATTTTTTCTTTTTTTTTTTCTTCTTTTTTGATTTTTTAGAAAGAGTTGAAGCTATTTGAATGTAGATAATGCTCCTATAGAAAAGATAAGTCATGATAAGCCAAGACCATAGAAAGGTATGCTCAAAGATATTGATAGGGTGATGAAAGGGAAATGGTAGTAGGAAGAATATATGGAGGATAATAGTTCATGTATAGAAAGTAAGTGTAAGCTTTAGAGGATTTCATGAGGGTAGTTGAAATATTGGACAAGATCAACATTGACACACACCTTGAAGGGTATTGGAACAATGGAGGAATCATGGATGAAATAGCTTGAGATTTAGATGTATGAGGTGGTAGAAAAGATTTGGAAAAAAGTGGAGTGGAAGGCTTTGGAGTATTTTTAGGAAGATTTTTGGAAGAAGATGGAATGGAAGCCTTTGTAAGCTTGAATGTCAACTTTGAAGTATTTTCAATATTCAAGTCTTTTAAAAGAGACTTGGGAATCCACATAGCTTTAGATTTTCCTCGTTCTTTGGGTGCTTGAGAGTGCATTTCTTCAATGATGGATTTAGGAACTCACATTTGCTTTGATTTAGCTCTCTTAATAGTGGACCTTTGCGGTCTCTTTTGTGCTTTCTCCTTAGCATTCACATGTCGATTAGATGGGACATAGTGATCTTCATTTTTCAATGGATTCTTATGTTTATTCTCACTTCCAAAGGACTTGGGATTTGTGGATGAATAAGGATGATATGACTGGTTTAGATCTATAGATGGGTGAAAAGTCATCAAGGATGAGTGTCTTTGTTGATCTTGAGGTAATATAGGAGAGCTAGGGAATGAGCTATGAGTGAATGTAGGAGATGGAGGAACATAAGGCCCCAATATGGATGGAAGGTTTGAATGCTTTAGCTTAGATGGATAAGGACCAAGGATAGATTTAGAAGATGCAAAGGGATAGTGGGAAGGGATATCAACATCTTTAGAATGAGCAACATGGTAAAAGCCATCAATAGACTCATAAGTACCTTTGATAGGAACATCATTTTTAATAGAAGCACTTGAAGCTTGAGCACAATTTTGAAGTGGATATGGAGAAGTAGAACATGAGGGGATGCTTTGATATTGACAAGTAGCTTTGGATAGCATATGAAGAGAACTTTTCTCATAATTTTCAGTAAGCTCAAGGGACATAATGGAAGTGGTATCTTCATCATACTTGAGAGGTGGACAAGATATAGGATATGGAGGGGAAAAATCTTGAAAGAGATGAAAGGGTGCTTGATCTTGATCTTTCTTAACATTTATAGCTTTTTCTTTTTGAGAGTCCTCTTGACATGGAGCCACTTCTAAGGACAAGGGAGAATGAAGAGTGAATGGAGTAGTGCTTGGATTAGGCATAGTAGTGCATGAAGGTTGAGGATGTTTAGGATTGGTAGCATGGAAAAGGTTTGCAACCAAGTGAAGGTTAGCTTGAGTTTCTTTTAGAGGTAGCCCTTGAGGGTACACATAGTCAATGTGGAAAGCATTAGATTCCTTTTTTGATAGAGGCATGTTGGAAAGCTTTGAAGTGTTGGGAGATGCTCGAGTGTTGGAATAAGTGGAAGATGTAATGGAGCCACTACTAGACATAGGTTCATCAATGTAATCTTGCTCAAGAAAAGTATCCTCATTGCATGAATCATTAGAGGTATGAATAATTCCATTATCAATAAGATCTTGGATTTTATGTTTTAGCTCAATGCAATTTGAAGTACTATGCTCATTATGTTGATGATAAGCACAATAGATATCCAAGAATGGGTTTCCATATGAGCTATACTTAGGCAACATGATGAGCTTAGTTTCAAGAAGTGTTTGCAAAATGTCATCATAAGAATGTTCCAAGGGAGTAAAATTTCTCTCAAAAGTATGTCTAGAGTCCTTTTGTTGCTTCCCAAGTGAATAGCATGCATACATGTCTTCATCATTGTCTTAGTCAAAGATAGGTTTATCATGAAATTTTGACGTAGGATCCAAGGATGTATCATTTTCTTGTTCTCTAAAGAGGTATTTAGATCTAGAAGATGAAGACATTTGATGTCTTGAAGTAGAGCATGTAGACCTAGAAGAAGAGGATGACCTCAAAGAAGGTGACTCACATGTATGTAAAGACCTTAAGGAAGATTCATGTAATGATGCAATCTTCTCCTCTAACCTTTTCTCAAGTTTAGACTTCATTTTCATCATGCGCTTAGAGAGATGAAGGTAAGAAAGATCATTTGTCTCTTCTAGTTCTTTGTATTGTGCATATAGATCTTGAAACTCTTTAGTGACATGGAGGATATCATGATCATCTAGATTTGGTTGAAGTTTGGTAGCACAAGGTTTAGATCCCATAGTTTTAGATGCAAAACCAAGCATAAAAGAGCCTAGAAGATAACTTGATGTTGAAACTATAGGAGGTAGAGTGTTCACTTGCCAAGATAGTAGAGAGAGATTAAAGCGACTTGTCAAATGATATGTCCAAGAAACTTACGACATGAATGACTCAAGTCAATAGCTAGGCAAGATGCCCAAATAGCCAAATAGATAGAGCAAGCGGGGTTACAAGTGAACAACTCTCCAACCCAAGAGTGTAGTCAAGAAATGAAGGCAACCATTTCAGCAAAAGGATAACTAGCAAGCAGACATAGACCATGAAGATAGAAAGACCAAGAGCACCAAGACCAAAGAGTCACTTTAAGCATGTTCAAGAACTAGAGAAATAGAAAATAAAAATCAAATGATGAGACTCCCCTTAGCAAGCAACACAAGAAAATATTTGCATTTGATGTTTTGACTTGGTTGACAAATTTTGACAATAGTTGATAGCATAGCAAGTTTGATGTTCAAAAGCAATTTCTTTCCAAGCAAGATAGTGACACATGGAGTATTCTTCAAACAATCAAGCAAGGGACAAAGCAACCTTGCATGATACAAGCATATGTGATGTCTCAAAAGAATTCTCTAGAATTATCGTCATGTGTATGTTCAAAAGATTTTCACAGGTATAGCACATTCGAGAACACATAAAGCAATATCTACCTAAAGGACATGGTTCATTACTCAACAACTTGGCCTACACTTGATGCTCTTTCGCCTCACACCAAGTGGTTGCCCACAAGAGATATTGGCTTTGTCATGGAAGTGCCATAAGCAAAACCAAGGGAACACATATGGTGAGTGTAAATCTTGGGGTGATCTGGGTAGTCCACTAGGATCGATCCTTGCACCAAGAAGTTGAGCAGCTAAAAAAAAGGTAGTTACTAACTTAGAGTTTTTAGATTGGGCTTCCATTCATAGTGTTCCTCTTGCTCCCAATTACAGGACACCTCACCTTGCGATGAGTAACCGATCTCGTGATCACAAAAGTACCTTAAGCATTCTTGCCTAGTGATCTCCCTATGGTCGAAATTCCATAAGCAATCACACTAGGCGAAGACAAAAACTACATCTACCAAAGTTTTGTGTCCTTGGTAGCCTTGAGTTTATAGTGGGTTGGAAGAGCCGGGTAATCTGCTTGTCCCCACTTGGGTCGTTCCTCTCAAGTTGTCCGAGAGCAGGCCCTCTAAAGGATTCTAACTACACAAAGAGTGGATCAAATTTTGAAAGTCAAGATTTCTGATTCACCACAAGGGTGAAGAGCATACTCTCCTATTCCAATCATTTTCTCCCAAACACACCAAGAAGATTCAATTGCCTCTTACTCTTGAAACCAAATGGTAAGTCAAGATTTCTGATTCACCACAAGGGTGAAGAGCATACTCTCCTATCACCAAAAGATTCTAATTGTAAGTTTTAATGTGCCTAAAAATAAACAACTAGTATATGCCGCACATGAAAACTAAAAAGCAAGAAATTTTGGGTTTTTATGCTTTGGGCAGCCCTGCAAACAATGTTAGTAGCCCTTGCGCATTTGAAGCTTTGACATGCGTTCTTTTTATGCAATGTTTCAATTTTTTTCATAACGATGGCAACCTGTAATCACAACTTGTTAGCACCAAAAGTTAGTGTGAAATAACATAAAAATTTGCAATAAAAAGTGGTGAGTTGCGTCAAAAATCCAATTTATCTTCCAACCAAGTGCATGCAAAGGAAGTGCAAGTTAATCACAAATGCTCTCATTTTTACTCTTTGGTTTTGACCTAGTCAACAAGATTGGACTTTTTTGCTATGATTTCGTATTCAAAAATAGAAATAAAAAGAAGAGACCCCTACTAAAAATCAGAGAGCTTTCCAAAAATGTAAGAAATTCAAAAAAATATCTTCATTTGCTCCCTAGAGATTGATTTTGTCAAAATAGGTCAAATTTCTCAAATCGAGTTTTTGATCCTTAATACGACCTCAAAATTCAAAACAAAAAGAAATAACCCCCATTAGAATTGAAAACCCTTTCTAAAAATGTAAATTTTTCTAAAAAATGCGCTGATTTGCGATAAAAAACAACATTTTATGAAAAAAAAAGAAAAACTCATAACTCTCGAATATCAGGTCAAAATTCTCTAAAAATAGGACTTAAACATTTTGAGTACATACCCAACTTGAAAAAAAAATTTCAGAACCAAACTTCAAGCGGTTTAAAAGATATGATCAAATCTTTAAACCAACTAAGTTTTTGGCCTTCAAACCAATCTACTTATGGGTTTGCTTTAAAACCAAAGTGATAGTTCTACGAAAGCATTTGATTAGATCCAATATGCTGCTATAAAAAATCAAAGATGAAAAACAAAAGCAAATAGAGCTAGAAACTTGATTCAAGCCCCACGGTGGGCGCCAAAAATGTACACTCGATTTGTGTCACACTCTAAACCCTTCTATCCAAACGATTCCATGAGTTCGAAATGCTTGGATGCCGGCTTAGAGCTCCCTATCCATGGAGTGCAAGAGAGTATATTTCAAGAATAAAAAGGCTCTCAGATGAGCCTTAGAGATACTCTTCTTGCTAGTAAACCATGCAATGGGAGGTTCCAAAGACAAGATGCAAGAATGCAAATGTCCCAAGGAGTTCCTCAAGAATGCAATGCAACTAAAGATTAAACTAGAATGAAATGTAAAGTGCAGCTATGCTAAAGCATGTATGAGAGTGTTACAATCCAAATATTAAGCTATGTGAGATATATTATTGCAAAATAGAAGCTAAACTAACATGCAACATGAATCTAAGCTAAAATGCTATGGTATGAGAGAATGTAGACAAGAAATAGAAGTTCTCCACAAAGCTCCAAAGAAATCTATTAGAAAACCTGCAGCATAACAATATTCAAAATGAAGATGGATTGAGGGGGAAAGCTCTCTCCCTTTTAAATATGTATGGATGGTGGAGATCAAGATGAAGATGGTGGATGATCAACGGTTGAATTCGAAAATAGCAGTGATCCATGTGCACACACAAGTCAACCAATAAAATATAAGTTGACTTGTCATATAAGACAAAAGCCACAAAGCCTTTTCTTTTAATTGCAAAATAGAAAAAAGACTTTATGTGTGCACTTTAAGTGGGTTAGAAGAATGGGGTCTTTTATTTAATTAAAAGGGGACATGTTCTTTTAATCAAATAATGAACTTAGGATAGCATAGTCAAACTATAGGTTATAATCAAATAAATTGATTATTAGAAATTTGGCTTAGGTAAGTGATTAAATTAATTTAGCCAAAATGTTGAAAAGGGGGCTAATAGTCTAGATGACCATTTTTAGGTGATTACAATTGGAACCAAATCGTAGAGAGAAAGCAAAGAAAAGATCATGCTCCTAGTCATTACTTCTCTAATAAAAAATGATATCATCGAGTTGCTCAAGGAGACATGATAAAGAAAAAACAAAGAAAACAAAGAAAAGGCTTAGCATATCCAAACAAGTATGTCGTTTTGAGTTCATTTTTGTGTTATAAGATTGATGTCAAGTATTAGTGTCCAGAACATGTTTGAAAAAAATCTTTTCAGTAGGGTGACAATAATAGGTAGATGCAGTCAGAATGATTGGTGACTGAGGTCAAAGAGGAATCTTTGAGGTGAAGAACCTAAGAGGACTGAGCGACAATAGATAGACATAGCTAGGATGATTGGTGACTGATGCAAGAGAGATCTTCAATAAAGGGATATGGAGATGTGATCCAAGAAATAGTAGGCAAACACAACTGAAACAATTGGTGACTATTACGAAAGAGATTCCATGAGGAGAATCTCAAAAAGGGTGACACTAGCGATAGTAGGCAGACACAGTGAGGACCACTAGTGACTTTCGTGCAAGAGATTCTATGAGGAGAATCTCAAAAAGAGTGACACTGGCAATAGTAGGTAGACTTAGCTAGAATGATTGGTGACTTTCGTGAAAGAGATTCTATGAGGAGAATCTAACAAAGAGTGACACTTGGGGGATGCCCTCAAGCTGTGACAAGACTCAATCCATGGATACATGAGCGAAAAGCAAGAAACACAGTAAAGCAACTGTACAAAGAGCTAGAAGATGCACTGCAAGATGGTGCATTGGGAACAAGAGGCGCCTATTTACCAAGTTTTCACCTTCTTGGCAGAAATTCTCTTTTTTTCCTACCATGATGCCTATTTCCAAGTTTTCACCAATGACACTTTTCTATTTTTTCTATTTTTTTTTGTATTTTTCTTCTTTTTTTGAATTTTTTGAATTTTTTGATTTTTTCAATTTTTTTGGTGTTACCAAGGTGCCTATTGCTAGGTTTTCACTAGAGTAACAAATTTTTCAGCACTTTTTCTAATTTTTATGATTTTTTTTAGGACATTTTCAAAATTTTATGATTTTTTTAGGACATATAGATATGTACAAAGAGCTACTGATATCAGATCAACTATAAAACCGCTTTAGGTGGAGTGTTAATAGGTTCCTTGAGCACTCTCCTTTGGTTGTGGAAAGTTGATAGGCACCAGATCCATATACTGTAGTAATGATGTAAGGACTAAGCCAGTTTGGTTCAAACTTCCCTTTTTGGACTTGTTGCTGTCGATTCTTAGGATTCTCTCTTAGGACGAGATCACCCAATTGGAAGTCACATTACCTGACCCTCCAATTGTAGCTTCTTAACATTTGTTGTTGATATGCTCACATATGATCACACACCACTTGTTGACATTCATCCAGTAACAATAGCTCTTGAAGCCAAGCTATCCTGTAGTTTTCATTAGTAATAAGATCCTTCATAGAGATTCTCAAGGTATGAATCTCAACCTCTATTGGAAGCACAACATTCGCTCAATAGACCAAAGCAAAGGGAGTCATGCCCATTGGGGTTCTGATGCTTGTCCTATATGCCCACAAGGCTGGATTAATCTGTAGGTGCTAATCTCTCCCTAATTTGTTGACTGTACAATGAAGAATTTTGAGGATCGCCTTATTGGATGCCTCAGCCTAGCCATTACCCTAAGGGTAATAAATGGAAGACCAATATTGTGTGATTTTGAATTTCTTGCATAGTTCGTTGAGGTCTTTATTCTTGAATTTCCTCCATTGTCAATAATGATTGAGGACGGTACACCATATCTGTAGATGATGTAATTTGTGATAAAAAGAGCTATAGTTTTTCCATTGGAAACTATGAGAGGTACTGCCTCTACCCACTTCATGAAGTAATCTGTAGTTGTGATGATGAACTTATGTCCATTAGAAGAGGTTGGGTGAATTTGACCCACCAAGTCGAAGGCCCATTGTTGAAATGGCCATGTTGTAGTAGAGGAAATCAATTCTCTGGTTAGAGCATGAATCAAATTCCCATGAAGCTGACACTGCTGGCAGGATCTAGCATACTTGACAGCTTCTTGCTCCATTTTAGGCCAATAGTAACTAGCTCTAAGGAGTTTGCGAGCTAGTGTCAGGCCATTTGAGTGAGATCTACAAATACCCTCATGAATGCCAATTAGCGCATGTTTGGACTCTTCGGGTTCTAAACACCTAACGAGTGTTCCATCGAGACCTGTCCTATATAGATCATCAACAATAATGACATAATGTAGAGCATTATGTATTAGGTAATGTTTCTCATTCCATGTTAGACCTTTCAAAATTCTTTGATTGCGGAAATAGGAATACATGTGATGGTAGTGGGATGATTCTTATCCTACAATACAACATATCATCCTAGAATTAGGGTTGTCGTAGGCTGGGTAGTGTAATGCTTCCACTAAGAACTCATGTTAGAGATCATTTTCAAGCATTTGTAGTAGGGAGGCTAAAGTAACCATGGCATCAGCCGCTTTATTATCTACTTGTGGAACTTGCTGGAAGGTAATGTGCACAAAATAATTCTTCAATTCATCAACCATGCATTTGTAATGAATTAGATTTTCATCCTTTGTTTGGTACACATCACTAACCTGATTGATGACTATCTAAGAGTCACCAAAGATGTCTAACTAATCCACTCTCCATTCAGCAACAATTTTCATGCCATTGATCAAAGCCTCATATTCAACAATGTTGTTTGTACAAGGAAACAAAATCTTGTATGCTTTGGGCAATGAATATCTCTATGGTGTAATGAACAGTAATCCAACACCTAATCCTTGTTGTGTGAAGGACCCATCGAAGAACATGACCCATGTTTGGTGTGTGAGTGTTAGGATTGACTCATCAGGGAAATCAATGTTCATTGGTAGAAGACTCTGCATAGGTGCATTAGCCAATTGATTTGCAATCGCCTATCCCTTGATAGCTTTGCATTCAACATATTGGATGTAAAACTCACTAAGTATCATAATCCATTCAGCCAATCTTCCTGTGACAACTGCCTTACTGAGCAAGTACTTTAGTGGATCTATTTTAGCCACAAGCTGCATAGTGTGGGCAAGCATATAGTATCTCAACTTCTGGGAAGCAAAGACAACTACCAAGAAAGCTTTCTCAATGATGCTATACTTCCTCTTATAAGAGATCAGTCTGTGACTCAAGTAGTAAATAGCTCTTTCTTTGTTGTCATTGTCTTCCTAAGCCAATAGGATTCCTAGAGATGTTTTAGTTGCTGAAATTTATAAAAGAAAAGGCTTCCCATGGATAGGAGGCATCAAGATTGGTGGATTGACAAGATATTGTTTGATCTGTGTTAACCTTTGCTCACAATCTTGGCTCCAATTGAATTTCACACCCTTATGTAAGATCTTTATGAAGGGTTGTGATCTATTTGCCAATCGTGAGATAAACCTATAATAGACTGGAGCCTTCCTTGCAGATGTCTCATCTAGCTAATGTTCTGAGGTGGTGGCATATCCATTATTGCTTGTACTTTCTCCAGATCCAACTCAATTCCTTTTGCAGAGGTGATGTATCCCAACAACTTTCCTTATGTGACACCAAATGTGCATTTCTTAGGATTGAGCCAAAGATTGAATTTTTCCATATGATCTAGGATGGGTCCCAAATCTTATAGATGAGTATTGCATTTAGCACTTTTGACCAAGGTATCATCCAAATAGTCCTCCATGGTCTTATGCATCATGTCATGTAAAATTGTAGTAATAACCCTTTGATATGTAGCACCAACGTTCTTCAAGCCAAATGGCATTAGATTCTAGCAAAAGGTTCCCCATGCACATGTGAAAGCCATTTTCTCTTAGTCTACTAGCATAATTTTTATCTAATTGTATCCAGAAAACCAATTCATAAGTGAGTACATCTCATAGCTGGCTGTCATGCCCACTATCATATCAATATTGGGAAGTAAAAAATCATCCTTAGGACATGCCAAGTTGAGATCATAGAAGTCAGTACAAACCTTGATATATTTATCATGCTTGGAGACTGGATTAATATTGGATATCCATTTAGCATAATCAATTGCACAGATGAAACCAACTTTTAGAAGTTTCTCTAGTTCCACTTTGATGAGCAATGCAATGTGAGGATGCATTTTCTGAATTTTCTATTTAACTGGTTTGATGCCTGGTGCTATGGACAAGTGATGCATGATAAGATTAGGATCTAGTCCTGGCATATCAGAGTATGTCCAAGAAAAAATTATCTTCTTTTCTTTGAAAAAGGGAATGAACTCTTCCTTTTCTTTAGGTGAAAATGGCTGTGCCAGATGTATCATATGAGGATGTTCTTCTGTGCCTAGATTAATTGGTTATGTTGGCTCTATTAATACTGATGATCTCTCCTGAAAGAGACTTGGAAGCACATCAAATATCTCATCCATAGGTGCCTTAGAGAGGTTTTCACCCTTGGATTCATCTTTTATTTTTACTTTTTTGGGTTTCGACACTTCCACAATGTGGTTTTCACCATTAGACCTTTCTCATTTTTTCTTTTTAATTGTATGAATGAGATATTTGATGTTAGCCTCAGTCATGTTGATGCTTTTCTCATTGGTGGAAGACATTATAGGTTCGATAGTGTTTAGGTGGCAGGCAAGAGCATAGTCATTCTGGAACGTGGGGACTTCACTAGATGCATTAGGGTTCTAGTCTATAAGCTCAGGATGTGTGAGTAAAACAGTAGTGATTGGTTCAATTGTGTTCATAGTATAGTCATTAAGTGCTTGGACCAAAAATTTGAGACCTATGAAAATTTTTTCCATAGGTGTGTTCGAATGCTTGTGAGTACTAATGTCAGCAATTGATGACTCTAGGACACTAGTGCAATCAGACCCATCTGACCTAACCCTAGACATTTCACCCACTCTGATTTGGTTTTCATAGACATGCACTTGGTCAATGTCTTTATCAGTAGTCACTTTTGTAAGAGAGTCAAACTCATATTCCTTAGAGTCAGTGCTACATGGTGAGAGACTATAGGACTCCCCAATAGTGATAAGGACATACTCACCTTCATCATCTGGGTTCTTATATAGATACTCAATACGTAATGATTGACTAGACTCCCCCTTTTTTGAATGATCTTTGGGTTGCTCAGTGTTTCCCTCAGAAGAATCACTAGTATCATCCACAGTGCTAACACGTGGTAGAAAGTCATCTGGCTCAGCAAAGAATTTAGTGAGATCATGAGGAATAGGATAAGGATAGGGATCCTCATCATTAGATTGTTCCTCTTGAGTGTCTAACTCAACTTGTGACTCATTTCTAGATAAACTCTCAGGTTCTAGTATGAATTTATTAGGTCCCAAATGGAAAGGAGCCTTCTTAAATCCTAGGCCAGTTGTATCACTATTTCTTTGAGCTATTGCCTTGATAGGATCAATTAGGCCATTGTTTTTGCACCCAATAGGGCCAGTTCTCTTGTAACCACAACACTTCATAAGCCTAAGACCAGGCCCATATTTCTTAGGAGTGATTTCTCAAGCTTGCTCTGTTAAGTCTATTGGAGCCTCTTCTTTGTAAAGCCATGCAACAATGGCTCTATTTTCCCTTTCATCCTCTAAGGGAAATTTGGCTTTGACAAAAGTGCCATTATACTTAGTTTGAGGTGTCAGCATGAATGACTTCCTTCCCTCTGAGGGTCTCCCATAATGATGAGGAGACTTTGGAAGATATGTTAATGATAGCACGGGTCCAATATGATACTCTCCCATGCTAGTTTCTTTCAGTTTGAATGATTGTTCGATTTGTTTCAGCTTATTGTCATGATAATTAGTGGATTCATGGTTAGTAGGAACGAAAGTTTCAATAGCTTTGAGCATATTATAGGTATAGCTAGTAGTGGCAGGAATAGTAACTTTAGAGCCATGAAATGGGAATTTGATGCATTGGTGATATGTGGATGGCACAACATGCATCTCATGTATCCATGGCCATCCTAACAGAATGTTATAAGTTAAGGGAATGTTGAGCACATGATAGGTGACATCCCTTTAAACAAGACTGATGTGAATGGGTAAGACCACAAGACCTAGAGACTTTTGTTCCACTTTGTCATAAGCTTTGATGGTGATCTTGTGTCAAGGATCAATAGAGTCCTTAGAATAATTCAATTGTCTAAGTAGAGCAGTAGAGAAAATTTTTAGGCTAGCATCGTTATCGATGAGTACTCGACGAACACATGTCTGATGGATCATAACCTCGATGTGTAGAGGTTGATTGTGTGGGTGACTCAGTGAATTATCATCCTCCTCAGAGAAGGTCATAAGGTAAGGTTAGGTGACCTACCATGGATTGAAAGTGGTCAAGATCAAGATCTTGAGGAACATTTTCCTCAGTGAGGGCTTTGTCTAGAATCTTCTTGTGAAAAGACAAGATTTTAAGAAGCTCAAAGATAGATATCTGAGCATTAGTTTGTTTTAGTTGATTGAGAACACTATAACTAGTTGCCGTTGAGTTCTTTGTGAGTTTTGTACCTTTGCTAGATGGACCAGCAAGGGCTTTGTCTTTGTGTTGTTCAAGATCAAAAGTAGAAGGTGCAGGGCCTTTGAGCACCAACTTGGCACTAAAGTGAGTAAAAACATTAGCATAGTGTTGTGAAGGTGTGTTATCCATTATGTTGGAAGTAGGGCCCCTCAGGACAAATAGTGTCTTGGGTTTGTCATTATCTTGTTTTCCCTTAATATTAATGATGTCATAGTATTTAGAATCCACAGTTTCAACCATGTTCATCACATTGTCATCGTTGGAATATGCATGCTTGACCTTGTTGTGGGGATTTGGTTTCAAAATCTCTCCTTTTTCATAGGCTGAGAAGGGCTCTTTGAATGCCTTGTGATCTAAGTTTTTGTTATGTCCATCTACCACAAGTTCACTAGCATCAATCATGTCCTGGACTTTATGCACAAGTTTATGTAGTTGCTAGTTTTATGTCCCTTATTTTGGTGATACTCATAGAATGACGTTTCATTCCACCATGGTGAACGTGGTTGTGGATCATAGGCACGAGGATTGTCCATTGGTGAAATAAGCTTGTGTTGTAGCAATGTTTTGTAAGCCACATCCAAAGGTTCACCCAAGGATGTATACTCTCTCTTAGGGCATGTGGCCCATGAGTTTCTTGATTTCTTCCCAAATGTCTTATTGTCAGGAGGAGGCTTCTTAACATTTTTGGCCACATTGAGGCCATCTATGAGATTAAATGCTGCCTTAGCAGGTTTGGGAGTGACATTGTCAACAACTCCATCATGTGCAATTTCTCAGTTCTTGTTGACATATTTGGTTTTATCCTTGTTGGAAGTGGGACCTTGTTTTATGTCCTTCTGAAGAGTGAGTTCACCTTTCTTGACCATAAATTCCTCAATGCAGATAGCCTGTGTAATCATGTCTTCAAAGGTACACGGACCTTGAAGTTGGACTCTATATCCAAAATCAGGTAGGAGATTATCAGTGAAGATGTCAAGCTTTTCCATTTCCATAATTTTGCATGAATACTTAGTGTAAAGCTATCTCCACCATTGGAGGAATGTGAGAAAAGGTTCTCCAACTTTCTACTTAAGGTTGCATAGGTCTTGAATGTTGACAAGGTGTTGAATGTTATGAGAATACTGCTACACAAATAAGTTGGAAATTTCATCAAACGTCTTGATATGAAGAGGTAAATGTGAAAACCACTCCAAAGCCTGACCACCTAGGCTCCTAGGGAATAAATGCACAAGGTATGTCTAATCGTGTATAAACTCCATAGACAAGGTGCCAAACTCTCGCAAGTGATCTTGGGGATCAACGGTGCCAAAGTACTTCTCATACTAGGTAGTTCTACACCTCATGGGAATGGAGGCATGTTTATGCTCTTGTCAAATGGAAATGGACAAAGAGCATCTAATGTGTACATTTTTGCCGGTTTCTCTTTCTCATGCATCATTTGAGCCATTTGGTCTTGTATAATTTTCAATTGTTTTTAGAGTTTGGAAGTCTCAGTTTCTTCTTTAGGTGTGATGATGGTTTCCACATTAAAATGAGAGGGTAGCTTAGCTCCCTCTTGGGAAAGTTTGAGAAAGTACTTTTCTTTCTCTTTGTTGAGTAGGATTCCCATGACCTTTTGAAAGTTTTTGTCTCTTCAACATTTTGCTATGTGTTCTGGGGGTATTTCCACCTATTCCTATTCCTCATCGGTGTCATCGTGTTTCTCTTTTTCTTTGTCATTCCTAGGTGGTTCTTGATGTCTACTATGAATACCATGTTCAGGTTCACGATTAGTCATTGTAGGAATGTGTTCAGTTTTAGTATGTCATGTTTCAAAAAGTCCTTTGAAAAGGAAGTTAGACACCATGTTTGGAGATACAAGACCTCTACCTACCTTAGGATCCTTTTGATACAAAGGATTCCTAGTTTGTTGCAGGTTTATGGAAAATGTTTGCTAGACTCAAGGTGATCTGACGGGTGAGGGAGATTGTAAAGATGCCTCACTAGATGAATTGGATACAAACTATGTAACAAGACGTAAGCAACCTCTGTCATAATTTTGACCCCTAACACAACCTCACCTAAGTCTAAGAGGATAAAATACATTGCCACTCCTTGTTGTGATAGTCATAGACAAGGGAAAAGAGCAAAAACTTGGACAAGCACTATACTAGGACTAAGTCTCTAAAAAAAAGACAAAGTAAGAATGCTATATACTAAGGCACAAATAGTCTGATTTAAAGGCTAGAATAGACAAAGGTTATGACTAATGTAGCTCAAAGCATGATGAGCACTAAAGAATGAGGGTGAAGACAACTTAAAAGATGAGACTAGTCAAAGCACGAGACACAAGTCTTCAGCTAAGCAAATTGCCACTATTTGAGATTGTTTGCAGATAGAGGATAGACAACTTAATGTAGGAAAAAAACTTAATATAGGTCACAGATTGCTCGAATAAGCTTATTTGACAATTTTAGAGCAAGGTCTCATGCGAAGATTCTCTATGAGCTACATGAGAAATTTTACCAGGTCATGCGAAGACTCATAAAAATAATTTAAATTCAAGCGAAGACTTTCTCTGGCTTGCACGAAGAAGTGACAGGAAAATAAAGATAGTTGGCAAGATCTCACATGGGTATATGCAGGTTATCACATGAATACTTAAACCGGCTTGTGCAAAAAGTGTGCAAAAAGATGAAGTCTCGCGTGATAAAATACAAGATTGTGTGCAAAAATCAAGACCAGATTGACAACAATGTTGGATTTCAAAGAGATTTCTTGATTGTTTGGATAGATTGACAGGCTAGTTGGACTGATTTCTTAGATAGACAGCAAGGTTAACTTTGAAAATTGTTTGGACAGTGTTTAAGTTTTAACCAAGGTAAAGTGTTTGAACAAGACAATGGGAAACAAACAGTAGTCGAATACAATCCAACTGAGGGCAAAGCAACTCATAGGGACAAGGGAGTCTTGATTCTTAGTTTGTTTGAGGAAGTTTGGACATGTTGAAGATTCGATAACAAACATGCTTTATCCCTAGAAACAAAAAATGATAGAGAAGGCAAAACCTTTGTCCCATATCTAATGCGCATGCATGTACCTCACACAACCGTGTCACCCCCTAGAGGGTGCCCATGTTTTTGGTATATTCAAAGGACTCAATAATATACACTGAACAAGCACCCTTGTGGTAGGGGACGAGCATGTATACCAGCTTCAAATGTTTAGTAGCATGCCTATGGTGAGTTCTATAGGAGAGATTCTTCCCCCTCCTTGCACAAAGATTATGCCTCCTTTCGGAGGTGAATCGGGCAGCTTCTAACTAAAAGGTTTTTACTTGGCTTCCATTTGAATTGATCCCTAGTGGGTCTACAAGCGGAGTTGAGACCAGCATCACACACTAGCATCTAAAAGTGCACACTACTTGCTTAGCAAGCCAGGGGCTAGTGCTGACCAGTGCATAGACAAAGCCTCTCCTTGACATGTGATATCAATAGTGAAGGAGAGGAAATTAATCCAGCCTTGGAGTCTTTTGCTCTATAAGGATTCTTTATTATAGTGAGTTAGAATCTCCGACGAAAAGAGTGTGCTCACTTGGGTCATTCCTGAAGGTTGGATCACTCTGATAGGCCCTCTAAAGGATTGACACAGACTGGTGATCTGGATTTAAGGTTTGAGTTTCTGATTTCCCTCAAGGGGAAAGAGCATAATCCTCTACCTTATTTCCTCGCCCAAACACACAGAACAAATTAATTACCTAATTAGTTTAATCAATCTAGACTCATCCTTCCTAAAGATTTTGATTCCCTTAAAAGGAAACCATCATCTTATCATAGAAAAGAACAAGCACTAGAGAACCACTAAGCTGTTCTCCTCCCTTGAAATGCTATCTTTCAGAAGCATCCATGTTTTTGATTCACCCTTGGTCATGACCTCCAAGTGGTGAAGAGCATAATCCCCTATTCTTCCATCTTGCACCCTAAGAAGTTCACAAGCCCTAATTAATCTATGTTTTGAAAGCAAGAAAGAAGACACATTATTTTGTGGGTTTTAAAAGTAGTCTTTGTCAAATGTATCTTCAGCGATAGTCTTGTAAACAAGGTTCAGTTCTGTTTGAGTGAGTTTTATAAGGAATCTTTGTCAAAATGTCCTATAGACAACAGTTAAACTATAGAAAACTAGAGAAACAGAACAAAGATCCAGAGAAAAATACGTTAGCAAGATTGAACGAACATGATGCTAAAAAAATGTTGAAATTGAGCTTGCTGTTGCAGAATTTTGCATGAATGTGCAGGGTGGCATGAAATCTTTCACTGGGTTGCGTGAAAAAATGATGTGCCACATGAAGACTTGTGCAATGGGGCACTTTTTTGCACAATACAGTTTAAAACTTCGTGCAAGAACCTTCAAATCTTGTTGTGAAAATGGAATGCCTCGCACGAAGATTCGAGTAATGGTACGGAATAGTATGGACAGAATACTAAAATAACAAAAAAAAATGTAGATGAGGCCAGAGAAATTGATTTCCTCAACCCCACGGTGGGCACTACAAATGTATGCATGGAATGTGGCCTCTGTTTAACACACACACTTCAACATAGTCCTTGTATGCGAATTCATCCCAAGATGAACATGAGATTGTTCATTCAAGAGAAACCTTGGAAGGTGACCTGTTGCCTTCTATCTAGGTGGATTTTACCTGTTTATGCTCTCAGATTCGAGGTACAGGCAATCAGACCATGTTAGAACGAATGATTTTGAAATGATTAATCCTAAATGAGTACAATTATTCTAAATGTTATGAAAACATTTAATCTAAATAATAAAATAAATTAAGCTATATGCAATGCATTGTTTAATCTAAATGAATACCAAGATGTTAAGCAAAAGAACATATAAAGCTATGAAAGTGGGTATGCAATCCAACAACAATTCAATAGCATCTAAATTCCAACCTCCTTAATGAGGAATTATGAGCCTCTTAAATAGAATTCCTGGAATCCATCAATGGGTGAAATCAACTCGGATTGACGGTTAGGATTGAAGAAAAGATTTAGTTAAGATGGAAACTTCCTTGTGCAAGTGAAGTGAACTATTTCTGATCTAAGTGTGATGAGCAGTTAACTAAACTTGTAATGGGTGTGAGATCAAGTTAACTAGATTGATTCTAATTCAAGAGGTAGTTCACTCAGAGTTTCCATTTAGAATTGAAGAGTAGAATTAGGAATTAATTTAATAAAATGAGATATGACCTCATAAATGCCTTTTCTATTTAATTAAATAATTTCACTCAATTAATTAGAATAGAAATATTTATTAAATTAAATAAATTTAATTCCTTAGTACATTAGCCTTAGGTGACAATTTAATTTAATAAAGTATAAATACTTTAGATTAAATTAAATTTAAATCAAATAGATTCAATGCGACTAATATGAGTAAATAATATAGGAATTAAATAATAAGTATGATGAATGCAGGTTAGGGTTTTTTTCATTTGACAATTAAGTCAAGTAGTGAATTTTAGAACAAGAATTGCCTAATAACATAGGACTTAAGGATTGATTGAAATAGACCAGAATTGGTGATCATGGCAATGAGCCAATTTTGGGGTATTACATTATCAAAGTTTACATGATGTAGTTAGCCAAATTTCTTCTACCTGAGAAATAAAGCATGAACAATCACCAAGATCAAGATAAAATAAGTTACCTTTTGTTTGCCTACTTGATCCAATCAGGTTTCCTTGGTTTTCTAATAGTCTTGCTTTGCCATTCATGAATTCTACCTTGAATCCAATGTTGTTCAGCTGTGCCACACTCAGTAAATAATGTATTAGTCCTTCAACCCAATAGGCATTGTCACATACAAGCTCATTGGTTAATGAGATACGACCTTTTCTTTTTATGCAACAAGGTTCATTGTTTCCAAACCTTACACTACCTCCGTCATAGTGTTCAAAATGTTCAAACTTAGTTTTATCTCTAGTCATATGGTGAGAACATCTACTATCTATGATCCATGTGTCATTTTTGCTAACATGAGAGACAAGTGCCATTTTATCTCCTTCATCATCAAATTCATTTTTTATAGCAATATACACTATTTCATCTTCATTGTTATCAGAATCTTTAGCCATAAAACAAGTTTTCTTATCTTTATCTTTGTAGGATTTGTGACCTTTGAATTCCTTCTTACCTCTGTACTTGTGACTTTTTTTTCTCTTCCTTGCCTTCTTTTTTTGGACACCTAGTAGCAATATGACCAATTTCTTCACAAGAAAAATAGATTAAGGAAATTTTACCTTTGTACTTTCCTTTGCTCCTAGAATATTTCTTTGCAAGTAGAGCTTCAAAATTTTTAAGATCACTATTAGAAATTTCTTTTATTTCTTTCTCACTTTCTGATTGATTATCTTATATTTTCTTGCCTTTTTCTTTGAGTGAGAGTTTAGCTTCAAATGCAGAATCAATATTCTTGGAAGCATGAACATAGTTGTCAAAGTTGTCCAGTTCAAAAGCTGTCAATCTTCCTATTAGGGCACCAAGCCTATATTGTTATTTGGATCATATCTCTTTTCTTGAATAAAAAACACTCTGATTGCATAGATGAGAAGAAAAGTTTTGAGTATCGTACTTACAATAGTTTCCTCTTTAATTTCTCCTCTAGATGCTTTTATTGCACTAACACTGGCCTTAATTCTTTCTACATATTTTGCAACATTTTCATCTTCTCTCATTCTCATTTGATCAAATTTTCCTCTAAGGCATTTTGTTTTGGCTCTTCTTACATTGTCATCTCCTCCACAAATTTCTTTCAATTTTTTCCACATATCAAAAGTAGTTTTACAGTCTTTGACCTCATCAAATTCAACATAACTAAGAGTAGATGCAAAATCAATCATCATGATGTTATGATTCTTTTTCTTAGAAATATCTTCAATTGATAATGTTCTAGTGGGAGTTTTGTATTCTTCATCAAGATATTTGCATCTTGAATAACTGATGGTAGCTAGATGAAGCCTCATAAGTCCTTTCTATGCTGTAAAGTTGTCTCTATTAAGCTTTGGAATCTCTCTTTTGTAAGACATCCTGATCTTTAGCTTAGGTCCTTGAAACCTTCTCTGCAAGCACCAAAAGCTCTGATACCAATTGTTGGAAATATAAGAGGAGTAATTGAGAGGGGAGGGGTGAATTAGTTACTACTAAAATAAATCCTAGATCCCTTGGATGTCAAATAAAATTTGGATTGATAAAAATGATTACTACTAATACTTAGTAAGCATACAAAAATTGCTATAACTCAGTAAATGTAGAGTGTGTATTACTTTTGCAGATCTTAAGATGTTATCAATAATTTACTTGTAAGCATAAAAGAAATAATTTGAACACCAATGACACTAGGATTTGACGTGAAAACTTAATTTGGAAAAAACCACCAAATGCAACTAGTTACTATTTTTCACTCTTCTTAAGTGAGCCCTATTAGGAGCCAACCCTATTAAAGGTTACAAAACACACTGTTAGGTGTGATCCTGTTAAAGGATTTAATCACCTTTTTAGGAGTGGCCTTGTAAGAGGTCTTGAAACAATTCAAAAGAATTTCCACCTTGTTAGAGGATTTACAAATGGCTGTTAAACCAATTATGTTAAGAGATTTCAGTTCACTGCTACAATGGTTAGAGAGTAACAATGAAATGACCTGATTGTGATGCAACTAAATTGCTGATTATAGATCTCTATTTTGCCTTTATACTTGATTCTTCCTGATAGAATAATACTTTTTTGCTCCACAAGAATATCTACTTATCCTTCAAGTTCGCTTCCTTTCTCTTTTTCTCTTTCAATTCTTTCATAATCACACACTTTGAAATCACAATTTGACCTTTTACTTATACCTTCCAGATTGTCAAGTTGGCTCAAATACAAATTAGAATAACCAATATTTATCACCTCAGTTGGCTTTACATGCCAAAATAAGAAAATCCTTTGGTAGCTAACCTAGCTCAGTAGAAAGTGATTCTAAAGTGATTTCCCATGTTAACCAATAGAAGCTCAGTTAACACTATGAACTTACAAAATCCCTTTGGTAATCGAGTGAACTCAGTTAGTACTAACTCTACTCAACTTTCCCTTCGTTAATTGAGTGAGCTTAGTTAACACTCTTTTCTACATAACTTCCTTCGATGCCTGAGTGAGCTTGGTAGATATTTCCTTCTATACACAGTAGACTCAAAAATGCTCGGTAGACTAGGAAAACTATCTTCACTAACCAAGTGAGCTTGGCATGCACTGACTATTAACTGATATGACATTTGTGTAACATCAAAGACAACACATAATTAATCAACAGTATCCAACAATTTCTTCCTCATTATTTACAATAGATAGCTTGTTCATGATATTTATCCATCTTTGCTTATCTTCCTCAATAAATCTACTTTTTCTATTTAAAAGTCTGTTGTACAAGTCTTCAGCATTTGACCTCTTATGCTATCAAAGCTTTTATCTTTTAGGATCATATTTCTAACTACAACATTCTCTAGCTATCTTCTATCCATATTATTATAGAATTCATAGTACTTATTCAATTGTACAAAATTATTATCATTAATAATTTGTGTGTGAAGATTTTCTACTTGGGTTTCCATGTTTTTCTTCTTGATAAAGTCTTTGCTTCTTGATCTGTTGGCTCTATTGGTCTATCACTAGTTTCTTCTTTAGATTTAGAAGAACTAATTTGCAAGGTTCTTCTCTTCTTGCATGGTCCACTTTTAGTTTGCACTTGACTGTCTTCTTAGGAGAGGTTTTCTCAAGCCTTGTGGATTTCCTAGGTGTTGACATTTCCTTTGTTTTCTTTGGGTTCCTTAAAGGTTACTACTGCACAACTGCTACATATGGCATTGTAGGTGCTTGTGCACTTGTCTGGGAAATTGTGACCTCTTCAATAGGTCCGACCATTACAATAGGTGTAGGGATCAATAGTTCAAATTGACCACTAGCCTTCATTTCCATAGCTATCCCTTTCACCTCTTCAAATTCCTTTCTTGACATTCCTGATTCCTTCAAGATAGAATCAATCACTTTTTCTACCCTCTTCTTAGAGACCTTGATTATCTAACTTGTTTTAACTTCTCTCATCTTCTCAGTATATGTCCCCCATCTAGGACATTTAGAATCAACTTGTGAGTGTAGGATAATCTACACATATCCTTCAATCAGTTCCTCACTCATTTTGTAACCCATTGGTTCAATGAAATTAACTCAAGGAAATACTACCTCCATACATGTGAAATCTATTTCTACCATGAAGCATAGTTCATCCTTATATTTTTCCACTAGCACAGGAGGTATCCTATACCTTTGCTTCATTTCAACTTCGAAAGATTTCATCATTCTATCAATATCATTGTCTCTGACTGTTTCTAGTTTGGTTTTGTATGCATGAGTGATAGACTGCATTACACACTCACTTCCATCTCAATTTGTGATACCAAGAAACTTCTTTGTTGCGTAGAAGTATATATGTGTCAGTAGGGATTTAAACCTAAAGACTATGCTCCTAGACTTCTTGATTCTTGATATGTTATCGAACAACTATGTTTGGATAATTTCATATAGATTAACCTCTTCACACTTTACTGCCATATAAGCTGCATGAAGAAATCCAACAAAAATTGAATCTATCCTAGATCCACGGTTGAACTTATATCCCAAAATTTTACTAATGAGTCTCACTCCATCATCTTGACTGGTGTTGACCTTCATGTTTTTGCCATCAAAATATGTGTTGAGATTTGTTTCAACTAACTTGTGCATATTCTTTATGTTCACTGGATTGCATCCTTCATTGTTTAAACCTGTGACCTTGTGAATTAGGTCATTATCAATACATATGATAGAATCTCCCAACCATAGAAGGTCATCATGAAATCTACTCAGAATTATTCTTGTCCATTCATGATTATCAAAGTTCGTATAGAACATGTACTTAACTAGGTTAAGTTGTTCTAGGTATGCATGTTTTGGTTTTAGTGACAAATCATTGTTGCACATTTTCTCCAATTCCTTATGAATCTCTATATCTCCTATTCTTTCAATTTTATAGTGAATATAACCTCTTATATCTTTGACATAAAGTACATTTTTTGGTACTTGCAAAAATGCTCCAATGGGGTCATCAAGTAGAGAAACAAATGGGTGTTTCTTAAAATTATATCTAGGACTATTTCTTACATTAAACACTTCTTGTCTTGCCATTTCTGAAAAATATACTCAACAAATTTAAAAAGAACCTTAATTTTACATTTTAGGGTTTTCAGCGATTTCACGTATCTCCAAACTTCTTTAACACTTCAAGTCTTTCTTCAATCTCACACTTAAGATTTCACATAAGCAAATGATGTTCATAACTCAATTTGTGTCCTATAAATTTTTTGCAATCTGTACTTTGCATTAAATGCATATCTGCCACTAGTCCAAATATTGTCTTTGTATAACAAAGAGGTTATTCTTCTTATATATCCTTATCCTAATCATATTAAGCAATGTACACTTAACTGTAGACTTCTCTTAATGTCTAGTATAAACTGTTAACTGTGTAACTTGTGATATGCTTTCTAACATTAGTTATGATTAACTGACACACTATTTTACTAAGAGTGCTTAATGCAAGTAAGATGGGTCACAGACAATAAGTGACTTTATTGTCTTGTCAAGTACATTAGGATGAGCTTCTTTGCTGAACTGTGTGAGAACTTCCACCTTCTCTTGCTTTTACAAATATTTCCTTAAATTATTTTGTTAGCTCCTTCATTCCGTCCTTTAGATTATCATCATTTCTTCTGTTGTTCCTTCTGTGATTCTGATTCCTGTTAAGGTTTCTTCTATCCATTCTTCAAAACTTTTCTATGTGTCAAAAGTTATCACATAATTGGCATACTGGTACATTCCTTCTTTGTTCATTATTCTGGTTGTCAGGTGCTCTATAATTCCTTGCTATGTGTCCAAGATTGTTGCATCTATAACAAACAATTTGTCTTCTTTCTCCACTTTCATTGCTATGAGATCTTCTTCTATTGCTTGAATGGTTAGTGTTCCTAGACATTCCACTATTTGCATTATCACTATCAAATTTAGGTTTCTTACAATCTACTGCATAATGTCCATATCCATCACAATTATGATAATAAAAATTTGAAATAGTTTTAAAGACTTACCTTTGCAATCATCTCCAGTATGTTCAAGTTCATTACACCAGGCATGAGGTTCCTTTCTTCTATTATCCTTATCTTGATCAAATTCTTCAGAGTGAACAACATTCTCCTTGTCCTTAGATGTATCATCTATTTTGCTTATGCTTAGATCCTTTTTGACTTCAGGTGTATCAAGTTCTTTTCTCTCAATAGATTTCTTGGTGGATTGTCCAAGGAAGAATCCAAGTCCAGTCTTGTCATAACTAGATCTCTATATAGATATTTGTTCTTCAATATTTTCACTGCTGGTATATAATTTTTCAAGTTACTATTTGGTTTGCACCAACTCACCTTTCACAATAGTGTTGTATTTTTCTAATTCTACATGATCTAACTTGATAGATTGCAATTCAGATGTTACCTTTCTTAACTAGGATCTTAGATCTTCATTTTTAGCTTTTATTTTAGAATCATTCTTTCCTCCATTTTTTTTAAGACTTAGCTTGAGTTCAACTATTTTTAACTCATGTTTCAAGATCTTATTTTCTTTCTTTAGATCTTCAATATCATCATCACTAGGTCCTTTTGTTAGAGTAATTATTTTGTTTCACTTATTAATTAGATCATCTTGATTTAATTAATTAAGTGGTTTATTACTCTAGTTCTTAAGCTTGCTTTTAGGTGCATATAATTAATATTTTATATTAATTATAATGTGCAAACCTAGTTAGGGTTTCATGATTCCTTTTATAAGGATTCACTTCTTTGTATTTTTTCATTCACTTATTGGATCATAATAGAGATTGCTCTTTGCATGTCAATAAGATGTCTCTAGCTTTTTGGCCTCCATAATTTTTTCTTGCTTCTATTCTTTGCTTCATCCATGTGACAGGGTTATGCATGCAGGTTTTCTTGGGAGATTAGTTTTTCACCTAAGCTAACATGGTATCAGAGCCATCTTGCTGCTCACTGTTCATGTTTTGTTGAAGTGTTTTAGAAGTAGGAATATTTTCAAGGGTTTTAAAAGCTTTTTATTTGGATTTAGGGGGGACCTTTGTTTCTAGTCACTTTGGGCTCAAACAGACATCACCGTTGCATTCAAAGCGCCCAAAAACCCCAGAATCCATATAAAATTTGTCCATTTTGGACAACGTTGATCTGGAAGGCAAATTTTTTTTGTCCAACAAGCCCGTATGACCTCCTGCATGCATTACGAGGTAGAAAATTTGAAAAAAAATTGCAAAAAAAAAATTTGCGCAGTTTTGAACCTCCGACGGTTTACTAACTGCAGTGAAACTGCTAAACGGTTACTGTCGCGGTCATCGCTGCAATCATCGCTAGCAATTACTGCCCAATGGCCTGCAGTGGCTCTGCTGCCGGCTCCTGCTGCGGCCCCGTCGTAGCTCCGTCCTGTGATGGCCGTCCACCCCCTGCCACCCCGGCCACCACTCCACCGGTGGTGTAGGGGTGGCACTATTTTTTTTTTTTTTTAAATTATTTTTTTATTAAATTTTTTTTTTTCATGCATTCCAGAGGCCCTGTTGGTTTTTTCTCCATAACTTGAGCATATAGACGTATTTTTTCGATCCAAAAAATGCACTGGAAAGATGGTTCCAAGATGGAGATGATGGTATAAGTGTTTTTGGTTTTTGCTATAGTTTGGTTGCCTATTTTGGCAGTCAAAGCTGGATTTTCTATTTTGCCTTCTGGGAGCCATATCTCGCTCATCCGGTCTTTTTTTTGGGCTTGCCAGATATCGTTGGAAAGCTGGTTCTATGAGTTATTTAGTTGCAGAGGTCTTTTATCCAGATTTTGCTCCAGGTTGTTTCTTCTTTGAGTTTTGCACTTTCACACTCTGGCGGATTACTTGGATTCTACAGGTCCTAGGATCTCTTCTTCTGTTCTTTTGGCTCACTCTTCTTTCTGTCTTCTGAGCATTGTATGCTTCTCTTCTATTGCATTCTTTTTTTTGTAAATGCACTGAGATAAAGTGCCTGCTTTTGCATATCTGGGGTCTTGTACACCTTGTGTTTGTTTGTACTCACACTCAATTATAAAGTGCCATGGGGGGTCATGATGTTTTTCCATTTTGTGCTCATCCACCTTTGTCAAGTAAGCATTCCTTCTATGACATTAGCTCATGTAGTCCACCCTTTATCATGTGCTTGTACTTCTATTGCACTGTGGGTGTTCTTCATTCTTCTTCTTGCAGATGTTTTTGGCATTGCATTTTAGTGTTCCTATCACCCCTCTCCTTGTTCAACATTATGGGGGGGTTCACCTGTTGGCTCTATTGCTTCCTTGGTTCGGTTGAGTGATCTACATATTTAATTTTTGTTCCTATGTACTAGGCGGATGTAGTGGCTAGGCACCTATGCATTTCGGTGAGATGGTTCATCTACTATATAGACACTCATTCATTCCTACTTTTGGAGGTCACCTCTTTGATTGATCAACTCTTCAGACTTTGTCTTCTCTACCTGGTCATGCACTATTTTAGTGGGGGTTCCAGCAGTTTCTTCTGACAGTGTTTGCAACTTCATGCTTCAGAGATGCTTCATGCTCTTTCTTGTTCCTTTCTTTGGGACATTTTCCTAGATTGGAGGCTTTGTTTCCTTCATCTAGTTCTTTTCCTTGTATTGGGTACTTGATCAGGCCTTGTTGCCAGGACCCATTTTTTTCTACTTTCATAGCTTTGCTAGGTTAGCTTCCTCCTGAGCTTCGCTTAAGGGGGGGTGTTAGAGTAATTATTTTTTTTCACTTATTAATTAGATCATCTTGATTTAATTAATTAAGTAGTTTATTACTCTAGTTCTTAAGCTTTCTTTTAAGTGCATATAATTAATATTTTATATTAATTATAATACGCAAACCTAGTTAGGGTTTTGTGATTCCTTTTATAAGCATTCACTTCTTTGTATTTTTTCATTCACTTATTGGATCATAATAGAGATTGCTCTTTGCATGTCCATAAGATGTCTCTGGCTTTTTGGCCTCCATAATTTTTTCTTGCTTCTGTTCTTTGCTTCATCCATGTGATAGGGTTATGCATGCAGGTGTTCTTGGGAGATTAGTTTTTCACCTAATCTAACACCTTTTTCCTTCAGGTCACCTATCTTGTCTTTTAGTTCACCAATGTAAGCTTTTGCATCTTTATATCTATCTTTTAGGCCATCTCATTCATCAATAAGGAGGTCAATTTGTTCAAGAGCTTCTTCAAGAATCTTCTTCAATTGTTCCATATCCATAGCAGTCTTATTCAAGCTATTAAATAAGTAGGCTCTAATACCAATTGTCAGAAATAGATAATACTGAGAGGGGGGGGGGGGGATTAGTATTTTCAATATTTTTGCCCATAATTAGAATATTGTTAATTACTTTGTCATATTCATAAGAAAATAAACCAACTATGCTGAACAATAGAAACAACCATACATAGAGAGAGCTCATAACACCATATTTGTTAACTAGGGAAATCCTAGCCAAGGGAAAACCCCAGTGGGGATGAAACCCACTAGATGATTCACTATATAAAAGAATCCGATTAAAGATATTGACCTTGTTAGGAGTCTATGAAGAATGTATAGTGTCTCAAGTCCCTGTTAGGAGACTAGGCCTTGTTAGAAGCCTCAACCCTGTTAGGAGTTGGTAGATCATATACAAATGTGTGCAAGAAGAGCCCACTACCCTAACATGGAACTATACAATAAGTTCTTCATATAGGAGTGACTGCGCACATATCAACTTGCATCATATCTCACATAACATTGCTTCACATCACATATCATAATATTGCATTCCCACTATCACTTCTATTTAACTTTGCATTTGAAGTTCTTTACTTATATCAAATATATTAATAAATTCTTCCTTAGTTGGCTCACATATCATCATTAGAGTCAGCTAAACAAGATTTAGTAATCAAAACAATTCTGCAAGTCATACAAGTCAATTTGCTGTCATGCTCTATTCTGCACTATGAGATAACTACATCAATATTTCTTCCATAACTTGAACTCAGTTGATCATATAGACATGCACACTAGTATGCATCATTAGGATGATGTCATGCATCTAGGGTTAATTGCACAAGAGAATATTCTACTATCAACAAATCTTGTCATGTTGCTGTAACACTATCTAATACTTAGAAATTTTTCCTTCACAAATAATCATGACTAAACTACAAAACAAATGTTTCCATAAATGACAACCACATATCTCACCTTATTTGATTGATTGGTCACCCTGTCATATAGATCTAGTTGCCCCAACTATCTCCTCTATATAGATCTGAGCATATAGATGTTTAAGCCCGCAATGGCGTAAATGCTATCGGTCACCCTGGTGGCCATGAGTGTTCGTCCTTAGTCTACCAACAATGGATCGAGACTATCAACTATATATAGAGGCAAACAAAGAATGAATTCTTGAGCCAACTATTTAGTTGTTAGATATTGCCAACATAAACATGTCTTTTTCTCAAGTGAAGACAAATTATTATGGGCCCTAGCTAAAGATAGTAATATTCAATTAAAGAGGGTTACAAATTTTACAGCAAATAGGATCAAATAGAGTTCCATCTAGAGCATTTTCATTTTGTTAGAACCATGTTATTTTACCAAATGTAGGTTTCTTTGCATGGCTCACAATTAAACATAAAATATTGACAAGTGAGATTGGTTAGACTGCATATTACCCCAGCATTCAATTGTCTATTTTGTAATGCATGCTAGGAATTGATGGATCATCTTCTCATGACTTGCCCTTTTTCTCATCAGTGCTGGACATTTGTCCTAAAAAATTGAATTACAGTACTTCGCTTCAAGATAATTTATGAGACCCTTTTCAAGCATGGTCAGTTCTTTACTTGAACTCTCTATTTGATAACTTATGAAAATATATCCCAGCTCTAGTCACATGGGCCATCTAGTGGGAAAGAAATAAACACATTTAGGAAACAATCTTCTCCTATGGATAGGGTCTTAGAAGGCATTGAAAGATCAATTTCAGAAGTGACTAATGTGAGCTTAAGCAGATGCAAATTTAACCATATTGTCATTCCATGGGCTAGTAGGATGATCTAGGAATGTAAAAAATTATGTATCTCATCTGCGTGGGGCACAAGTAAGTCTACCCCAACATTAGTAGATTGGTTTGATGTCCACTGGAATCCACCTATAGAGGGTTTTATGAAGCTCAATTTTGATGGAGCCTCAAGAAGCAATCTAGAAATATCAAGACTAGGGGCATGTATTCGTAACTACCAGGACAATGTAATTTCTCTCACTACCTCCCCTCTTCTTGTTGACACTAATAAAATTGCTGAAGCATAGGCTCTCTTCGCAGGACTAATTCTAGCTAAACATGAGAATCATTGTCATTTGCATATTGAAGGAGACTCCTCGGTCATCATTAACACTTGCATCAATAGGCAGACACACTCTTGGCATCTTAAATACATTCTAAATAAGTTTTGACGACTCCTAGATTCATTTCAAGAGGTGTGCATTTCACACATGCTTTGAGAAGGAAATAAAATTGTAGACTTTGTTTCAAATTTGGGTGTGATGGATTAGTCATATCTTCTCTACATCTGATGAATATGATTGAACAAGATGATGATCTTAAAAACTTGATTGTGGCAGATATGGAGGCCTATTGTCATGAAATCCATTAGCTCACACATGATGAGGTAATGATTAGAAATGTCAAGCACATTCAACTTTGGGTCCTTTTTACCCATGTTATATTCTTGTACAATCTGTGGCAACTCTGATGCACAATATTATATGTACACCATGCAGAGTTTAGAGGATAGTCATTACAAAGTTTTCAAATGACATCTCCCACTTCTTCTATGCCAAATTGCCCATTTTGTGCCACTTCATTACTTGCAATTAATGGCAATGATCTTGCATATCAAAATACAATATTGCTTCAATGCCCAAGTACATTTCTCGCTTATAAAATAATCTACTGGTTTCAGTTTGGTAACACTCTATGAAAATGGCGACTTTAGTGGATGTTTGTGTTATGTGCAAGACTTTCCACAGGTTGCATAGGTCGATCTTGCCAAAAAATTATCGCATATGGATTCCACTAAGCCCCAAAGAAAATGTGCTACAAGTGCAAGTAGATGATGCAACCCCATAATTGATGTTTGTTATTCATTCTCCCTCCATCTATCAGATGATAAAGTAGGTAATTGGGGAGGAAATTCTCTGCCTATCTTTGAAACATTTCCTATATCCCTCAAACATGGTGTCAAAATTTCTTTCCAATGCTATGTATATCATACAATCACCCCAACTCCTACTATCATTAGCCACCAAGGTCATTAGACATTATTTCTTTGCTGATAATAAGCTTAAAATCACCATGCAACATTATGACTCATGGGTAGGGCAAGCTTTAGTGGGAGGTAAAACTTTCCCAACTATTGCAAAAATATGAAGTTCTGGTTACGTATGAGGCACTTCAAAGAGCCATCGAAAAACAAAGCCCTTCACATATGACGTCTACATTACAGGTCATGACTCTCTTGGTTTTCAGTGGGAAGATCAAGTTAGCAAAAGAGGTAATGCCATTTTGGATTTGTTAAGGTTTTCAAATGTCCCATCTAGCCAATGTTTGCACCAATTGCCTTTAGCTAGGCTAGCTAATGCAGTGTGGAATGTCTAGCATGATCATCAACATCATCTAGAATGTGGGTATGGGGATTTTGGGTTTTAGAAACATTCTCAGTGCAAAGTACAACCGAAGTTAGGTCAGTCTCCAAAATATTTATTTGATCTATGTGGTGGTTGGGACTCGGCTATGCCTTCACTGGGTGCTTTTGGTGGGAGCTCGGCCACAGGTTCAGGGCAGGACTCGCACACTCAGGCTGTCATCACTATTGGTTGCATTCTAGTTGTGGATGACGATGTTCAGGACTATGCCAAAATGGTAGAATGAAAGTTTAAAGTTTTGATTTTTGTACTTTGGGTCTTAGTTATATGTTTGGAAGTAGTATATACATCATAATGTAAATTGGCTTCTTTTTGGCATCTACGAACTATAGCATGTAATATTCGATGAATTGATTTTTTTGTATTGAGTGATGATTTCGGGTTTTCTTCCTAATTCTTTACTTGTTGAGCTTTTGAATCAATTTTATTAATAAAATATTATAATGGCTCATCCACATTTTTTTTTTTTGAAGAATTAAAGGTTTATTTAAAACCTTCTAATTTCAAATCATGTCATAAATTTCATGAGTATATGAATCAAATAATCTTGTTAATCTAAAATAAATTAGGATATTAAACCTAAATTGTTAAGTTATCTTTTTTCTTGTACAATGAGTATGTATTTTAAAACTATTTAAATTGAATAAAAAATGATAATTTTCTTTTCTTTGGATAACACTAAAGTATAAATTAAGATATTGAACTTAACATTTTAGGCTTTATCAAGTGATAATAATCTCTCACTTAGCTTTTCAAATGCAATTAGTAATAAAAATAAATAATCTAGTTTATCATAACATGCATTTCTTTTCAATTATTTTATTCTCTCTTCTAAGGAACAGATTGAGTCCCACTCGTACCTTCTTTTCTTAGTTGATTCCTATTTTGGAGGTTTCCTAGATGGGGATTTAGTTGTTGTTATTGGGTTCTATTATGTGACTTTTTATCATTAATATTTTGTATCATGATTTCTAATCTATCATGACTATGATCAACATTTTTATACAATTATTTATTTTTGTGTTCACTATGATAGATTACATAGCTTGATCCAAATTATTGATAATAAACATTCACACATAATAATCTAAAAATAACAACTAGGAAAGGAATAAACTAAGAAAAGAAAGGAAGACGAGAATATTGAGTGTCAAATAGATATTTTAGAATTTATTAGTTCAATCATACTTATTTTTGTGTAAACATCAATTATTTTGTTAATATCTTATTACCTCTAATATACATCTCGTTGCACTCTGTTATGACTAAGATATATTCTTGTAGAAGTGCATTAGTAACCAACATTGAACTTGTATTTGTGAAAAAATAAGTAATCTAATTTATTAGTTGAAACTTACTCATTTTGGTGTCTATGCTTTGAATTTGAGGGTGAAGTTTATATATATTGTTTAAGAGCTATTACATGAGTTTTCCTTCTCTATCAAGCCCTTCTAATGAGTGAGTTAATAATTTTGATACAATAATGAAAGAGAACAAAGAAGTCATGCAACATACCTATAATAACACATATCAATATATATTTTGATAATGCTATTACAATATTGTTATGAGTGCACTTTGATAATTCCTTTATTTCTTTTTTTCATGTCTTATCCCAATTTTGCATAAACAAATAAATATTCTTAAATACAATATAATATGAAATTAAAACAAACTGGAACTAAATTAACTTACTATAATCAAATAAAAATATTAATAATATATATATTTGAATAATAAAATTTGAAAATTTAATTATTATAAAAACATCATAAATTAACTTTGCACATACAATATAATTTAAAATGAGGAATAGAAAATCAAGATCTAAAACTAATATCTACAAATAAATAATGACACGGAATAATGCCGTAAACCAAATTTCACACAATCATATATATGTTATAGAGTTATCTACATTATTAGAAAGAACGAATAACAGGAGTATATAATTTTCAACATTACATAGGCAATACAGGCAATAATGAAGTCTAAAATCCTAATACAAACTGTATCTGATTTGAAATTAGAGACAAAGAAAAAGTAAGACAACACATTGCAAACATGCCTAGTTTTATAAAATGGGGTAAAGTAATGTTGGGATATAACTATGAGTAGGTAACTGTTTGTAAAGGGGGATGACATAATAAATACACATTGTTTCAAATGCGCTAGCCAGATCATGACGGAGCTACGTATCAGTATAATTTGATACAGCGTTATAACCTAATAATTGTAATACATATTGTAATAGATTACCGTATAAACTGCACTTTGGTTCTTATGGATTATCTTCTTCCTATCTCTCATATTACTTGGATATTTGCTCCACTGAATTGTTACTACAATTCCAGAACCACATCTGCAAGAAGAAGAATTCCTTTAACACAATCAGAAGAAGGATATATTATAGAAGATCTCATATAAGAGAATTCGAAAAAGAGAATATTATAGGTTATCTCAGTACAATTATTTATTCAGATTAATTCAAGAAATATGGATTCAGATAGATTGATTCATGAAATTATTCTTTTCTAATATTGCAACAATTATGCAGTCCAATACCTTCTATTTTATTTTTGAATTTTGATTTTGTAAAAGATCAAAGTCTATTATTTATTATAAGATAAGTTATATTCACCAAATGAACTACAGTGGAAGAATGGCAGCATACCAAGATAGTTAAGTAGTTATGGAAATCATTATTTCTCTTCTCTTACTCAAACTCTATTGTACTGTTGATTGGTGAAAAGAGAGAATGTGATTTGAACAAGAGGGTGACTGACATTTATCTACCGTTAAAAAAAAAAGAATTATAGATATAGAAGAGAGTAGAAAAATAATAATAAACTGAGATAACAAAATAGTTATAACTCCTCCATTCTTCCACTCTTATATCACACTATAGTTCATTTGAATAATAGAATAGACTTTGAAACATCAATTAAAAATATACACAAGCAAAATAAAAACAAATATAACAATATTTGAACTGAATTTAATGCCTCATAAATCATCACCAAACTAGAATATTTGTAATGTTTGACCTTTAAAAAGGAGGGAGAGGGAGAGAGAGAGACTGACATTCAGTATCTGTCTTTATCCAGTGTCCGTGGCTGCATGGTTGCTTATTAGCGCTGAGAGGGCAGTGGGAGTGGGTATGTATGGCCACCATGTCTCTGCAGTGCTTATCCTCATCTTCATCCTCATCACCATGACAGGGAAGGATGCAGCTTGAAAGGCGGAAAAAGCTTCTCTTGTCTTTAGACCTGCTTATCCTTGACCTCGCCGCATTCACGCATGATGCAGCCATCTCCTCCGGGTGAATCTTCTTCCCAAATTGTCCAATAGCCTACTCAAAAAGTCAACTATATTAGTAAAATTCTATATGATCACTCTTAAACATCACACACTAAGAAAAAAATTAACTTAAAAAAAAATCAACTACATATATTATCATATATTATCATGATGAAACTCAAAAACCTGAAAAAGGAAACCAATTGCAGGGTGCTCACTTTAACTAGTTTGTGACGGCCGGCGGGGTCGACAGCTTGACTCGAGTTTTTCTCCGTCTCTCGCCGGCCAAGAAGCTTTTTCACAAGACCCAGGTGCCCACCCCGTTTGGGAGAAATGTTTGGGAGTTGGGTGGGAAGGGGAGCTTTTGTTGGCGGGGGGCTCGATTTCTGCGTGGTGGACTTGGAGAAGAGATCTCCCAAGGAGGTCCTCGATTCCTTCACATTTCTCGCTTTGGTGGGGTTGCGATCAGCAAGGGGGGAGTGCAAGAACTCTTGCAGTGGATACACGTTGTGTTTCTCTTGCATGGGGCTTGAGCAGTCGCTGCTCGGGAGCCCCAAAGCCTCCTCTAGCTGCTTGTACAACTCTTCTACTCTCGCTTCTTCATCTTCTTCATTCTCTTCTTTAAATTCCTCCTCTTCCATCAATTCTTTCTGAGGGAGTGTTTGTAGGCCAAGGGTACCAATAGCCAACAGCCCCGTTAAATCATTTTTCACCTCTTCCTCTTCTTCTTCCTTTTCCTCTTCCTTTGCATACCCTTTTTCACCCCTCCCATGCCTTTTCAAATCCTCTTCCCATGCCCCATGCCCTGCATGCAATTCAGGTATTCAAACAAAACATTCAAGACTAATGCACGACATAATATTATGCATCATATTTTGTGATTTATCATCAGAATGATGAAAGAGTGCAAGAAAATAGATTTGCTCTTCACATAATAAAGAAATGCATACAAAAGTAAGTATATAATAGACTGATGAATTGTGTTTATAACTTACCCTTGCAGGAGTCCTTAAGGCCCTGGCCATTACGAAACTTCTGGTGTACCCACTCAAATATCTGCAAGCAAATCCAATTTTATTCTAATTAGCTTAGCTGTCATATGGAACCAAATACAGAGACGTGAAGGTAATGGAAATAGGTGCATGATGTGAACAAACTCAATGCTAAGAGAGTGAAGTGAGGAGAAGAGAAAGAGAAAGTGAAAGGCACCTTCATTGCTGAGTGACTGAAATAAGTTTGTTTGGCTTTGCCTCCCTCTGCTTCTCCCAGTTGGAGTAGTTGCTGGGAAAACAATTGAATATTTTGAGATGGCGAGTAGAAGTATGTAGAGGGGGTCGTCAAATCAATCTTTTAGAACAGAGGCATCCTCGTGTCTTACGTACCAGATTTTATTATTCTCAAGTTGCATTTGAGACAACACCCACGCTGTTCCCTGTTGTGTCTTTCATTCTCTAACTGGAAAAGATGGGAAGATGAAGTGATCATAGTTTGGATTACAATCACTAAAAGCCGGGTCGGTCCAAACCCATCTGTTTGTAAGTATGCGGAGATTTGATGAGATTATGCTATGCGTTTTTCCCTTGATTAAAGCAAACCCATTCAGTGGATTCCATCCTGCTTTATCTCTTTTGGGTTTCCGAGCCGACAGGCCTTCATCTCACCAAATACTCCTCCTTCCTTCCACTCACTCAGATCCCTTTGCTAAATGAATTATTAGTGGAATCATGTTTTGGCCTATGTAAATGGATTATTTATTATTGTCTATCAAATCTATTAAATCTTGGCGACGTTCTTGTCTCTTGCCATTTAATCATCGCGCACGCAACAGAACCACTGATTGGATATGTTTCTAATAAATAAATAAACAATGCTTCTCACATTGCAATTATTGATTACGGTAACTTTGCACGGATAAGAGAAGCCCTCTTTCCACACTCTTTGCACCTCCTCAATGGCTGGGCAACCAATTTTATTGGAAACTATTAGAAAAAGTTAATGTATGTATAGTTTCATCAAAAATCGAAGTTCAATTGCAGAAGGTGATGGTATGTTATTTTATTATGTTATATCAACATTCCAATATTTATAAGTTTTAATGGGCCTTTGGTTAAGTTGAAAAGTTTCAAATGAGTCTATCAAGGATTGAATTTTGCTAAGTGTAAGACTTTGACATCATAAAGGATGAGGCCATGATCGTGTCTTGGACATATTTTATTGAATGAATACGTCTTAATTCTTGCCTCTTAGTCGAAGAAGGCATGTGCTCTCATATTGGGTAGTAAAATTTATTTGTGGTGGCCTTTGCTAAGCAAGTTTTCTCGCAAACTTTATGCCTTGCTAGGAAGCCTCATTCATAGATCCGAATCTCCATTACAAAAAAAATCTAGAAACATGATACGAGGAATGAGGTTGGAGTCATGCATCATACAAATTTCACTTTTAGTCTTTTCTCTCAACCAAAAAAGGATCATTTATTGAATGGGACAAACTTATAAATGCTAAATAAAATTCCTTCATAAAAAATGATCATTTAAATATTTAATTTTTTAGATTTATTTTAATTTTATTAGTTTTTTAATAAAATAATTAACCAAATCACATATATTTCTATATAAAAGTTAATGCATTGCATGAATCTTTTTAAATTTAAATTCATTTCATCTTAAGAACTTTCAAATCTCTTGTTCTCTACCTGGAATCAAGATCATAATATAAAAATGGCTCATGAATTATGTAAAGGGTGAATTCCAATCTTTTCTTACTAGTTTTTGGTGTTTAATTTAAGCACAAAATATGCTAATTTGTACTTGAGGTTGCTATATAAAAGGAGAAAACCCTAATTCATTTTAACAACTTTTTAACATCTAAATAGAAAGAAAAAGTCCATTGGGACATATAGTGTAATGTACTAAGATTCTTAAAAGTTTGTAAACCACTAGTTCATTATTCCAAGTTTAAATATCTAAAGTCGTGATGATCTTATTTTCAGATTAGAAGACTTGCCGACTTAATTTACTACAACACAATTGATTTTGTGTGCATAATTTAGTTCACACCGTTATATCAATGTAGTTCATTTTAGATCATGATTTCTTACTCATATAATAAAATATTATATAGATAGATCTAGTATTGAAGATTTTTTTAATGATACTATGATAGTTTTATAAATACTAAATTTTTCCATAACACATTCAAAATCTAACAAAGTCTTGACAAAATTGTAGAAGTTAAACCGAGCAATAATAATCTTCTTACAAACCCTCACGATATCTAAGAGGAAGAAGTGGGCACTATAAAAATCTACTAGGAGATAATGCAGAATGTGATTAGAGACTAGATTTATTTTGTCCAACATATACCAAAAAATGTTATAGAAGAGGATAATTAATTTTTGGTGGGACCAATTACAATAGAGGAAGTGAAAAGACACCTTTAAACTACACTCAGGCAAATTACCAAGACCGCATGGCTTCAATACAAATATCTTTCAAGAGTGTTGGGATTTTGTAGGTACATATATATGGTTCATGGTTGAAGAATCAATCATGAAAACTTTTATACTTAATGATATACATATTACAAATACAATGTAAAGTTCAGATTATAGACCAATATCTCTATATAATACAATTTATAAAATAATTTCTAAATTCGTAGAAAATTAACTGACACAACTACTAATAAAACCTATACTAAGAATAGAGTGACTTTTTCATGGGGAAAAATATCACAAAGAAAATCATAATATCCCATGAAATTTTGCACTCAACATGCAATTTTTTTTTGAAAGGCATGCTCCTAGAATTAAAGAATATAAAAGTCTTTGGTAAAGTTAATGTTAAGAAATAACTTAGTCCAAACACAACTAAGGGTGGGGGGGATGAATCAGTTCTAAACAAACATAATTAAATCCAAACTTATAAATTTGATATCCTAAACATAAAATAATGATGCACAACAACAAAAAACCATATACCATAGCATAATAATTTATTTACTAGGGAAATTCTTGATCATAGGGGAAAAATGGTGGGGATGGTATCCACAAGATAATGTACTGATATATAAGTTCCTTGTGAAAGGATGTGACCCTTTTAGGAGTCAAATTATATAGTTCATTTAGTAAATAATCTATGTTAAAGGAAAAATCCCCATTAAGAGACCTTTAACCCTTGTTATAAGGCTCTATCCCTATCAAAGGATGCTAAGAACCAAAATTCTTGCTATCTAAATTCTTGAATAAATGTGAAAGAGAATACTTTTAGGATAACATATCCAATAATAAAAATTAATTGATCTGCAACTTAGTTGCAAAAATAGTTCCTTTGAACTCCACTTAATCAACCAACAAAATCTCTACTCTTCTCTAATCATCCATCATGAATTATTGCATCATATGTATCTAGACGTACCATTTATATTGTGCATACATCATACATTTATAACCAACTAAGGAGAACAATTTTCCTTTATACCTTTAACAAATAATGAATTAGGTTGGCATGTTAGAGCTTCCCCATTATACAATTAATTACATAGAACCATTCTAAGACATACACACCTTCATAAGCATCATTAAAAATGTTAAATTAAGTTTTCTATACATTACAATGAGAATATTACATTTTCTAATGAAAAATCATGAGCTTGCTTAACACAATTGGTTGCTAGTAAAATATACCACACATTTCACACTAGCAACCTTTCTAGAGTAATCCAAATGCTTCTCAATTTTGAACATAAATGCACAAACAAGTATTCTATCACCTCTAATATTTCCAAAGTTAATTCATGTTCTCCAATTAGATATAGCCAAAATACTTGCAAATATCTCGGTTATTATTTCATGTACAATAGTATGTTACCAGTCTTAATCAAACAATATATAACTTAAACAAATAATCATATAAAGCATAAAGAACATAGATTTAATATCTATACTCATTCTAATACACACAATTAAGATTATATATCTTATTATGTCAACCAATATCCCCATTTATCTAATAAATAACCTGTGATATACAAAATCTTTGTTTGTCATGAACTTAAGAACATATGTTTTCATCAATGACAAAATTACCATTAATACAACATGTCAAAAAAAAATCTAAGTGCCAATAAATTTCTCAATTCTTAATATTTGAATGGTATTTTCTAATTAAATCATGGAACAGATTGAATTAGGAACATAGTGGATCAAATGGATATTCAATTACATATCTACACAACGCCATTCAATCGTCATAAATGAAGCTTCCAATGGTTTCTTCCAAGAAAAAAATGGATTACAATAAGGGGATCATCTCTCAGCTCTCTCTCTCTCTCTCTCTCTCTCTCTCTCTCTCTCTCTCTCTCTCTCTCTCTCTCTCTCTCTCTATTTTTTTTTTCTCATAGGAGATGCTTTAGAAAGAGCTGGTACAAATTAAAAAGAAAGAAATGAGTTCGAAGGAATTCAAATTATACAAGAACTTAAATAATTTTTCTCATCAATTAATTGCAGACAACCATATTTTACATGGAGTGTTGATTATTTTAGAAGCCAAAAAGATTAATTGTATATACCAAATGAATATGTTTAGAATTAAGGACAAACTGTAAAGAGATTTAAAAAAATTCTTCTCTAATATATTTAGAAGAACTTGACATGTAATAAATGAAGAGTTAGAATTTAATGAAGAACAATTACCATCAAAATAAAAAAGCACCACAAGACATAACACATGGAGTAGGTAACATAAAATACATTCAGTTACAAAATCTAGCACAGAAAAATTATCATGACATACATAAGAACATTTGAGTGTCTTATGGAGAAATATTTTATGATATTAATATATTGATTCATAAGAATAATATAGTATTTCTACAATTGATAATCCACCAAAGGGACTAATTATATGAAATATTATCATCAAAAGGATAACCATGGCAACTAACCACCTCATTTAGATAATTGGAAATGGAAAACATGCCTTATTTTGGGAAGATTATTGAAATGCATATATATCTTGCTAATCTATATCACAACCCATAAACATTAAATCACAACTGGAAAAAATATTTAGATGACAATCTTGAGTTGTTGGAAATCTTGCATCAGCCAAAAAAACTTCCCTCTCTATTTTTTGTTTCCTATTAATGTGGATAGTTTCCTATTATTTTGGTAATAAATTGTTGCAGTTGGACTTTTATCTTATGCAATCCTTTTGGTGTGGTCTAGGCATAATGTAGATCCTATGTCTAGCTTTGCAACTTGTTCTGATGTTTCTGGATAAAGTTATCTTAAGTTTGGTGTAGTCCTTCAATAGCTACCTATCTAATAATTAAGGCAATGAATTGGAGATTCATGAGATGTGATGCTTAATAGAAAAATTTTCTATGTTGTTATATGTATGGATAAATCTCTTGTGTATTTTTATGAAATAATTCTTCTATTTTAAAATGTTCTTATCAATTTAGGTCTCATCTAATTTATTTGTAATTTAACATGATTAGATAAGATAGCCTATAGCTGGATTTATCATATATAAGTAAGGTAGTGGTTCTTTTTAGGAAGATAAGGATTGGTAGAAGCAAGTAGGATAACTAGGATCGGTGTCTTAATTTTGAGGAATGATTAGTTGTAAGCATGTTGACGGGGATAATGAATCCATTGGACTTGTTCACAATTGTATATTGATATAGGTGATTATAAATAAGATTTATTTCTACAATATCTCTATTTTGAAGACAAAATGATGATAATATAGTGATATTAACTCCATCAACATTCACTTCTATTAATTTTTTTGGCCATTTCCATTGTAGCATCTCTAGTTGCAAGGATTGGATATTTCCTTCGGAGATTCTTTATCCTTGACTCCATCAAGTGGTATTAGAGAATATTTATACATCAAACAAGAATAAATACATGGAATCTAGTCTCTAAATTTCAAGCCTTATTAATGTAGAGTGAGAGAAGCTAAGGACTCGATATACATTAGCTAAAGGTTAGTACAAGGTGGAAGGATAAGGATTGGTTGTTGGTGAAAAATATAGCTAAGATTGGAAGAGTTGAAGGTTTCTCTTGCAACTCTAGTTGTAAGGTGGAAGAAGATTGGATTTGACCTTCAATTTTTTAAGTTTTCAAGGAGGTTTTGTTGGTTGTCTAAGTTAATAGTTTTGTGGGTACTAAATAGACCTAGTTGCTTGAGAAAGATTGTTGGTGTTAGTAGATCATTGGATCAAATAAGAGAAATCAACACTTGTGATCAGACCATTGAACTTGAGGAAATTGAAGATTGGCATCCTTGCAAGCATGTCTCCAAGAAGGATGAACCCTAGAATATTAGAGCATATTATGGAGGAACTCAAAAAATGAGATGAGATCTAAATTTTGAAATCCTAAAAATAAAGATGAATTTGAAGAGGTTGTTTAAGATCTATAATAAATAGAATTTGAGATCCTTTTAGAAGAAGAGATACTATTGAAGGTATGACACATGTGGGTAAGACTTATAGGATTGATGTTTCTAACTTTGTTGGTTCATTACATCTTAAGGATTTGATAGATTAGATTAATGAGATGTAAGATTACTTTGAGATTGAAGATACTAAGGATCTATAAAGGGTTAGGTTAGCACAAAATAATTTGGAAGGTCATGTTGCCTTATGGTGGAAATAATTGTATAAATATAGAGAAGATAATGGAGAACCTAAAATCCAAGATAGGTGGATAGTTTTGATTATAGACTTAAATACAAGTTAATATTGGAAGATTATGAGTTAGACATATTTAAGAGGTTGTGGAACTTGAAGCAAAAGAATTTGATAGTAAAAGAGTACATTGAAGAATTCTATAAGATGACCATCTGATCTAAACACTGAGAAGCATCTATCAAAAAGGTTTCTAGGTAATAATGGTTTAAGACTTAACATTTAGGATGAATTAATTATGTTAAGGCTTAATACAACTAAATAATCTTATCATTATGATCTAAAGATAGAACATAAAATTTTAAAATTAGGAAAGTTATACCTAGGCTTAAGGTTAAACTAGTTAGTGACAAAAGAAAAGATAAAATTGTAATTGAAGAGGAACCATATTAAAATATTCATGAAAGGGATGATAGTGGTAGTAGTAGAGAGTCTAAGGGTACTTGTTTCAAATATAGTAGTGTCAGACATAATAATTACCAATATTTGTTTGGTTTCAACACATGAGGAAGAAGAAAATGAAGAACTTGTTGAGAAGGAATCCACATTTAAAATGGGAGAATTTCTAATGTTCAGAAGAGTAAAGTTGATTAGCAAGGAATTGGATCATGTCAAGAGGAGGAAATTATTCCAAACTATTTCAAAATCAGAATGTAAATACTGTAAGGTTATCATGGACAATGGTAGTATTGATAACATTGTATGTAAGGAAATGGTATAAAATATTAGGCTTACCTAAGATTTTAGCATCATAGTCCTTATAGGATAAGTTGGTTTCAAGATGATCACATGGTTAAGTAAAGGATTGATGTCGGGTTAAGTTCAATATTTGTCCATACCATGATGTTGTATAATGTGGTATTATTGATATGAGTGCTTCTCATGTTTAGTTAAAAATACCTTGGAAGTATGATATTGGAGCTATTCATGATTTTCAAAGGAATGTATTTTCCATCTTGAAGGATTGTAAGAGATTCACTTTACTTCCTTGAAGGAAGAAGGAATAAAAGATAAGAACCTAAGAATGTTAAGGAATTACACCTTAGGAGATCAAAATTATTTAGAGTTGAATAGATTTATAATAGGTGGTTGAAAATTTTTTGGAGGTTGTAAAATTATTGAAGATCTTGTTAAGGAAAGCTGAACCTAGACATTTAAAGAATTGTGATTTTCAAAATTAGTCATGTAACATCTTAATGAGAGATGGATTAATGAAGAAGTACCAAGAGGTAAAAAGAATACTATCATATCAAATGAGAAATAAAATCTTGTAAGAAATTCAAAGACAAAATTTGTTAAAGGATTTGAGAGGTTGACGTGAACAACTAAAGAAACTACTGATGGTTAATAGTAGGGATCTACATGGAATGAAGATATACAAAAAATAAATTAGGGAACCTATAGAATAATAGTACCAAACATGGAATTGCTTTGATATTTGGGTAATTTGCATAGCTTTGAAGGAAATAATACTAGTCATTTGAAGAGAATATACCATGTTAGCATGAATGCTAATGATACTACATTGGGGAGTATCCTAAGAATTAGAGAGTATTGATATGTTGTATTCAAGACTATGTTTGTCATTGATGTCAACATATCAGTGTTTTTGTTAGAGACTAGAAGAATAGAAGTCAGAGATCTTATGTTGTCTAGTAACTAAGTAAGGGTTAAGTAATGCACAATTGAGGACATGTTCCTGAGAGTGTCTTGATGATGTGGTTAAGAGGATGAAGTCTAAGTCAAAGATGTACTAAAGTTGTACCTAATTTATAGAGAGTAGTTCAGAGATAGAGTATTGGGAAAACACTTCCTGATGTTTGTTGGCTATCTTTCATCTTAGATGTAATGAAGAGATGTGCAGTCAAATAGTGACAAAGGATAGTTAGGTGGTGATTTCAGCAAGTGTGCAAGACTTGAAGTCATATGTGTAAATTTTTGCATAGACTATGAGTCAGTAGTGCTATGGTAATTGTAATTAATTATATATCTTATTTTAATTAATTGGAAAAGCCTTAAGTATGACTCAAGGAATCATTACGAAGATATGGTATAAAGGAAAGATGTTTTCCTTGATTGCAAAAGTATGAAGTATCCATTATTTATTTTATTTGAAAAATACAAAGAGGAGTAGAGTGTTGATTGAATGCATGTGAGTGATCCAAGGGATTATTGGATGTGCAATTCGTGATATGGTTACAAGATCGAAAAGAGAAGAAATCTAGTTGCCAGGATAGAGATAGAGCAAGTGCAATTTAGTTATATTACTCTATAAGGAATAATACAAAGATCATTTGGATAGTGGGTTCATTGGTCTTTCCCTCAAAGCTATTTGGGTAGTGGGTCTAGCTGTCTTCCACAACTCCTAACAGGGTTGGAATCTCCTAACAAAGATTCAAAGTCTCCTATCAGGGACTCATATGTACCGAATGTATTCATAGACTCCTAACGGGGTCCATCCTCTAACAAGGGATATTTATATTAGTACATCATCTTGTGGGTACCATCCCCACCAGGATTTTTCCTTTGATCAAGGGTTTCCCTAGTTAACATATCTGGGTTATTGTGTATGAGTACCTTGTTGTGGTTTTGGTCTACATTACTCATATGGTTAAGATTGTTTAAGTTGGTATTGATGTTAATAGTTGTATAACTGATTCAACCCCCCTCCTAGTTATATCAGTGGACTATATATTCTAACAATTGGTATCAGAGCATCAGGTCCTTGAAGATAAGCTTAACAGTTTTGGGAGATCAATGGAAAATATTTTCAGAAAGGATAGTCCTAGATTTGATGGGAAAAACTATGATAGTTGGAAGGAGAAGATGAAGATCCATTTGTTGTGCATGGGTTTGGGATATTGGATCTTTGACAAAGGGAAAGAAGAAAATCATTGAAGAAACAAAGCTAGAGGGTTATAGTGAAGAAGAAAGAGATCTATTCACGTGTAACATGAGAGAAAGAGAAGCTCTACTATTAGCCCTTCTAGAGAATGGATATAGTCAAGTAAAGTCACTTGAAACATCTCATGAAATTTGGAAAGCATTAGAATCTACTTTTGAAGGTGATGATCATGCTAAGAGAATGAGGTTAAAAAGTTGGATATGTGCATATCAACAATCTAAGATGATGGAAGATGAATATATAAGAAGTTATATTGGTAGAATATCATAAATGGTTGTTGGAATTCAATCTCATGGTGGAACCAACGATGATGATGAAGTCATATGGAGGATTTTGAAAAGTTTGACACCACCATTCAAGCCTATAGCTCAGATGATACAACCAGTGATGCCTTGCACTAAGGTTTTCACCAAGGAAACTTTGCTTCATAGATTGGAATCAATAGAAGTAGATCTTAGACCATTTGGTGAACTTGCAAGAGTAGAAACAACTTTCGGTGCTCTAAACATTTGACCTAGTTTGACAAGAATTACAAGTACTTGTGGAGATTTTGTTGGCAGCAACAACGCTAATGAAGGCAATAAGATTGAGGAAGGAGTAGCCCTTCTAGTGAGAAGAGAAAAACATGGTAAGAAAATATTTAAATTTTGGAATTGTAATGAATTTGGTCATTACGAATCTAAATGTCCTAAAAGAGAGAAAAAGTATAAGGGAAAGTTTAACCCTAGAAGAGATAGACATAGAAATTGTTTATATGCAAATGAAGATGAATAATTTGATAAAAAAGGTCAAAGTGAAAGTGATGATGAATTAGGATTTGTGGCTATCAAGGAAGATGATCTTGACAAAGAAATTAGAGAAGAAAGAGCTCTAGTTACCCAAGTGGAAAATAAATCTAATTGGATAATTAACAGTGGTTGTTCACATCACATGACTAGTGATATGAATAAGTTTGTTAAGTTGAAGTACCATGATGTAGGTATTGTTAGAGTTGGAAATAATGCAAGCTGTCATATAATAGGAATTGGATCCATTACTCTTGATGGGAAAACTAACACCGATGATGTCTATTTTGTTGATGGATTGAAGCATAACTTGTTGAGTGTTGGACAGTTGGTGGTTAAGGGTTATTAGTTGTAGTTTACTGAGAAGACCTACACTATCAAAGACACAGATGGTAAGATGATTGAAACTGACACTAGATCTAGAGGTAATGCATTTTAGTTGAATCCTACTAAGATGAGATGTTTGGTTGCTAAACTATATAACAGTTGGTTGTGGTAGAGAAGATTATGTCACACAAACTTTGATAATATTATAAAGATTAGTAGCACTTTTGCAGTGAAAGACTTGCCTAATATTGTTAAGCCTACTAATGTTGTGTGTAAGGAATGTATTTTGGCTAAATAGAAGAAAGTATAATTCCTTAGCAAGAAGTTCACTACCATAGAGAAGCTGGAGATTGTTCACACAGATCTAAGTGGTCCTACTAGAACAAGAGGATTCTATGATGAAATGTGTTTTATGATTTTTGTTGATGATTTCACTAGAATGATGTGGGTAGGATTTCTTAAAGAGAAATCAGAATGTTTTCAAAAGTTCAAGATATTTAAGAATAGAGTTGAGAATGAATCAGGTGTTAAGATTAAATGTTGATGATTAGACAGAGGAGGAGAATTTAACATATTTTGTGAAGAAAATGGAATCAAAAGACAACTATCTGCACCTAGAAAAAACCTGAGCATAATGAGATTTTTGAGAAAGAAATAAGTCTTTAGTAGAGGTAGCTAGAGCAATGCTATTTGAGAATGATATTTCTAAGACATTTTGGAGAGAAGCAGTGAATACTCTAAACAAAGTATAGATCAGAAAAGGTATGGACAAGAAATCTTATGAATTATGGTTTGGACATTCACCATTAGTCAAATATTTTAGAATATTTGGGAAAAAAATGTTATATTAAGAGAGACAATGACATTGGTAAGTTTGATCCAAGAAGTGATGAAGGTATGTTTCTTAGGTACTCTTTTAAAAGTAAGGCTTAGAGATGCTTTAACTATAGAACTAAGACAATACTTGAGTGCGAAAATCTGAGGATTGATGAGAAGTTTGGAATCATAGAAAAGATGATAGATTATAATTCAAATGAAGAAATGGATAACTCTAGAATTGTTAAGTAGAATGCTGAAGTTTTCCTTAAGACTAACAATGAATTGGAAAATGATGTGCAAATTGTTGAACAAGGAGAAGAGAAGAGATCTGAACCTAGAGAAGAGATAAGAGTTGAGATGTCAACTCCTACCCTTAACAATAATTTGACAAGGAATCACCCTCCTGAGCATATAATTGGAAGTAAAGACAAAGGAGTAATGAAAAGGAATAGAGTAAATGAGGAGATATGTTTGATATCTCAAGTTGAACCAAAGTGTGTAGATGAAGCACTTAAGAATAATCATTGGATCCAAGAAATGAAGGAAGAATTGGATTAGATTGTAAAGAATGACACATGGGAATTAGTTCCTACACCAAAGGACAAGAATATAGTAGGAACAAAATGGGTTTTTGGGAATAAGATGAATGAGCAAGGAGAAGTTGTGAGAAACAAGGCTAGACTTGTTTGTAAAGGTTATTCACAACAAGAAGGAATTGATTATGAGGAAACATATGCACCTATAACAAGAATGGAAGTAGTAAGGATGTTCCTAGCTTATACATTGAACAAAAAATTCAAGGTTTATCAAATGGATGTCAAATCAGCCTTTCTAAATGGAGAACTAGAAGAAGAGATCTATATTGAGAAGCCTGAAGGTTTTCCTTTATCAAAAGACAAAGACATGGTTTTCAAATTGAAGAAAGCTCTTTATGGTTTGAAGCAAGCACCAAGAACCTAGTATGTGAGGTTGGATAGTTACTTGGCAAAGCTTGGATTTGCTAAAGGTATGGCATATAGTAACTTGTACCTAAAAGAAACTGAAGATGGTTTATTGATCATTGTAATATTTTTTGATGATATAATTTTTGGAGGCAATGATGAAGCTAGTGACAAATTTTTTGAAGCTATGAAGAATGAATTTAAAATGAACATGATAGGAGATTTGAAGTTTTTCCTAGGATTGCAGATTGTATAGAATAATGATGGTATATTCATCTCACAAACTAAGTACCTACAAGACTTGTTGAAAAGGTTTCGTTTGGAAAGTTGTAAACCTTTTTATACACCCATGATAGTCAGTCATAAGTTATCTAGCAAAGATGAGACATATGCAATACACTAGAAGAAATATAGATAAATAATTGGTGGTTTGCAGTATCCGACTCATACAAGACTAGATATAGAAAATGTAGTTGGGATAGTAGCTATATTTCAAGATGATCCTAAATAATATCATTTTTCAGTAGTAAAGAGAATATTTAGATATCTAAAAGGGACATTTGATTATGGAATTCAGTATGACAGATCAAATGATTTCACACTTTCTGCATATACTGATGCTGATTGGGAAGGCAATATGGATGAAAGAAAGAGAACCAATGGTGGATCATTCTTTCTTATAGGAAGATTGGTTTCTTGGTTAAGCAACAAGCAAGATTGTATTTCACAAAGTACCACTGAGGTAGAGTATGTTGTAGCAAAAATTAACTATAATCAAGTTATGTGGATGAAGAAAATGTTGAAGGATATCATAATTGAGATTGAAGAACCTATTATCATTTACTGTGATAACACAAGTATAGTAATTATGTCTAAGAATCCTGTATTGCATTCTAAGACTAAACATATATCAATTAAGTATCATGTGTTAAGAGAGAAAGAAACATAAAAGTAGACTAGATTGGAGTATGTAAGTACCAAAGATTATATTTCAAATATCTTTACGGAGCCTTTACCTAAAGATACATTTGAGTACTTAGAGGTATGCTTGGGGTTATGTCCCTACCTACTTCTGAGTAGGTAATGCAGAGAGTGCATCAGTCTAGTGGAACAAAGCACTACTATTTGATTGGACTGAATTTTGATGCTTCCTAAATGGGGGAGTATCTAGTATGTACTGAGTCATGGAGGACTCTTGGTATTTGGTATTTGGTATATGGTATTGCATAGTGTCTTTGGACAATCGAGATGGCTTGTCTTAAGAAGTTGATTTATAATTGGTATGTAACAATTGGTATTGTGATTGAAACCTTTGACATTGATGTCAATGGGGGAGAGATAGGCATGAAAAACATATCCCAAGGCATAAAAGAGAGTGTGCATAAGAAGTACTCCTAAGCAATGGGGGAGAGATTTAGAAAGTTTCATGTAAAGATGCAAGAATATGCACCTGTTGTATTGTGAATTATTTAGTGTGAAGTAAACAATTGATGTCTATCGAAGAAGAAGATGAACAAAGAAGTGTTCCAGAGGATTTCAAATTTGATTGATGAAGAGGATTTGAGAAGGTGAGAGTAGAAAGTAGCAGTAAAAGTTTACTTGGTATTCTTGGAACTTAAATAGTTTTTCATCTATGTTTCCATAAATGCCAAAGGGGGAGATTGTTAGCATGAATGCTAATGATACTACATTAGGGGAGTATCGTAAGCATTGGAGAGTATTGATATATTACATTCATGACTGTGTTTTTCATTGATGTTAAAATAGCAATGTTTCTATTAGAGACTAGAAGAATAATAGTGCATAATAACTAAGTAAGGGTTAAGTAATATGTAGTTAAGGACATGTTCTTGAGAGTGTCTTGATGATGTGGTTAAGAAGACAAAGTCTTAGTTGAAGATGTACATAAGTTGTACTTGATTTATAGAGAGTAGTTTAGAGATAGAGTATTGGGAAAACAATTCCTGATTTTTTTTGGCTATCTTTCATCTGATATGTAATAAAGGGATGCATAATCAACTAGTGATAAAGGATTGTTAGATGGTGACATCAATGAGAGCACAATACTTGAAGTTGCACGTGTGAAGTTTTGTATAGACTATGAGCTGACAGTGCCATAGTAATTGTAATTAATTATATATTTTATTGTAATTAATTGGGAAAGCCTTAAGGTTGACTCAAGGAATTATTATGAAGATATGGTATAAAGGAAAGATGTTATCCTTGACTATAAAAGTATGAAGTATCCATTTTAAATTGTATTTGCAATGTGCAAAAAGGAGCTGAGTGTTGATTGAATGCATGTAAGTGATCCAAGGGATTATTGGATGCACAGATCATGATTTGGTTACAAGATCAAAAGGAGCAAAAGTATGGTCAAAAGGATCGAGACAAAGGAAGGAAGTGCAATTTAGTTCAATTATTCTATAAGGACTAATAAAAAGATCATTTGGATAGTGGGTTCATTGGTCTTGCACTTGAAGATATTTGGGTAGTGGGTCTAGCTCTCTTCCACAACTCCTAATAAGGTTTCCACAACTCCTAATAGAGTTGGAATCTCCTAACTAGGATTCAAAGTCTCCTAATAGGGACTCATATGTATTGAATGTATTCATAGATTCCTAATAAGGTCCATCCTCTAACAAGAAATATTTATATTAGTACATAATCTTGTGGGTACCATCCCCACCTATGTTTTTCCTCTAATCAAGGGTTTCCCTAGTTAACATATCTAGTGTTATTGTGTATGAGTACCTTGTTGTGGTTTTAGTTTACATTACTCATATGGTTAAGATTTTTTTAAAGTTGGTATTGATGTTAATAGTTGTATAATTGATTCAACCCCCTCCCCGCCTTAGTTATATCAATGGACTATATATTCTAACATACCATGTAGGTGAGGGATGCATCATTAGCAAAGATAATAGAAATAATCAATTTGATGGTTTGGATGAAGAGGAAAAGTGGGCAAAGAATGAGCATGGGATTTATACACTAAGAAAGTTCACTTGTCTAAACCCTTCTATGCAAGTTATCCCATAGATGTGGATGCTTGAATGGCGGCATAGAGCTCCCTATCCATGGAGTGAAAAGGTGTGTGCTTGTGCATATGAGAAGCTCTCAGTTGAGCCTTAGAGACACAACCCTTACTAGTAAACCATACAATGGGAGATACCTTAGACAAGAGAAAGAGTGCAATGCCTAAGGGATTCTCAAGCATGCAATGCAAGAAATGAGCTAAGCTAGAATGAAATGCACAGTGAAACTATACTAATGATATGATAATGTTACCAAGCCATACTAATTAAACTAGATGAGACAATATATTGCAACTATTGCAAAAGGAACTAGACTCCTTGTATATGGTTCTAAGCTAGTATGGAAATACAAAGAATGAGATGAGAAGAATAGAAGTTTTGCACAAATGCTCCAAGAATTTGTAAGTAAACCTGCAGCATAATATTAGCTCAAAATTGGGATCCTTAGAGAGGGAGAGAGATCTCCCTTTTAAAGGTGTATGAATGGTTGAGATAAAGATCTAAAAATAGACGATCAAGAGTGGGGGTTGACTTTTGGCATGATCCATGTGCAAGATCAAGTCAACCAATGAGGAAGAGTTGACTTTTCATGTGAGACAAAAGCCTTTTCTATTAATTTTTAAATAGGAAAAAGACTTTACGTGTTCAAATTAGAGTAGGTATTTTACTTAATTATAAAAAGGGGACATGTTCTTTTAATCAAATATGTACTTAGGATATTATAGTCAAACAATAGTTTAAAATTAACTAAATTGATATTAGAATTTTGGCCTAGGTAAATGATTAAATGATTTAGCCAAAATGATGAGAAGGGGGCTAATAGTCTAGATGACCATTTTTAGGTGATTAAATTTTCCCCTCTTTGGCTAATGTGTGATCAATCTAGGAAAAAATTATGTCAAAGAATAGAGAAGCCAAGTAGGTAGCAACAAATAGAGAGATTTGATTTCGAAGAACAAAATGTAGAGCGAGATAATGAGTCCTAAATGTATAGCTTGGTAGCAAACACTAGTATAGAGAGACAATATCAGAACTCAAGAAGAGAACTAACATCAAGAAAAGTAGATAGATGGAGAGAAAATAGAAAGGTCAAGCATATGCTTCTAAGAAATAAATCGTCATAACAAACAAGCAATGATAGAGTATTTCTGCCCCCTCAAGATCAAAATTAGAATGAGGTAAAGGGGATGAATAAATAAGAAAGATACAACCAAATCAAGATAGAACAAGGTCCATGATAATAGATAAGTGATTAAGTGCCAAAGAGTGGCCATAAGGAAGTGATAGAATGCCCTAGTTTGACTAGAGTTGACCAAGAAGTATAAAGTATGATAATTAGGTCAAATCAAGTAGAAAGATGATTTAGAAGTGAAAGATGTAAATTGAAGGTGGTACAAAGTGTGGAAATGATGGAGACATGGAGAAATGAAGATTCCATAGTGAAGATTCAGAGATTAGACCTCAAAAGGTTAGCTAACTGCATAGAAGAAGGTTGAAATTTAAAATATAATTTTGACTATCAAGATGATATTGAATTTTGATTTTAATTCCAAAAGTGGATCCATGACATCAAAATTAGTTAGGGGTGCAATTTTCACAAAATTCTGAGGAGTTTGAAAAATGGGTCAAAATGATGTCGAAGGACTATATAAGGGGTCCACAGGTCATTTTCAATTCATTTGTCCTTTGTGATTTTGGAGAGCTCTTAAGAGATTTTAAGAGAGAATGATGACACTTGCTATCATTTTGACCCATATACACCATTTCAAGCACTACTAGTTGTACAATCGACCATCCGAGTAGGAGGCTTGGCGAGTCTTCAAAAAATTCATGCTTTTTGAGCTAATTAACATATTTCTAATTTTTTTTATGAGTTTTTTGATAAAATATTGTTCAATACTTTAAAAGCATCACATGAAAACTCTAAGAAGTATCACACGATACTTTTGCTATCTAAATTGTATCACATGCCTTGTGAAGTTTAGTTGTATTGGGCATACCCAAATATCACACACCATGGTGTGAACTATCACATGAAAGAAATGTATCACATGGGTATTGTAAAAAGTATCACACAATTCTTAATAAAAAATTATTGCTTGAATATTATGAAAAGTATTACACATTTATATTTTGAGCTTTTTTGAATGTTTAGAAGCATATTTTGCATGTTGGAAAGCTATTTGTTCTCGTACTTAGCCTTTTATGATATCACTTGATCTATTATAGTTGAATGTTTTCTTGAGTTGATTATGGAGATTTTTTTCCAACACTTTTGATCATAATCCCTAAGGTGGTGGGGTTGTGTTTCCTCCATCATTTAGAGAATGACTATAAGGTCACTATAGATAGCATGGGATTCATGTGGTTACTGTGCATGTCCCATTTTCTAGAAATAATGGATTACTGTCTGCATTAGTTGAGTAGTGGCATAATGAGCATAATACTTTTCATTTGCCTAATGGTGAGGCCACCATTACTCTTGAGGATGTGTATCACATCCTTTGTGTAATGTGTCATGGAGACCCTGTGAGTATGATCATATGTCTTGATGTTCATTTTTTTCAAGTTTCTAATTTCCATATGAGGTGTGCTAACGTGAACTTTTGCATGTCACATGTTTATTACGATCAAACCCCAACATAGGGGAGATTGGTAGTACAATAGTTCTTTGAGGATGTGACCATCTTAGATTGTCACCTTAGTTGGGAGAGACTCATAGATGAGTACGAAGACCAATATCCCTTAGCCTATTTCATTTTCTCATTGATTTCCCAAGCTCTGGTCACTGATAGGGGATAGAAGGGCTTCCCTCTAGGATGGGGTCTATTGGTTGTTGATTTGACAGGTTGAACGAGATGGATGACACATTAGGACTAACCATCCTAGCATATATGTTGCATGAGTTACATGAGATCATGTATTGAAATGATCAAACTTGAGCATGCAACATAGGTCTAGGGCATATATTGGCTTGGGAGCCAATCGTAGTTATACAACCACTAGTGCAGCCATGGGAGCATAGCCATCCCTTCATCTATAGATACATAGGGTTCATCCCTTAGTCTCATAGGGGGGATGTGACATACTAATGATAGTTATTTGATGAGATTACATCTTTTTTCTGGCGGCCATATCGATAGTGTGCTAGATGGTCAGATATATGGGAGCTTGAGTATATGCACTATAATAGGCTACAAGTAGGGAGGAACTCTAAGATCATCAAACAGTTCATCATTAGTCAAGTATGGTGATAGTTAAGACAGTAACTAATTATTTCCATGGATACCACCACATATGTCCATTTTCACAACAAGGAGTAGGGATAGTTACCTATGTTGGACTACTAGATGACCTTGAGGGACACAACAATGTTGATGTGGGAGCCTTGAGACTACTGACCATAATTAGCAGATGCAAGGGCCGATATAGAATATCTTTATGAGATGTAAAGGAATCCATTCCCTTAATTCATATGGACAGATGCACTACTTATGGCACTAGGATAGTGAGGAGATGGCGACAGAGGTGAAGATAGAGGTGGAAGATGGATGGAGGTTGGTAGTAATTCCCAAGCTATTAGGGTGAGATAGACTTGGGCCTAAGCCACAAGAGAGGAGAAGAGTGAAGAGGAGGAGGAGGAGCATCCATTGAGATATAGGAGGGTGGAGAGGGTGAAGCCACAATAGGAGAATCCTAAAGGAGAGGGTGGAAAGGATGGCCAAGAAGCTTGGATTTGGGCCTTGGAGGCAAAGACATAAGAAACATAGATCACTGTAGTCATGCAAGATCAAAAACTCATTGATGAGAAGGCACAGAGCAAGGACCTTTGGAGAGAGTGGGATGGGATGAGACATAAAGCATACCATCATGGTGTGTGGGTGACCTATTACTATGTTGCATACAGAGATGTGGTGTCATTTGAATAGGCGCTCCTAGACTATTTAGAGAGAGCAAATAGATAAGAGGGTGTTGCACAACCACTGAAGAGGAGACAATCTCCTCTACTAGGAGCACCACCATCCTAGGAGGGCGAAAGTTAGTTCTAGAGTTAGGAGTAAGTGTAGGATGATGTCCTTATGACATTTCATTATATCATATGTATTTTGAGACAGTTATCTAGATTTTGGATCCCATATTGTATTCGATGGATCATTATATATATATATATATATATATATATATATATATATATATATATATATATATATATATATATATATATATATATATATATATATATATATATATATATATACTATATTGAATCAATCTTCCTTGTATACTTGTCTCAATTTTATGCTCATGTGATGGATGTTTCAACACTTGTGTTTATGTTTCCATGTGATGTTTCAACTTCTACTCATGTTTATGTATGCTCAATTTTATGTTCATGTTTATGTGCTCATGGATCTCTCTTAGGTTTTTAGCTCTCATGTTTGTGATATAGACTCATGTTTTGAAAATGTGATACTTGGATAGATTAGATGTGATAATTAGATTAACCCCTTGTGATGACAAGTATATAGAAATCAAGAAGATGGATATGATTGAAAGACATGATTGAGATTGAGAAGAGATGAATATAGTTATCTTGATGTGTAGTGAAAGATGAAGGGAGAGCTCTCCCCATAAGCAAAATGTAAGACAAAGCTAGAATGATCCCATAAGGATAACTAGTATGCAAAATGGTTTACTTGCAAGGGGTACAAAACATTTAGATTGTAATTTCATTAATGAGCATTATTAGGGACATCGTAAGATCATATAATCATCACTTGTATAAATATGAAGATATGAATATGATATATGTCAGATAGAAATAATGAAATCTAACCTAAGAATTGAAGACATGTAAGTCAAGATGGCCAGTATAGTTAGATTTCCTTAGTATAGAAATATTACACCTATATCAAGGCATGAGTGCCTAGGATAACCCTCAAGTGTGGTCTTGCAAAAATAGACAAGGATGATACATTGTAAGTCCAAAGCATTAAGTAGGACAAACATGAATTCTCTCAACACCTTAGACTAACAAAGTATACCCACAAGTAGAACACAAGTAAAACATGCCCCATGCCCCTAGTCCTCTAGTTCATGAAATCCTTGAAATAATATTAGGGAGGGAACACTCAACAAAGAAATCATCATCAAAAACACTCAAAGAAGATAAAGTTCAACATATCTCAGCAAGTTTAATGTTTAAGTGTGTGTGTGTGTATGTTACAAGACCATTTATTTAGGACTCGTGCATCTGATGGTGAGAAATATTATAACATCCTAGACTGTTGGTAAGGTGTCTAAGAAGTGTTAAAAAATACTCAATGTCAAGGGGGGTAGTTTTGAGAAACATTATTTTGCACAAGTTTCCAAAGAAACCCTAATGCATAAGAAGACCCTAATAAGCTAAGTAGTTGTTCCCCTGAGATGAGGACAAGAGACAATTCCAAGTTAGGAAATATAGTTGCAAAAGGAATAAGTGTGAAGTGAGATTGATAGACATAGGTGTGAGAGTCTCAAGTAGCACCTGTTTCCAAGTTTTTACCACTTGACATATTTTTTCAGGACTTTTTTCATTTTTTTTTGTATTTTTGATTTTTTTGATTTTTTTTTTGGTGATACATCAAAGTGCCTCTTGCTAGGTTTTCACTAAGATGATACATTTTTTGATTTTTAGGATTTTTTCAGGATCATAGGATATACAGATAGCTGAGCCATAAGAGCCTTAAGCATAGAATTTCTTCAGATGTAGAATATTGATAGGCTCAATGAGTTGTTCCCCTTTAGGAGTAGAAAGTTGATAAGCCCCAGATCCAAACACTATTGTGATGATGTAAGAACCCAACTAGTTAGGCTCAAATTCCCCCTTATGTTCCCTATTTTGTTGATTCTTAGGGTTCTCTCAAAGAAAAATTTCACCCACATAGAACTCATGAGGATGAACATTTTTGTTGTAGCTAGTAGACATCCATTTATGACAAGCCCTCATGTGATCAAAAGTAGCTTTGTGGTGCTTGTCGAGGGTTTCTAGCTTGTATATCCTCATAGCTCTATGATCTTCATCAATGATTAACCTATACATAAAATTTTAGTGAGAGAATATTGACTTCTAAGGGTAAGACAATTTCAGATCCATAGACTAGTGAAAAAGGTGTAGCCCTTGTAGGAGTACATATAGTGGTCTTGTAAGCCCAAAGTGTCGAATCTGTACCCAATTGTAGACCATTCTATGTAGGATAGTATATAGAGGACCAGTGTTTTTTAATCTTGAACTTCTTGCAGAGTTTCTTAAAGTTCTTATTTTTGAATTGTCCTCCATTATTACCAATAATGAAGGATGGGATACCATAGCGACAAATAATATGGTTGATAATGAATAAGGAAACATTTTTTCTTGTAGTAGTAGACAAGGGCACAAATTCAACTCATTTTGTGAAGAATTCAATTGCTATAATGATGAACTTGTGGCCACTGGATGAGCTTTAATGATTTTTCCCATCAAATCAAATGCCCACTATTGAAAAGGCCAATATGTGATAGAAGGGATAAGCTCACATCCAGAAGCATGAATCAAGTTACCATGTAACTGACACTTTTCTCAAGATTTATCATATCTTAAAATATTAGCCTTTATATTTGGCCAATAGTAACCCACCCTAAGTAGTTTTCAAGCAAGTGCAAGGCCATTACAATGTACCCTACAAATGTCATCATGGACCTCAACCAATGCCTTTTTATACTTTTCTAGTGGTAAACACCTAAGAAGCATTCTATCTAGACCCTTCCTAAACAAATCAATAGAGACAAGGGTATTAGTGTGAGGCATCATAGAGAAGTTGGAATTTTTTTTTAGCACAATGTATCATACAATAAACTTTACAAAAATTGAGTGATACTTTTCTCTCATGCGATAGAATTCCTCAAAAAGTGTGATAGACTTTACAACTAGAAGGTGATAGAGTTTACAAGTTTGTAGTAGAAAGAAACATGGTTTGAAAATAGTAAGGGAAAATTCACATGTCTCAAATAGTTTGACAAGGGACAAAAAAACCTTGCCAACACATAATTGGGATATCAAAGAAAATTACTATGAATGTTAATGAGATTATTTGATGTTCAAGAATATTTACATGGGTCTATTCACATTTGAAGACACATTCCAAGAAATACTACCTAAGGTCACAATTTATTACTCAACAACTTGGCCCATGCTTGATGCTCCTTCACCTCACATCAACTGGTTACCCACGAGAGATATTGTCCTTGTCATCAAGGTACCATTTGGATAACCAAGTGGACACAAATGGTGAGTGTAAAATCTTGGGATGATTTAGGTAATTCACTAGGATTAGCCCTTACACCAAGATGTTAAGTGGAAAAATAAGGTAGCTTCTAAGCTATAGTGTTTTGAAAGGGCTTTAGTTAATAGAAATCCCATTTCTCCCAATGTAGGACACCTTACTTTGCAACAAGTAACAAACCTCGTAGCCACAAGAGTACCTTAAGCATTTTTGCCTAGCATTTTCCTTATGCCTACAAGTACTCACACTAAGCGAAGACAAGCACTATGTCTATTAAGGTTTTATGTCCTTGATAGCCTTGAGTTTATAGTGGGTCAAAATAGCTAGGTTCTCTTGTCTTCACTTGGGTCATTCCTCTTGATTTCTCAAGAGTAGTCCCTCTAAAGGATTCTAGACTACACAAAATAGATCCACTTTTGGAGGTCAAGATCTCTGATTCACCACAAGGGTGAAGAGCATACTCTCCTATTCCAATAATTTCCCCCAAACACACCAAGAAACTTAATTTCTCCCTTGCTTTGAAAATCTAAAGGTGGGTCAAGATTTCTGATTCACCACAAGGGTGAAGAGAATACTTCCCTATCACCAAGAGATCCCAATTACAAGTTTTACGTGCCTATGAAAGATGAACAACTAGTACTATTTCCGTACACAAAAATGATGAAAATAAAGCATACTTTTTTTAATATTCTTTTTGGAAGACCTACAAAGAATCATTAGTATCCTTTTTTCATTTGAAGCTTTGACATGCATTCTTTTTAGAGCAATTATGAAAGCATTTAGAGAAACCCTACAAGAAAAAATGTTAGTCCAAAATAAGGTAAAACCTATAACAAACCTTCATAAATTAGTAGATATATCTGAAAGACCTAAAAACTAGAATGCCAAAGAACCAAAATTGACAAAATAACTCAAAAAATAACAAATTCTAGGCTGGTGGAAAAAGTTTTCTTCTCGTAGAATATTGTACAATACTTCTATGTTGTATGATATTTCTCACTATACCTGTACAATAGAACTTTGTATATTGGTGCAATAGACTTCTGTATGTGTATATGATACTTTAATTGGTGAAGTATCACATGATAGTACTGAGAACTATTATATAACATTGATAAAGTATTGCACAATATTCATGATATTGCAGAGAGAAAAAATAGAACAACTAGCAGAAAATACAAGACAAAAGTGCAGATTAAGAGGTAAAAATAAGACATTCTGCCCCACAGTGGGCTCAAAAAATGTACACTAAGAAAGTGCACTTCTCTAAACCCTTCTATCTAAGTTATCCCATATATTGGAATTCTTAAATGGTGGTTTAGAGCTCCCTATCCATGGAGTGAAAAGGTGTCTGCTTGTGCATATGAGAAGCTCTTAGCTAAGCATCAAAGACACAACCCTTTCTAGTAAACCATGCAATGGGAGATTCCTTAGATGAGAGAAAGAGGGCAATGTCAAAGGGATTCTCAAACATGAAATGTTAGAAATGAGCTAAACTAGAACAAAATGCACAATACAAATATGCTAACAATATGATTATGTTACCAAAACATACTAATTAAACTAGATGAGATAAGCTATTGAAAAAGGAACTAGACTACTTGCAAATGGATCTAATCTATTTTAGAAATGCAAAGAATGAGATGAGAAGAATAGAAGTTTTCCACAACTGCTCCAAGAATCTATAAGTAAACCTACAACATAACATTAGCTCAAAATTGGAATCCTTAGAGAGGGAGAGAGCCCTCTCTTTTAAAGGTGTACAAATGGTTGAGATCAAGATCAAGAAATAGATGATCAAGGGTGGGGGTTGACTTTTGGAATGGTCCATGTGCAAGATCAATCAATCAATGAGAAAGAGTTGACTTTTCATGTGAGAAAAAAGCCTTTTCTTTTAATTGGTAAATAGGAAAAAGACTTTCTGTGTGGACATTAGAGTGTGTTGGAAGAATGGGGTCTTTTATTTAATTAAAAGGGGACATGTAATTTTAATCAAATAAGGACTTAGGATATTATAGTCAAACTATAGGTTAAAATCAAATAAATTGATTTTAAGAATTTTGGCCTAGAAAAATGATTAAATAATTTAGCCAAAATGTTGAGAAGGTGGCTAATAGTATAGATGACCATTTTTAGGTTATTATAGGATTCATGTCTTAAAATTGGTTCAATATTCATGTTTCTGTTATGAAATATTTTGAAGTCACCTAGGGTGCTTGATGTGAGAGTATCCTTGGGTTATTAGAAATCTTGCATCATCCAAAAAGATTACCCTTTCTATTTTTGTTTCTTGTTTATTTGATAGTTTCCCTATTATTTTATTAAGTGATAAATTATATTTTCTTGTTATCTTATGCTATCCTTATGGTGTGGTCTATGAATCATGGAGGCAATATGTCTATCTTTGCAACTTGTTCCAATGTTTTTGGATAAAGTTATCTTAAGTTTGGTTTGGTCCTATTTTGGGTACTTGTTCTAACAACCAAGGTTGTGATTTGTGGTTTTCAATGAAGATTAATGACATGTTATTCTTAATGGTACATTATTTTATGTTTTTATATGTATGACCAACTCTCTTTTGTATCTATGAGACATGATGTTGTTAGCATGAATGCTGATGACATTCCTATGGGGAAGTATCCTAACATTGGAGAGATTGACATCATGACTATGTGTTACATTCATGACTATATTTGTCATTGATGTCAATATATTGAGAATATTGGCATAGTAGAAAAAAAAGATCAAGGTAGTATGGATTAAATATTGATGATAAGGTCAAGCATAGTTGGGGATATGCTTTATATTGTGTCTCAATGATGTGGCTAAGAGTGCATACCAAAAGTTGAAGATTGGTGAGAGTTATTTGTGATTTAAGGAAGACACTTTGAAGACAGAGCTCTTGAGAAGTACTTTTTGGTAATTGGATTATATCTCCCAACATGGATAAAATCTAGACAAGCATTATGATGTGAGTTTGTAGATCTGGTATTGAGATCTGAGAAGTGTTTTAGTGTGGTCAAGGTATAGTAAGAGAAAAAGGAAAGAGTTTGAGTTGCAAAGATATGTTGCATTTCTATTATTATGAAAGAGATAATACAAATGCCAGTTGGAAACTAAGTTTAATGGTCTTTCTCCTGAAGCTATTTGGATAGTGGGTCCATCTACCTCCTATAACTCATAATAACTTTGGCACAACTCTTAATAGGGTCAAAATCTCCTCACAAGGATTCAAAGTCTCCTAATAGAGACTAATGTGTACTGAATGTATTTTATTGGATCCTAATAGAGTCCATCGTCTTACAAGGAGCTTATTATATTAGTACATCATTTTGTGGGTACCATCCCCATCGGGGATTTCCCTCTAATCAGGGGTTTCCCTAGTTAACATATCTAGTGTTATTGTGTATGTGCGTCTTCTTATGATTGTTTTTGATCTATTGATCACATGTTTAAGATTTAAAAGGTTGATAAAAGTAATAGTGATCTAATAATTCATTGTGAACTTTACTTTCTAAGAGATGTATTTCTTTTGGAATGTTCTTATGCATTTAGATCCTAGCCTATCTATTTGTAATATGTTTCTATTATCTTGGGATTCAATGATCAGATAAGCTGACCTATGGATGAAAATATTATATATAAGTAGGGTAATTATTTCTTTATTAGCAAGGAAGGATTGGTAGAATAAGCTAGGGTAACTAGACTTTGTAGAAGTTATCATAATTATGAGAAATAATAAACAATAAGCATATTGATAAGGCTATTGAATGTATCTAAATTGTAAGAAACTTTATAGTAGAAAAGGTGATTAGGAATAAGATTTACTTCTATAATATATTCATTTGCATCCCAACCAAAAGATAATATAGTGACAGTTCCTCCATTATTTTTAATTTATATATTTTCTTTGGGAATTTTCATTATAACACATCTAGATACAAGGATTGGATGTCTTCTTTAAGGATTCTCTATCCTTGAGCACATCAGGAAGAAAATGGAAATCCTAGATAGAAATAAACTATTATATATTGGGTGGGGGTGGGGGTAAATCAGTTGTGTGCAGTTTTCTCATAGTCCCTTCAAACATTAGCATCATAAACATCAACAACAATAACTACAATGACTTGGTATACACATCCAATTCAAAACTTAACTCATTCATTCACTTCTTCATGAATTGTTATCAAATTGTTCCTTGCATTATCAAATGTTAGTAATTACCAAGTTGCAGTAAACTGTTAAAAATGTAAATAAACTTGAAAAACAAATAACATTCACACTGTTTTACATCAATATTTTTAACATGGAAACCCTGTTAAGGAAAAAACCCACCTAGGAACAACAACTCAAAAGTTTCACTCTTCTAAAGTGGTCTATGTTAGGAGACAACCTTTTTGAAGGTTACAAACACTTTTTAAGTGACTATTGGATTCCCAATTAGATTAATAAATTGGTCCTAAAAATAAAACTTATGGATTGAACATCTAAACTAAGCAATTATAATTGTCAACTTGAGGATGTATAATTAAAATAGATTTGCAAGATATATGCACTATAAGATTCTCTTAGTTATTCTATTATTGAAAAATATAAAATCTAATAATACTAAAAATAAATATAAGTGAATAGTAATGGCTGCAAGAAACTAGTTGCGGGAAATTTATCACTAACTAATTAGCATTTACAACTTTCTATATATCTATATGAAATACTTGATTACAGTATTGAATATATGATCTTATTGAATCTCTAAGAACCATATATCAAGTCTCTCATCATTCCTTTAAACAAGGAAGAGACTTATTGCAAAACAATGACTAAGGAGAAGAGTCCTATTACAACTTGTCTTCGTAGTTGATTGTAAAAAGAGTATGTTTGGACTATTTTATGAGAAAGATAAATTGTCAAAGATTTTTAAGTCTTCATAAATAAAATTCAAATCTTATCCAAAATATTTTAAATTTTTAACTTGAATTGAAATAAATAGAAGAAGTTTTCCTAAAGGTATTAATTTTATGTTCAACCTTCTCAGAAGTCCACTTCAAATGCATGGTGCTTCTTTATTATTTTGAATTAGATCAAACCTTTTACAAAGTTATGATTCTCCTTTTACTTAGTCAACTTTTGATCACTGTTGCTCATTTACTATTCTAAACTAAATCAAATGTTCAAAAAAATTCATGCACCTTGTTATATTTCCAAATATATACTCCATTCTTAATTTGATTAGGATTGAGTGATATACATGTTTTATTGAAACTATTTAAAAAAAAAAAACTTTTTCTGTATTTCTAGCAAATGTTAAATGTTGACAAGAGTCAACTTTCTTCTCCTTTCTAGCTGCATGAATGACTCAAATATCTCACAAAAAATTGTTAATCATCTAAAGATTATAATTATTCAATTATAAGAATTTATCATAATAAATCATCATACTTTAGCGTTAACTAGCTATACATACAAATGTTAATCAATAAATCATTTATCATAGTTTATGCTTCATAAATCAAGTTAATGTATGGAAAGGACTTAGAAATATATTTCAATCATGGGGTAAAGTGTTATAATAAATGAATATAAATATGACAATCTATAGGCTCATCATTCCCATAGCTGAAATAATTTTTGTTGTCAAGCAGGGGATATACATTAGATAGTCATGAAAGCTATTATCATTCCATACTTTCTTATCTCTTTTGTCTACATAGTTTTCATGAAGAATATAGGAGGTAGTATAAGAACATATATAAAAATTTATCCTCCTATATTATATGTCAATAACACAAGGTGTGCATGCGTTCCACCCAACTAAAAGGTTATTTGTCCTCAAATGATAATGTATGCATGAGGGTGGTAACAAATCACTTATGAAGAATATAAGTACAATAATTATGATTGAAAAATATTTTTTTTTTTATTATGTAAAAATAGATTTTAAAGGACCCAAAACCTTGTACAAGAGCATATAAGCTTAGCTAACAGAAGGACTTAAAGCCAAAATAGAACAGACAAAACAAGCCCAAAAGAAAGAGGCCATAAAATAACAATATTATGCATAGATAATCAAATGATAAAAATGATAAATATTTTAAATAAATAAAAATAATAAATTTAGTACCATTTTTGTTGTGAGAAGCTCAAACTTTGCAAATAGCTAAAAGTACAAATCCCTTTATTGTTGATTATTGAGGTCCCTCCAAGAGTGTTACATATTTAATATTTGTAGTTGTAGATGTCCTCATACTTGGTGCATGACTTGTTACTAAAACCATATAGTACTTGTTATAGGAGTTTCTATTACAATAATAAATCTATAGATAATACCAACCAGAAACCATCATTGAATATACATTCTTGACATCATAAAGACTTAACTACTCAATGGAACTTTTGAAAATATATGCAAAGGCTCTCTTACTGAATTAGAAACTTGACTTACTCATACCACTACAAAAAATGACTTGAAATATGACCAACCCACTAGTTGTAAATTCCTCCAAAATAGTCATTGAGACAAGAAGAACCAAGAAACAAACTAAACTAGACAACTACTAACTCAAAGACATTGTGTAATAACACTTATTGAATGTAAAATCTAGCTAACCTATCCTAACTTACACTACTAAAAAAAAATGACAAATATCTTCCTCTTCTCAAAATCTTCCAAAGCTTCACATGCTTATGAGAAATTGGAAATAGTTGCAATATCAATAGAAACTTAATAAACAACAATAATTTTAGAAATATATTAGAATACTCACTTACTTCATGTTGATAGTATATATATTATCATATTGAAGTACTTAAGTAAGAAGAAAGATATCTCCTTTAATCTTAATTGCATACTAATCTTTATTTTCACCTGTAACTTCTTACATAGCTTGTGAAGATTTCTTTGCCTCCATATGAATGAGATGTCTAATAGGACACCCTTGTGAAAGAATAAATTTTGAACCCTCCTTTTTGGCTTTGTGTAGATGAGTTTCTTCTTTATGCTCTTGTTGATTTTTAAGAGCTAGTTTGTGTAACTAATTTGATAAAAGTTCAAAAATCTTTGCACCATCTTCATAATGCTCATAGTTTTTATCTACAAGAGATGTTGATTTTACATCTAATGTTAATAAAAACTCCTCTAAATCATCCCAAAACTGATCTTTAATATCTTTTTTACTTTTATGCATGGGAGGAGTGCTTTCCACTTAATTGCAACTCTCTTCTTGAAGTAGGAGGTCTGATTCGACATCACATTCATCTTGAGAAGCAACCTTGTGTATGGTAAGTTCTTCATTTTGTGAAATAAGGTTGTCTTCATTTGTCTCTTCATAAGTCAACATTTTATCATCAATATGTGAACACAATTCCTCTATGATGCTAGAGAACATGTCTTCATTTATTTCTAAAATTTATGCAAATGATATTGACTCTTCATTGTTATTCTTCATGAATTCAAAATTCATATTGTGTTGCTGCAAACTTTTGTAATCCTAAGTGCTTTGAATAGAAACTAAGAGAATGAAAAAGAGCTACTAAAAACTCAAATAATCTCATATCTTTACCTATCCCAAAAAATGACAGCAAAAATGTTGGCTTCCCAATTAGATTAATAACTTGGCTCTAAAAATACAACTTATGGATTGAAAATTCAAGCTAAGCAGTTATCTTTCTAATAGAGAAAGTTCATTTAAATTGTCAACCCGAGGACATATACTTGAAAAATGTCCACAAATTATATGCACTATAAGATTCTCTAATATACTCTATCATTGCAAAATATAAACTCTAATAATGCTAAAAATAAATCTAAGTGCACATTTATAGTTGTAGGAAATTGCAAGAAACTACACAGTAATGGTTGCATGAATTGTATTACCAACTAATTAACATCTACAACTTTCTATGCATCTATATGAAATAATTGATTAAAATTTCTAATATATAAGCTTTTTGAACGAACAAGTTGCAAAGAGTGGAGGAAGAACAGTGAGATTTGGGACATACTGGAGCAAGAAAATTTTAATGGTTATATGGAAAAATTGAAAGGAAGCAACCCTACAATTACTTGACAATTTATCAAAAGATAGAAAGATAAGAGTGTTTTGGTGGGGAATCAGATGATGGAAGTTTCTAAAGATATCATAGCTGAAGCAAAGGGGCTTGATACAGAGGGTATTAACTTCTACCAAGACTTGAAGCTCTTAGATAGGGTGGTTTTTGTGGACTCGACTAAGGAACACAATATATTGGTAAAAATAGGTGATTCCTACTTTAGCCCCAGTTCCATTTTGCACCCCTGAAGATTTATTATATTTGTGGTGATTGAGTATCTTACCTTAGATGGTTGTTTGACTAAGATATATGGTCACCATTTCATGTTGGTTAACCATTTTATGCATAGGGTTAGGATAAATTTTCCTTTTTACCTTAGACAATCTTTGGGTAATTCTATTACTGCCTTTCAAAATGATGTTGAGGGAGATCACGCCTACCATGAGGGGTTAAGGGTTTTAATAATGAACCTTTTGAAGTCAAAAAAGGTGGATAGGCCTAGGCAGAGTAAGAAATTGCTTGATTATTAGACTAAGAGTAGTGATTCTGAGGAGATATTTGATGAGGAAATAGAGGATGAGGTGGATGAGGTTGACATAAACAAGAGGAAGAAAGGTGACCTTGGAAGCTCTTCCAAGAAGAAAAGGAAGGAAAAGGATAGTGATTGGAACAAGATAGTGATTATGAGGAGGAGCATAAAAAGGGTTTTGAGAAGAGAGGAATGTTGGGAAAGGCTTCAGGAAACCAGGGAAAGAATGCTAAAAGAGATTTTGTCCCTTCTAATGATGAACTCTTAATTAAGAGGGTAGAAAGAAAAAGAAAAATGAAGCTTGTTTAGGATGTGGGTGATGAGAATGATATCAAGGAGGTGGACCTAGATAGGAACAAACATGGGAAGCATGATGGCTACATTGAGCATAATAGGGAAGAGGATGACTAGGGGTTCCTAAAGGGAATTGTGGGTAACTCGGGGACAATGATGAAGGATAGTGGTACCCTAAAACAAAAAATGCAGGATATATCAAGGGACTTTGATTAGCTTAGCAAGATGGCAAGGGGGGACAAAACATTGGGTCAACAAATTGAAGACTCTTCGAGGTCATTGGCAATGTAGAAGAGGTAAAGAATTTGATAAAGCATGTGCTAACAATTGCAACTAAGAATAGGAATTTAGATCAGTTAGGCAAAGATCTTCAAAAAAGGATGGATGGTCTAGATTCTAGAGTGAGTAACATGGAGAAAATGATCAAGAAACTGGTAGATCAAAACTACATTATTTTGAAGACTATGGTGGACAACTTTAATACCTTGTTGAATAAGTTGGAATAGAGTAAAGGCCAAGACTCCCAATGCTGTGAATGAGGACTAGGGCTTGAGCAAGCACAAAAGGGCTAATTCCAAGAAGAATGAAGGAGTGGAAGAAAAAAAGATGGATGACATGAAAGCTTTTGCGAAAAATATGAACATCATAGAAAACCAAGCAATGGATCTTTTGAAGACACTGTAGCTATCTAGGGGCTATCTTTTTGCTTTTCTTTTGCTTTCTTTTAGTGCATAGTTGTATTTTGGCCTCTTGTTTACTGGCTTATTTTGTCTGTTTTCTTTTGGCTTTGAGGCCTTTTGTTCTCTAAAATTTTATGTTCTTGTTTCTCTAATACTTTATTAAAGGTTTTGGGTCCTTTAAAACCTTTTTTTACGTAATCAAAACAACGAAGAGACTTATTACAAAATAATGACTAAGAAGAAGAATCCTATTACAACTTGTCTTCTTGGCTGATTGTAAAAAGAGTATGTTTGGAATATTTTATGAGAAAGATAATTTCTTGGACACTTTTAGGTATTCATAAATACAATTCAAGTCTCATCCAAACTCTTTTAAAATTTTAACTAAAATTGTAATAAATTGAAGAAGTTTGACTAAGTGTGCTGATTTTCTATTCCACCTTTTTACAAGTTCACTCCAAATGCATAGTGATTCTTTATTATTTTGAATTAGATCAATTTTTTTACAAAGTTATGCTCCTCCTTTTAAACTTTATAGATGATTTTTAAAATCTATGTTTCATTAAGAAACATGGAAGATATCATCATTTTTATTGAAAGTGGGTTTCTGTTGTCTTCAAACATGCCACCTTTTACTCAATCAACTTTTAATCACTGGTGCTCATTTACTATTCTCAACCAAATTAAATGCTCAAAAGGGTTTATGCAACTTTTTTTAAAAATTCCAAATCTATAATCTATTCTTATAAATACCACAAATTGATGTTACTATATAGGATTTCACAAACTTGTTATGCCTACTTGGTACTTTTGATATTTTCTTCTACAATGATTAAACAATAAAATTATAAAGTGATCTTCTAAGAATAACAACTATCTTTTCTTGTTTAGATCTTCTTTCTTGCTCATTCACTATCTGATCTCTCTTGGAAATTCATTCACATTGTTATTTTACTTGGTTGTATAACTGTTTCTCTTTCTCCTTTCACTACTCGGTTCACTTGGTTCAACAATCTCCTTTTTCCTTTTTCTCCTTTGCACTTTGATCTTGTAATACCCTTCCTTTTCTATCATTGTAGACTTAATTGTTAAAGTTCTATACGACTCTTCTATTGATGTATTAGGCCTTATTTGATATGTAAAATGTAATACCTTGATATGTTGAGTAATTGATTACATTAAGTTGTAATAATTTCCTACTTGTAGTGATGATGCTTTAATTTCTCTTAGTTAGTTAATGAAATTACTTTTATGATGATATCATATGGTGTGTCTTAGAAAGATGTTTAGTATGTCCTCATGATGATGAGATATTCATGTTAGAATATGATGTTATTTACATTTATGATTTACAATTATACTTACTACATACTTGCATGTGTATGGTGTGTGTGTACTTTTACATTTATATTTGACATGTTTGATATGGTTGAGGAAGGGAGTCATAATCACTTGCTAGTCAAGATTTACACGATGTACCAATCCCACCATTGTATGTTTTGCTTAGATATATACACACATGTACATGCTCATATTTTATATAGATTTGTGTGTATCGAGCATCAACTTCTCTGAATTGCTAGGATGAACATGCTCTTTTGTAGTAACTCAATGGTAAGAATGAGGAGATAACGTTTAAGTCCAATCCTAGCCACAACCTAATTATTTGTCCTAAGAAGGAGGACACATATTTGACTTTCTACCCTTTTTAAACCCATGAGTTTATCTTTGTTTGTGTTTACTTTCTAGTTTTGGTAAAATTTTTTTGTGGATTTTGTTAGGATTAACCTCAAACAGAAATACCAATTACATGCAAATATTAAAAATATCAAAAAATAATAGATTGCACAGAAGAGAACACAAGACACCAAGATTTAATGTGGCTCACCCAAACCTTGGACTACATCCACCAAACAACAAGTCCAATATTATTACGATCCAATGATTACAACCTGATTACAATCTGTAATCCCTTACAACTCAATACTGCCACAAGAATCAATTTTGCAAATTAGATATAATGAAAGATACCTAACCCTAACCTCTTTTTATACAAGTATTTCTACCACTTTAGGGTTATAATTAATTGTTACATGTTGATCCAAAATCTCAATAAAATAGGGTCCAAATTTTTTATGATGTACAGTACTTTCCTGATCAGTCACCACAAACTAACAGTTGACTATGTGATTTATTTGGTAAATAATTTAGTTATAATATTTGGGTTAATCATATAATATTGAGAATTATTAAATATTATTTGATTAACAAGAAAATAATAAAATATGAGAATATTTAATTAATTAAAAACTAATGAAATGTGTGCTTTAATTTAAAAGTCTTTAAGGTTAAATAGAAATTAGAATATGAGGATATTTAATTAATTAGAAATTAATTAAATATGTGCTTCAGTTTAAAAGATTTAACTTAAAAGTTTAATTTCAAAAGTTGGATAAAAAAAGAATTAAAATATTAAAAGATTAAAGATTTAATATTGCTTTATTATAAATATTTAATTAATGATAATTAAATTAGAGTTGTATTTAAATAATGAGCTTTATTTATTATTATTAATTTAAATAATAAACCATGCTTTAAATAGTGTTTGTACTAATTAATAAAGTGGAGGAAAATAATATAAAAGAGTATTTTAATTAAAAATTTCTTTAAGTGTGCATTAAAGGATTAAATACTAAAAGTTTATTTTAAAGAGAGTCCTTTGCATGTTCGAAAAATGGAAACCCTAGGTAGAGTTAAACTCTTTATTAAGAGAGTCAATCTCATTTCTACAAACATAGGGTTTGGGGAGAAAAATTCATAATTCGACAAAAAAATTATTAAAATTTTCAGAGGGTTTTGATCTGCATGCATTCATAGATTGTCTCAGATTTTAGCTATAGTTTTGAGGTAGGGTTTGAAAACCCATTAAAAATTTTTATTGAAAGATCTGTCCACTTCATGTAAATTTGGGTGCTTAATGCTTATTAATTTATTGTATTAGTTTTTGAATAAAGAATTATGTCGAAGATTTTTAAAAAGTAAAACTTATTAATCAAGAATCTTGACCGAAGAAAATCGTAGAAAAAGGTAGAAAATAATTATGATTGTATTATTTTAAAATCTTTTCTAATATAAGAAAAATTCAATTATAAAAAATTGGAAGAAAATGAAAAATTAAATAACTAAGGTTTCAAATTTAAGTTTTTCATTAAAACCATATAATTATCATGAATTTTCTAAATAAAGATAAAAATTCTTCATATATCTAAAATAATTTGGTTGCAAAATTTATTGAAAAAATAAAAGATTAATTGAGAGGAAAGAATGTTGTAACTAAACTTATTAATGCATGTGAAAACAAATATACTAAATATAGACAACTAAGTATAGTATGGATGCATGGTTTGAGAGATCAAAGGCATGTGAAAACACTAAGTGTTTGTTTATTTTAATTTTATAGAAATATAATTTAAATTTAAAATTTATTTATTTTTAAAATTTTTAATGGTTAGTTATTAATTTCAATTAAAAAAAATTAAAGTAAAAAAATTATATTTTTATTTATTTTAAAAATTAAATAAATAAATACCATTTATTTTCTTGTAAGTCAATTGCTTTTAAAATTCTTAGTGGGATATAACTTATTATACTTTTATTAATGCAAGTGGAGTTACAAATTAATAAATATATAATTGTGATTTAGTTATATTTTAAGAGAAGTTATAGTGGAGTTCACTATATAATCATCTAGTTATGAATATTTAATATTATGAGAGAAATTGTAGATAACTTAACTAAAATTATAATTTCAAGTTTGAGGTATCTCTAGTTGCATCATAAATTAAAGAAAATTTAAATATTAAAATTGGACTTAAATAGAAGTCAAATTAATATTTTAGAAATGAAATTGATATTAATATTTAATCCAATAATATACATTTATGTTATTAATTAAATCATTCATGATTTAAGATTATTTAAATTAATAACATGTTAATATTGCATGATATTTTATATGTAGAAAGAAATTTGACATTCAAATACTTATTGATTTAAACAAGTAAATTAGTATAACAATTTATATTAACATGTATATTCTTACTTTCTTGATGGTAGAGCAAAGAGAGTCCATAAATTTTACTTTGTTTTCCTAAATAATTTTAGGCATAATAGTAGGATCTCCTTTCCGTTTTATTTGAAGTGTTTTATTTGAAGTATTCTCTACTTCAAAGCCTCTATGCTCATAGAAAGAAAGATTTCATCTTATGCTTCTTGAAGGTTTAATATTACTTATATAAAATTTCTATAAAAGAAAGGTCATTAAGCCCTCTCCGATTTTGGAGAAGAAGAGGAAAGTGTCTAGCAATGATCCTCATTCGAAGAGAGTTAACGTTAAAAGCGAGGAGGGCACTAGTGATAGCAAGAGTATAAAAAAGGTTTTCAAATGGGAGAGGAATAAGAAAATCATGGAGAAAATCATAGAATTTGAGAATTCTAACAATGATGACAAAGTGGAAATGGGGGACCTTAGTATTAACCTGGATGGATATTCTGGGAGCAAAGGGGTGTTGACTGGTAAAGATAATCTAAAGGGTAGCAAGGATAGAATTACTAATTCTAATGTTGGGTCGAAAGCTTTGGGGGAGGAAGAAAAGAAATAGAGTGTTCACCCTTCTCATCCAAAGAGGAATGACAACAAGGAGAAAATGGAGGAGGATACTGGTAAGGAAAATGAGGGTAAAGACCTTGCTGCTAAGGACAACAACCTAAGTAAAGAGGAAAAAGAGGAGAGGATGAAGAAGCAAGATATCAACACTAATATCTAGATCAATACAGTTACTACTGCTATTGATAATGAGATTAGAGCTATTGTACATGGTAGGGAAGAGTATCATGAAGCAAAATTATCCTTTCCTCATACTACTAAGCTTAAAGTGGAGGCTTCACTTCAGGGTGATTCTTGGCTTTACAATGAGATCATGGTACTCAAGAAAAAAGTGGGGGTTATGTAGAAAGAGATGGACTATGAATGTACTATGAGAGCTTAGTTGGAAATATAAATTGGAAACATCCATGAAAAGCTCAAGGAATATGAGCAAGAGCTTTGTTACTTAATAAAGGAAAGTGGGCAAAGAATGGAACACGTTACTTCCAGTTTGTGTGTAGCGGTGGCTAGTCTAGGTAAGAAGAAAAATGAGATACTAACTCTAGGTAATGTTGGGATGGGGAGTCCAGGAGGACCTAGTAAGAGAACTAGGTAGAGCATGGGGAAAAAGGTCATTGAGGCTCTTGAGGCTCCTACTTTAGCTTTGGCTAAAATTATCCACAGTACTACATAAGCAGGTGTAGAGGTGGCAAATATCATCAAAGAGCTATTGTAGTTGTTGGTCATGGGGGCTGGTGTGCTGGTTATTGGTCTATGAGGTTTTACTGGTTTTGATTTTTGTTTTCTAGCATGTTTAAAACCTTAGGTTCCAGGTCCTTGTAAAACCTAGTTTCTTTTATTTGGTTTAAACTTATGGTTTCAAGTCCATGTAAAACCTAGTTTTTTTTTGTTGGTTTTGTCTTTTCTTTAGGTTTTAGGTCATTGTAAAACCTGGCGTTGCTTAATGTTTAACTCTAGTTTATTGTAAAGGGTTTCAAGTCTCTTCAATTTTTTTTTAACCTTAATCTAAAACTAAACAAGAGAAAATGATGAAATTAAATCATATGGCTAAAAACTAAGTGTTTTCTTAAATATTCTATTTATAGTCTTGTGATGTTTATTTTTGTGATAGTTTATTTTTGTGGATTGTTTAGTTGGCCAAGTTTGGATGTGCACCAAAGACATTTTTGAGATTTCTTTTACGATTATTTGACTCAATGTCATGATGTACCTTATAATTTAAACTGAGATTTCTTTTATGAGCATTTATGAGAACTTGGGTTTTGAGAACCAATGCTATTTTTAGATTGCTTATTAAAGAACCAAATTTGATCAATATTACTTTTGTGGTATGGGACACAATTGTGGTTTGTGAGTTTTGGGAAGGTAGTCTAGGTGCATGTATATGGGAGTGGCTTGCAATGGGGGTCAGGGCCCAAAGTGGCTACTAGGGTAACTCATAAGTTGTGTAACAAGGGTGATCCCAAAATAAGGGGTCCACTTTTTGACCAATTTTGACATTGAAATCAATATTGTTGAAACAAACCTCATGTTTGAGTGATTATATCTCTAAAAATATAAATAATTTCAAGATGACATAAACTAGTGATTTTTAGTACTCTGTTCCTACTTTATAACCATATTTTTTAATCTAAAAAAAGAAATTATTTATGTCAATTTTTTCTTCTCCTTTGAAAAGTAGTATATAATAAAATTCAATATTTTTAAAGAGTGATAGTCTGTTTGACACACATAATTTTTTTTTCTAGAAAATATAATGAGATAATTCTTTCGGCATTAGATTTCTAACATCAATATCCAGAGGATGCATTTAGTTTGATTCAATTTGGTTGAATATTGTATAGTTTATGAAATTTTGAAGTGACACCAATCGTAATTCAGACATACATTCATTTTGACACATATAACTTGAAGTTAATTTATCATAAATCTTTTTTTTTTTTTAATAGAAAGCTAACTCAATAAGCTATTTCCTAGATATTTTTCAAAATTTTTTTGACCCACTTTACTAATTTTCCCAAAGTGTCAAAGTTAGTTGATGTTCAATTGATAATGAACCTATGATGAGTTAAATTTATATTTGAAAGTCTTAATGATTAAAATATGTATTACAATTATAGTCATTGGAAAGCTTGCTCTGACCAGCACATTTTGGCATTTTTTATTTTATAGTAGGAGATCATTTATTTGCAATTATGAGTGTTGAAAGAGAAAAAAAAATAGAAGAAAAAAGGGCCCCAAAAAATGTAATTTTGTATGTTTGTAGCGAATGTAATGTTTGTAGCGAACATATTACATATGTTCGCAATGAACATATTACATATGTTCGCAACGAACATATGTTCGCAACGCACATATGTTCACAACGAACATGCGGCCCAAAAATTTTTGGTAGCCAAAATTTGAACTTGATGTGTTTGTACGAACATATATAGTTCTTTGTGTTTGCGTGAACATAAAAAAAACAAAAATGCTAACGTCGACTTCAGATAGGTCAGCTTAAAAATAGTGAAGCCATACTGGGAATTCGTATAGTGACATTTTTATATAGTTATTGCATGAAATTTATGTTGAGGTAAGGAGAAAATTTTATTTTTTTATGATTTTATAATGGGAAAAAAGAAAGGAAGGAAGAAAAAAAATGCAAGGAAGAGATCTGATGAAGTAAAACAAAGAAATCTTTAGAAGACTATGGCACGTTATCATCAAATTAAACAAGGTATGTAATTATATATATTAGTTTTTTTATGATTTTGAATTTAATTATGTTTCAATCTTATTTTTTAATGTAATTTGAATTATTTATAAATTTGTTGCAGCCAATCAACAAGGTGAAGGAAATGTTGAAGAAGGTTTGACATAAGTAGAAGAAGTGGAGATGGGAGAGAGTTCAGGAACACTCCCTACGAAATCTCAAACAATGAATGTTGAAGAAGGTTCAAGATCACACCCTACAGAGGTTTGCATAATAGAAGTTGGAGAAGGGTCAAAATCTTTCCCTACAGAATCTCAAACAATGAATGTTGGAGAAGGCTCAAGATTGCTCCTTGTAGAAATTCTAGTAATAGAAGTCAGAGAAAGGTCAAGATCAAGTGCATGAAATGGTATGGATGAATTCCTAAATATTGCCCAATTTGTAAAGAATTCTATTTCTCCAAAAAATTTAGATCATTTACTTAAAATGGATGTGGATAAATTGAGAAGACTTGCAGCTACTATTCAACCATTAAGTTTTTCTAAGAAAAGGTCAATGAATAAGAAGATAAGAGAAATTATGACTCAATTTGATAACACTGAAACACTTGAACAAGCTCAGTTACTTTCACTTTTGCTTGCTTACACAAAAGAAGTTGCAAGAGGCATTGAAATTGTTAGGTGTAGACACAACATCAAAGAAGAGAAGATTTTCTAGCATGCAAACTGATCTGATCGAAAATGTTAAACAAGGTTTGAGAAACATAAAAAAATACTCTCGAACTAAAGATAAGTCCATGGCAAGAAAAGTGATGTTGATGCCTATTGTAAATAAGAATATGACCCAAAATAGACAAATATCTTCAATTTCATTTGAAATGGGTTTTAGTAGGAAAATAATGAGAAAATATGTTAAGAGAAGATTAATTGTGGATGACAGTACTATGGAGGGCAATTGGGAAATCAAGTGTATAGCATCTTGTTCTAATAGGATTGAAGAGTCATTAAAAAATTTAGTCATATAATTTTGGATTGATAACACTCATCCTTCATCAAATAGGAGAGATGTTATCAGGCATAAGATTGCATTTGGTCAATATGAATATCATACAAAACATTGGTTGGACACAACACAACATGAGTTATATGTGTTGTTTTGTAGTGAACATCCTAATGTAAAAGTTGGGCAAATGTTGTTTGAAAAATTGAAGCCATACTTTGTGAGGTCAAACAAAGTGTTTGAAACATGTTGTTGTCATCATCATATTGAGTTTGATCTCCACTATTAGGTATTTCAAAAGTTTGTAGAAGACACATATGATTTTCATGTTGCTCCTCCTAGTAGGAGAAGTGAGTTTATATCATCCATTCTATGTGACAAAATAGATGATCCAACTGGTCAAATAAATTGCATCAAAGGATTATGTGAAACGTGTGGTGAATTGGCTCTATTTCCTTTGAAAATTGAAAATATTAATGCAACAAAAAAATTGAATTGTAAAAGTTACAAGTATGTCAAGAATGAAACAAAGTTGGGAAAAGAGACAAAATGGTTGGAATATGTTGAAGAGGAGTTACCTGTTCTAACATTTATGGATAGATTTAGGAATTTGATTCAACCTTATATTCGTCATGTATTTTTTGCAAAGTGGCAAGCACAATAGTTTCAAACTTTGAGAGATAATTTCCCACTTGGAACTATTGTATCAGTTGTTGATTTTGTAGAGAACTATTCCTTTGTTCATTAGAAAGAAATTCAATCAGATTATTACTTTTCTAAGTAGGTCACTATTATGGTACAAGTTTGTTATAGACATGCATAGTTAGATTTGGATGGTGTTCAGAGTACAGCTCAAGCATGAGTAATTAAAAAAGAATATTATTTCTATATAAGTGATGATAAAGAACATGACATTCACTATGTCAAACATTGCTTCAATATCTTCTTTTCTTATTTGAAAGAAAGAAACATAAATGTTGATAAGCATTATGTTTGGTCTGATGGATGTGCCACACAGTTCAAATAATCTAGACCATTTTATGCATTATGTAGATATCATCACAATGAGAATATAAAACATATATGGAATTTCTTTGAGAATAGTCATAGAAAAGGTGAACATGATGGTGCTGGAGCTTGCATCAAATGTGCTCTATGAAAGTATCAAATGAATTATTAGGGAGTTTGTGTAAATGATGCACATGATGTTTTTGAATGGTGTAAGACACATTTTTCATTAGATGAGGTCAGGACATCATCAACAACAAGTCGACAGGTACTATATAGAGTCTTTTGGGAGATAACAGGTATGGATGTGTACATCTATTTAATTTTATGCAATTAAGTTATAAAATTTTATTGTTAAGTTTTATTTTCAATTCATTGAAGTTTAAATTTAATTTGTCCATATTTTCAATTTAATGAACTTTCAAGTGTTAATAAAAAAATATGCATGGTTGCAAGAGGATAGAAAACACACATTCCTTATATTCAGTCATGAGTACAAATAAATGCAATTGGACATTAAAGACAAGAGAATATTCATGTTTTTGTGACAGTTGCATTGATGAAGATTATGAAGAATGCATCAATCAAGCATGTGGATATACAGGTGCATGGATTTCAATACCACTTGATGTTACTGATATGTTTAATAAAGATGATGAAAATTTTGATGATATTCCATTAATTTCTGATGATTATAATCATATCTCTAGATTGGTAAAAGTGGGTAAGTATCATAAAATTAATCTAAAAAAGTGTTATTTAATTATCAATTTGAACTATCTTATATATGTACTATACACATACACATGTATACTTGTTATGTAGGAGATATCTTTGCAGTGATTGTTGAGCCTAGAAATGATGAAGACATCAATTATTATTTATTGCGATGTGCTGCAGAGAGGACAAAGTTATATAACCTTGAAGAAAGTGATGGAATGTTGTTCCCCATAGGTAACTTTATATGAATAAATAAATAAATAAATAAACACACACACACACACACACACACACACACACACACACACACACACACACACACACACACACTTCTAGGTAAATTTATATTTATCAAATTTTAAAATACTTAAGTTTTTGGTGTAGATTCTATTGTGATAGAGGGAACATATTTGAAGCAAGACAAAATAGTCCAACATGGAATACACTTTGTTGATTATCAACCTAACAACAAGGTTTTACAATACAACCACCTAGTTGTTGCTATCGGGCTTTATCTACATCTAGTCAAAGTTAAGCATGCACGTCACAAGTGGAGACTAGACAATGAAGATCATGAGAAGATATTACATGTTATAAGTGTACATCATGGTTGAACTGACATTTGAGATTTATTTTATAATAATTTGAATATCAACTTCTTTTCAAACTATTGAGTTTCGTCTTGAATTAAATGTGTTTTTAATTGTAAGATCATACTCTGAGTTATCATTAGTTTATTATAAACTATATAAATTAATAATATTAATTGTACCATGGATGAATTTAATAATTTAACAACTTGATATATAAATAGGCTAAGTTAGTTTGCACTTACATAATCATTATCTATAGATACATGTATCAAAGATAATTTAATATGTCAGAATTCTTAAATATCAACTTTTTTCAAACTATTGAATTTCATCTTGAATTAAATGTGTTTTTAATTGTATGATCATAAGACTTTCTTAATTATCATTAGTTTATTAAAAAACTATATAATTTAATAATAAATTAATTTCATAAGTTAATGTTTTTTTCAAACTACTAAATTTCATAAGTGAATTAAATGTGCTTTTAAAATTGTAAGATTAATAAGTTCATCTAGTTAGATCATTAGTTTATTAAAAAATTATATATTTTAATGTTAGTTTATTACATCTACGATCATACTCTTAGTTTAAATTAATATATTTTTAAATATTATATTTTGTAAAAGTTTTCTAAAATAATGTATTGGCTTACCTAATTAATAGATTTTTATCCACATAAAACTAATATTTATCTTTAGCAGGTTAGTAATTGATAATTTAAGAAATATGTATCTTTCTAACTTCCTACTAATATATTTAACAAATTTGTATCTTTATTCCTATTAATTGATTTACCAAATTTATGTATCTTTAGTCCTACTAATTATTTATTTCATATGATGATTACAAATAAATATAATGTTTCAAATTTATTTAATCTAAATCATTTGGGTTAATATAGTAGTTTTAAGCATCTATATTAATTCAATTCAATCACCCTATAAATTATTATTATTTAAAAAAAATTTAAACTAGGTTCATAGAGATCGATTTGGAACTTCTTTGACTATTTAACTATTGAAGTAGGTATTTAGAAAAGTTAATTTGATTATTTTATAATGATGACAATAAAATCTAAAGTTTAAAAGCTATAATCTAAAAATTATACATGGTCTACTATAATACAAAAAAAAATCACATGTATATACACACATGTACACGTCTCAAGAACATGAACATTCTATAGCTAATACAAAAAAAACACATGTACACATATATACACTCTCAAAAATAAACATCTACATCTAATATATCTCTACAACTAAAATGCATACATATGAAAACTATAAATCTCAAATAAATACATGTACGTAGAAAAATATAAAAAGTCATATATACATGTGACCATCTAACTACTGAAGTACTAAATAATCAAATAAATAGTGAAACATATGTATATGTATGTGTCATGTCAAGGTACTAAAATATACATATATGTGTATGTAAACTATCTCCAATATATAAATGCATCAAAAAATATATAAAGATCTACTGTACTACTAGAGGGACCCCTCAAGATGCATACAAATAGAACGACCCTCTGATTGCTCGATCTCTTGTACATCCTCTCGCTGAGGCACATCAACCGAGCCCTGCAAATATGTGTGTGTGTGTGTGTGTACATTAGAGTTCTAAATCTAAATATATATATACATGTGTGTACATTCAAATTAAATACAAGTGTATATATGTGTGTGTGTGTGTGTGTGTGTGTGTGTGTGTGTGTGTGTGTGTGTGTGTGTGTATAGTTTGAAACATAAATTTAACTTTAAATAAACTATTTAAAACTTGTACCTAGGCACTATTGGGTGCCTCAATGGAATCATCTCTCTCATGTACATGATGCCCTAAACCAACACTAGATGTAACCATGTGCTCAACAACCTGTGACTGCATGATTTATTATAGTTAAAGATTAAATTAAATATCTATCTAAATTGAATTTTTAAATAAATTCATATTTTTAAATTTCATGTATATTTAAATTTAAAAATAAAAATTATATATATGTACTTGGGTCTCCGAAGGTGGAGGATGACCAACAGACTCCATCGTATCATCTATCAAATCACCTCCTAAACCTTCGACACCTACTAAACCACCCTCAACACCATGTCCAACTACTAGCAATGATGAGTGAAGTGGATTGTGTAACCAACTGAGTAATGGTGTAGAATCATGGCTATCAGGTTGGAAAAACATCTCCATGTATGATGAAATACCCATGCTCAAACTAGTATCAATCTTAGACAGGCCTCACAACTGCTCACCAAAATCATCAAGACCCTCAGTTGTGATCTTGACATCGTATGCACAAGTCATCTTTAGAGTGCCATGAGCCTGGTGCTAAATGTTGTGAGCTACACACATGTGTACCATCTATCACTAGTGTGGTGGTCTGTCTGTGGAACTATGGGGCTCTGATGCTATCTAATACCATCCATCACTAAGTGAGTTGGCATCCCCTATGTATCAAAAATGTAACTAATAATCTACAACATATCCTCCAAAAAATACAGTGCCAAATCCACATGTGTTTGATGTCCTAAAAGAGCATGAACATCACCTGGTAGTGGTAGCCCAACATCTCTATATGCATCATCAGAGGAGGTGCCTAAAGTGCTACTAGATGCCTTTGAATATGGTTGACTAGGTGGACGAGGACATCAACCATGAATATAATGACCAATAGAATCATATGTGATAATAGCAACCACAGATGCAATGTGTCCAATAGTGTCAATTGCCCCCCTCTAAGAAGCAATGGCAACTCTATCTGCAATAGGCACATGTGTTGAGGCAATCTCTATCCAACAAACTGTTTGACATCTGGAGGTGGTAGATGATATGCACTGTGATACTGGTCATGATTTGCGATCCAACCATGCCCATGTCTACAATAATCTAGAATGTCCAAGTAGTTGACATTGAGCCCCATGCGAAACTTAGTGTACAACTGTTGTGCAAAATAAAGAGGTATCTGGTCGTTATTAGGATAATGACCATGTGCAACTAAAAATTGAGGATAGATCATGGTAGCAATAATAGGATCTTTGCATCATGTGATTCAATAGCCTCTCACCTTACCCCATGCTCCCTCATATCCTGGAAAGAGATCTCTTTTGATGACATCTTTGGGGGCCACCCTCTTGATGTCATCAAAAGACACATCTCTTGAAACCTCAGCCCTAAGCTGCCTAGATATGGAAGCTAATATGTCAAGAGTAAATGAATGGTGAGCTCTAAATCTAGCTGTCAGATCCTGTAAACTCCTACATATAGTAGCACATATTTTTCTATAAAGACCATCATCATAGGACAATATAGACTGCTATAGTCTAGCAATCTCCTACTCTGAAAATGCAAATAAAGAATCGATATTAATGCATGGAGGTGGTGCAATAGGACCTCCAGTAGGAGTTGCAAGTGTAGCCTGACCTGGAATAGGAGCCACACTAGGAGCCACACTAGGACCTACACCACGTGGAGCCACACTAGGAGTTGGAACATGAGTCACACAATGAGCCCTACCTTGAGGTACACCATGAGCCCCACCACGAGCTATAGCATGAGCCCCACCACAAGCAACACAATGAGCTACATGAGGAGTTGGAATAGGAAATACATTAGGTGCTACAACAAGAACTGCATTAGGTGCCACAGTAGGAGACACAACAGGAACTACATCAGGTGCCACACTAGGAGGTACAACAAGCTGATCGTGTGAAGCCATATATGTAGAAATTTATGAAGAGCTAAGTCTACTATACACACAATTTTTTATTTTTAAAATTAAAAATTATACATGTAATTGAACGTACATGACACATGACTAGATAATCTATAATTTATGTACACATATGATTTGATAAAATTTAAATATATGATTGAATGCATATACATGTACATGAGAGTTAGAGTTAGAGTTAGAGTTAGAGTTATTTAGGGATAATCAAAACTTGCTAATATGAAAAATTTAAAAGTTTGAACAATTCAAAATATTGCTCGATTTCATTTGATAATCTAAGTAAATTCATTTTGTTGAGACATCATGTGTGGTGTCACAAAGGTTGGTCACATGTGAATCCTTCTAAATTTTGTTTAAACATGCACATAATTAATTATAAA